>JAVJIX010000195.1:600000-920000 GCA_036785185.1 Paratrypauchen microcephalus | reverse complement strand
CTACAAATAACGGTACCCATTAGGGATGTCAACAATTAATCGACTTACAATTAATTGTCGATCAAGACGTTGGCCGAACAAAATGCATTAATTGTAACTAATCGCTAGAGGGTGCTACTCTGGACTGTGAACACAAGATGCGAACCCACTCGCGAGAAAGACCATAGCGTTACATCATGTAACCCAGGGGTCGGCAACCCGCGGCTCCAGGTTGCCGACCTCTTTGATCCCTCTGATGCGGCTCAGTACAGTGGTTCCTCATTTATCGCGGGGGTTACATTGTAAAAATAACCTGTGATAGGCTTAATCTAATGAAGCTAATGAAGTAGTCAGCTTTATATTGCGTGTATAAATATGCGTGTTTCACAGTTCCTCTGACCGAGGCGCCTGGCGCCGCTGCCCTGTTGCGGGTTTTGTTGTAGTGAGAACGCTTCCGTGCGCTCTCAGGGCTGGTTCCACCGCATGGACTCCAGGTTCCACCAGTTCGCTGCCGCTACTTCCCGATGTGCATTGACCCAGGGCTCTCAAGGCTCACGCATTGAGAGTGTGACACACGCAATTCGACATATTCACACGCGCACACGCCACACATGGCATTTCTCACGCTGATTAGTGTTTGTTTGTTTTTTTTTTGTGCCCAGAAAATCGGTCTGTGTGGCTTAGTTTATGCAGGCTCCGCGCGTTTTCAGCGCCGCCCCCTCCCCCTGCTCCCCCGAGCAGGGGGCGCCTGCTCGTCTGCTCGCCGGCGTCTGCTCGCCGTCCCCCGGGCACGTCCTGAGCCTCAGTCCCGGTGCCACGTCTCCTCTGAGACGCACCGACTCCGAATACGCGCGGCCCAGAGCCGAACTGCCCGTGGTGAGACGCGGTGAGACGCGATGAGACGCGGTGAGACGCGGGCCCGGTGCATTGACCAGACTCTTACATGAATCCGTTAAAAATGTCCCGCTCCCTCCTCCCCGCCCCTCTCAGCGCGCACTGACAAAGTGCGGTGATGATAAAACAAACTGAGAACCATCAGGTAATAACTTCATTTATAGAACTCTCATTAGTTGCTTTGTAGTTTAAGTTTGCTCTTTAGACAAACAGGGCTCTCAACACGCAATTCACACGGCATTTCTCACGCAATTCAAGCGCCAAAAATTGTTCACTCGCACCCCCCCCCCCCGGTCCTCGGAAATTACAGTCACACGCACGACCCCGCTCAAAACTTGAGAGCCCTGATTGACCACCTAGAGAAGTGTGCGCGCAGACATGAGATGCACGGCCGCGGCCCTTCTGGCATGTGCCCAAATGCCAGACCGCTCAGTCCTCACTGCTTCAGAGTCACACTGCTCGTGATCGAACATTTAAATAAATTTGGCAAACTGACCGCATTCTGTACAGAAGACACGGAGGAGAATGACAAAGACGAAGGTCTACAGTCCTTTAGCCAATCACAATGCAGAACACAATGCGTATTGATACACTATAAAAAAAATCAGCCAAACAGCGAGGGACCACTGTATTTAATTAAAATATATTTTATTTTAGTTCGTTCATTTTCAAAATGTAATTCTATGGCACAAAGGTAAAAACAAACAAACAACAAAACCCCCAAAATGTTATATGCAGTGTTATTTCATTTTAAATTTCAAAAGGGTTTTGTGGCTCCCAGTGTTTTCTTTACTGTGTGAAACTGGTCCAAATGGCTCTTTGAGTGGTAAAGGTTGCTGACCCCTGATGTAACCCTTTCCTCTCTGGATGTTGCCGTACAACTCACAGTAGAGCTGAACTTAGAACCATATATTTTTGAAATTATAAAAGCATGTAACTTACATGCTTTTATAATTTCTTGATTGTTCTGGTTTGAGGCCCTGTAATGTTTTATGCTGTGTCCAGGGGCCCTGTGAAATTTATATTTTGTACTGTAACCCTTCACAGATTAAGGGAGAGAAATATTGTTGATGCCTTAGTTCTAAATAAATGTTGAGAATGTTGGATTGCCTGGATTCACTGGTTTCATCATAATATGTAGACTAAATAACATTCTGTTATTTAATTTCTTCTGTTCCTTTTAATTTCAAGATTTCCATGCTGCAAGTGCAACAACTGAGCCAGTCCTCAATTTATTTTCAATAAAGAATGTATTTTGTTATTCAGCATCAATACATTTGTCTGCTTTTTACTAAGGAATAATTAATTGAGGAATATACAATATAATAATACTATGATATATTTTTGACTCAGTGTTATGTATACTATAGCTTATATTCTTAAAGACCCTAAACACTAAAATTCAGGTGAAAAACGCCGCTTATCAGTTAATCGTAAGTCGATCGATAAGGTCAATCAACTATAGATTAATGAATTAATCGATAATTTGCATCCCTAGTACCCATAATGATAAAACACCTGCAATTCAACATAAAGAAAATACTTAAATAACCCCCCATATGGTATGACTTAATTAACTAAGAGACTTCAGAAAACAAAATAAACTCACAAATTAACATTAGCGGTTCCCCCTTTAATGTGGCCCCCTTTAGCGCTTTTTCTCGCAAGACCAGGAAGTGCCGCAGTTTGGCCCCTGAACCAGAGAGCAGCGCGAAAGAGAAGGTCGGGAGAGCATGAGGGGAACAGAGTCCAGATAGCAGGGAAACAGTTTGTAAGCAGTCCTCCAGTAGCAGCGAGAGGTTACATCAGAGGTCTTTAGGCAAAAGAAAACTTTGATTGACGCATTTTCTAATTGCACACAGCATACATATCAACGTGGCTAACGTGATTTACCTGTGGCCTGATATTCTTTCAAGTTCTCCTAAAGTCTCGTGATAATAGCTGTACCAAACCAAATTAAATGACTAATATATAGCTGTAATACAACTTATTATGGGATCCTAGTATGCAAAATAACAACATATTTTCCCATATGAATTATATTATTTAACAAACAATAATTTTAACTTTATACATTTTCTAAACCAAAATGAACTTCTTTTCTGCATAAAGCATTTTAATGACACACATACAAGTTTTTTGTTTTGGTTTTTTTTCACACTAGTACAAGGAAAAAGCACCAGTGATAAATATTGATCCGCAAAATCTGCATCCATCAGTATTGAATAACTATATATATAATTCTTATTGTGACGGGTCTGTCTCTCCACATATTAATTTCCAGATTGTCTTTTAAATTCTCCTTTTTGTATCACTAAAATTTAGTTTTGTCTCCTACCTTTAGGTGACCCTCCTGTTGGTTTCCGAGAAGTCCTGCTGCGTGACGGGCCCGAGGGCTTTGCTAAGGCTGTGCGCGCTCACCCGGGTCTGCTCCTCATGGACACCACCTTCAGAGACGCCCACCAGTCGCTGCTGGCAACAAGGGTCCGCACGCACGACCTAAAGATCATCTCACCATTCGTCAGCCATAACTTCAGCAACCTGTACAGCCTGGAGAACTGGGGAGGTGAGTGGAGATGTGGAGTTTATGGAGTTTAATCACTGTTAATGTATTTCATAGTTACAGTTTGGACATGGCCAGGGCTAATATATTAACACATTACAATTGGTGCATCCCCATAGTCAGTGGGGGTAAGCTTCTGTTGTTAGCATAGCTGCCCTGGGGTAGACTGAGATATCCAAGGATGACAATTTGTATCATCGATCGCTCAGTCACACACAGACAAGGTGGATTGGTGGTTAAACTACTGAGCTACTGAGCAAAATCTTTCAAACGTACTGCTTTGTATCAAACAGAGAGCGATGGCTAAACCTCCTTGTCAAAGCCGGCATCTCGTCCGATGGAAATGGAAACGTTTATTTTTCATTGTAAACAACGATATGAGATGGAAATGGACGGGTCCACGGACCTTAAAGCAGCCGACGTGGGGCGCTAACGTCCCACCTCTCTCCTCAGCGACAAGAACATAAACAGAATAGAAAATGCAGATACAGTCACAGTAGTCACAAACACATATGATGTAATACAGTAGAACGTTAAACACTGAGGTCTTTTTTTGCTTGGAAATACAATTACGGGAGGGGAAAAACGAGATGGAAAACAGAAATAGAAGATAGAAATAAATAAGAAATAAAGAAATAAAAGGCTATTGTTTATATTGTTTATTAAAGATCCCATGACATGGTACTACTTGATGCTTTTATATGGCTCCTTAATGGTTCCCTAATACTGTAAATGAATCCTTCTTCAAAATCAACACTCAGTGCATGAGAAACAGAGATAAGCTGAGAAAGAGTAATTTTTCTCACTCTGAACACTCTATAATGGGCGTTGTTGCTTGAATGCAAATGAGGAGAAAAGAGCTGGCCAATAGTAGAGGGTGGGGGCGTGGCCAAACGCTCCGCTCTCGCTCTGAGCGCTCAGCTGATCCATTTCCTTGTTTTTGCACGGGGGGAGAGATCTGAAGCGTTCCATTGAAAAATAAACACATTTCCACAGAAAATAAAATGAAACCACTGCTGTTCAAAGGTCCAGAGGCTCAGATAAAGGACTTCCGAGCCTAGAAACACTCGGACGTGCCTCCAGGCAAATAAAAAAACGCATTTCGCATTGCCTAGCGCATTCGCAGTCGAAACTCTCTGGGCGTGATTTACAGAGACGCTGAGTACAGACAGACGGGGGTGGAACTGCATTTGCATTTCTTTTTTCGATCTGACGTCAATAAGGTGCCTTGTTCAAAATCGCCCGTTTGAGCTCCGATTTTTTGTAACGCAGAAAAGGATCGCAAATGCTCAGTTTAGACATTTCACAACTTTTAACCATGGGGGGGCCTAAACAGGGTAGGGGAGCTCACATTAACGTTCAAAAACCTCAGAAAGTGAAAATTTCATGCCATGGGACCTTTAATATGGCTGTTAGTTTATTTGTTTGGTGGCGTATTTATATTGAAATTGTGTCCTCGTGCACTCAATTTCAGTGTCCATTTTATTTTTATTTTTTTATTTTTTTTATTCATAAAATAAAACAACAGTGTGATAACAATACAAATAATTGAATGAGGGGGAGCAGAAAGACGAGTAATTTTATGTTATCTGCCCGCTCTTCCCTTTTCCAGACACAACGATAGTGACTATAAAACATTTCATCAATACATTCATTCCATTTCTATCACAATTATTAATCAAGTGAAAACAGAAAGCTTCATTTTTATGGGCAATAACTTTCTTTTTCATACATACACATTAACACATATGTATGAATAAGCATTTGCAAGAGCAGAATAAAATAAATAAGGATGTTTATTTAGCTTCTGTTGTGTCCATAGAAAATACAGGAGGATTTTGCAGCTTTCTCTCTTGTCTTTACTCGGAATGAAAAATGAAAGTAGACTCTATCAAAGCGGTCCCTACTTCTGTCGTCATGTTGTTTTCGTATGCTATGTCTCTGTAATGTACTTTAGTGGCGGTGCATTGCTCTGAGAGGCAGGCCGATATTCTCTGTCAATCTCTTGATAAAGACGGAGTGCTGCGGTTTAAAACTTCAGAAAGCTTTTAGTGAAGACTTGAAATCGTAGCTCGCGCACACCTACTTCAAATATAGTGTTGATGACAGTGAGAGCAGGTTTCAAAAGCTAAATTTATAGTGTCATTAACGATTTTTTGTTTTCGTAAACAGTTACAATGTGTAATGGGGTTTGCAGTAATGGGTATCGCTAATGTAGATTCGTCATTACTTTCAACACTGCTAAATATGAATTGTATTTTTGACTATGTTAGATTAAAGAAGGCATAATTTAGCTTCTACTGGGTATTAGCTTTTGTTGTTTTGAAAATGTTATATTCGCCTAAAACAACATATTAAGTCTCCTCGTGTTAAATCACTCCCCCTTCACAACACAGTCAGCATGAATCCCACGAATAAAACTACTGCACATCACATCAGGGTTTGAAGTTGTTGTGTACAGTTTTGTAGCATGCTTATGTATATTTATGGAAAATTGTCTTGTGGGAGTGTGAAGGTTTTAGTCTAGTGGGCTGAGCAATTGACAGAATCTTACAGCTAACCATAAGAGAGATCTCAAAAATCCTCAAACGTACATGGATCTAAAACCTCTTCAGGCATGTTTTAATGAGGGAACAGCATTATAAAATGATAGAAAGGTAAAAAAAAATTGATTTCGCATAACAAGCCCATCTCGAGGTGGTGTATACGACCTTGATTATACAACGTTTCTGGCTAGTAAGGTAATTTAGACAGAGCAAAATAAATACTGCTCCCATGATCTTAAATCAAAAACAACTAATAACTCCAGATCCACCAAGTAACACAATTTCTTTAAAGGGACAGTGTGTAAGATTTTTACCCGTTAATTACCGAAATTGAAGATACCCATTCAAAAATACATTGTTTTCCAAGCCTTTTCACTTCCATCATGAAATCAAAGTATTCTGTTGGACTTAGATATAGTCACATAAAAGGGGGATCTTCCCCATGCAGAGGCAGCCATTTTGAATACGAGAGCCGCAGAAGGACATTTGGGCTCCGCCTTCGCCTTCGGCAAGGCTCGTGGTAGCACCGGAGGCAAAGCAGCAGGCGGCTCCGGCGCGCTGCGCAAGAGAGAAGGAGAGAAGGAGAGAGGTGCGGGTGGGGTGGGGGGAGGCTCGTGGTTTTGGGTAAACAACAAGCATGCTGCTGTATCACACGTCGTATTGGATCTAACACGTGTTTTGGACTAAATTGTTTTACTGGATTTTATTCGCTGGATCCTTACGGACCTATTGATACCAAGCTTGTGGTGAAATACAGAGTTTGACCTGTGCAGAGCCTTCAAAGGTAAGCTAAGTAACAAACCTCGTTTTGTGCTTTTCGTATAAAAGCCCCATGTGCTCAGGGAGTGATTGTTGTGCCGGGAAATGAATTGCATAGTCAAAAAGAGGAGACTGTAAGGTTTCATTTGATATGTAGATTATCATGGTTCACGATCAGGAATGTGTGCTTTCATGCGAAAAAAAAAAACTGAACGGGAGACCGCGTTTTATTAATACCGTTGTTGTCGGCTGGGTGTGCGGCGGGTGCGCGCACGGGAGCGCGCGCGGGTACGCGAGCTCTCCGCTACGGCGCGTCCGGGTGACCCTCGAGGTTTGCCGTAGCTAAAACAGGAAGTGCATAGCCACTATCCACCTATGCGCCACGAATCCTACACACTGTACCTTTAACTTATACTACTTTGGCATTGTATCTAGATATTTGATGGCCAGGTAGAGCTAATTAGACTAGGCTTTCAAATCATTCTCTTGCAAGTTCCACACATTTACATGACAAAGATTGAATAAGAGTGCAATATATCAAAACTCACTTTTTTCTGTCGTTTTTACGCACACTATTTGCAGCTAAAATATAATAGTAGGGCTGTCGGCCTACTATTATATCACCGAAGCTGCTCCAGCCTGACGGATCATTTGAACGATAAACACGTCCGGATTCAATTGTTACTGGTGATAGAGCGAGTGTGAGCAAACTTCAACAAACCATCAAACCACGCTCGCAGAATTTGGGAAACGAATGAGCAAAGCAACCACAGAAAAACTGAACTCAATCGCAAAGTGGGTTGCTTCTCTCTCTTGCTCTCTCTCTCAATCTCTCTCTCTCTTGCTCTTTCTCTCTCTCAATCTCTCTCTCTCAATCTCCCTCTCTCTCAATCTCTCTTGCTCTCACGAGATTAACATGCCATGAATTAGATTAATTACAAATCCTGTAATTGATTAGATACATTTTTTAATCGCCTGAAAGCAGTATATAATAGTTAATAAAAAAATGTCAGTGATATTAAGGAAATAACTCGGATGATTTTGATAACTCAATGATAATAAAAAAGATTTTCTGTGAATGTAATTTTCACAAGGCAAGGTCATTTTTATAAATCTACCCTGTGGTCTTGTACAAGACTTGGGTCAAGGCCATTCTATATTCAGGAAATTTGTCTACATGTATACATCATACATTTATTCACTTTTGGCCATTTAGATGCATTAATTTAACTTTCATGTGTTGAATTGGAGCATGGGTAAAAAACAGAGTAGCAAAGCAAAACCTCAGTTACCTGCGTATTATCTAAATACTGCATTGGTGTGAGTAATCCTACCTGATGGTCTGCAGCTAACACCTCAGTGGAGATGTCTTGTATTATACTCTCTGTTTTGCAGTTAAATAACACTGAAATGTAATAGTGCGATGTGATAGCATGGGCACAGGCACCAAAGCTGAATAAGAGTTTGCTACAGTTTGCACCCTTTACAAGTCAAATCTTACACAAAGATGTCTGAGCTTGATTGAAAAGTATAGCTGTTTAAAGCCATAACAGAGACTAAAATGTGCGGAGTCGAACTGTCAAAGAGAAGCATGGTTATGGATGATGGTAAACACTATTCTGCATGAGCGCTTTGCAAAGGGGAGAAAATAACCTCTGCTTACATAATGATACTGCTATAGAGGCAAAATATGTACAAAATATACAAGTATATTGCGCTTTTCCACAGCATGGCATTATATTGATCTGTTTCCATGGAGACAGGCAGATGACCAGGCCAGTTGTAGGTCAGATCTGTGTAGAAGCGAATCCGCTTGAAGTAAGATTGCATGCTTTTCAAGGTGTGTTTCATTCACACATGTTAAACACACAAAACCTGTGTGGCTGAGTTCTTCTCTCGGTTTCACCTTGTTATGTCATGTGATAATACAGGAAGTGCTCCACTGTGTTTTTTTTTTTTTAATTTGAATTAGGACAATGCGTATTAATTAATTAATTAATTTTATTTTATTTATTTATTTGACAGTTACCTGGCCAGCCAAATGATACTGTATCTCTCTGTATTTGCTATACAGCGCGATACCATTTGGACACCCTCGCTCCACCCTCGCTCCTCCGGTTAACAACGGACTCCGCGATTCGTTCAAAGATGGTGACGTCAGTGCACCCGCCTTTGCCCGCAACATCCCTTCCATTCAGCTGTAAAATTGGTCTTAAATGACCTAAAACACATCGATTCCTTAAAACCACAGCAGCTGACAGGTCTAGAGGCCTTTCTTTTCAAAAAAGATGTTTTTGCATTGCTTCCTACCGGCTTGATTCACGTCGCTGTCCGTTAACTGTTCTCTGATTGGTTCACTTAGCTGTCTGTCTAAGCGCAACAGCAGCACATTCTGGACCAAGCGTTACCAGACTCGCTGCTGGTACAGCGATGAGTCATGGATTCTTCCAGGCGAATTGGACAGGGACAGTGTACATTAATGAACATTTCTGTAAATGCACCAGATTTAGTCAACATGACAACAAACAGCATCAATGTAAATATGCCAGAATTGGCTCTATAGCTACTTTACATCCGTTGTCCTCAGGCAGGTCAGAACAGAAGAACATTTAGAGGAACACACAGAAGAGACAGAAGTGCACATAGACATGACAGCAAGTTAACAATAGACCATTTTGAGTTTAAGAGGCCCCAAGAAAAACAAAACCTACCTGTGTGAGCATGTTTGATTATTTTTCAACCAATGTTTCAGTGTGTTCTTGAAGGCTGAGAAGGACCCACAGTTCCTGACATGAGCAGGTCATGTGTTCCATGACTGTCATCCTCTGATAGACGTCATTTGGCCAAATTTTGTCCTGCGTCTCTGTATCTTCCAGTCTCCTCTGGTCAATGCTCTCGTGTTAACTTGGTTAGTAGTTGTTTTTTTTAACTCCATACACCTTAACTAGAATCATTTGGATGATTTCAGCCCTGGAATTGCCAATCTCTACTGAACAAATGGTAACGGGTAGCTTAACTTGAACACTATCGCTTCATGACAACCAAACCGCATTTTGAACTTTGGAGATGTAGACAGACTAATAATAAATGACTACTCAATCAAACATGTATGAATGAAACAAAACACAACTCCAGGTATAATAACATTCTAACATGACTTAAAACTAATAAGACTTCATTTTGTGTAATATGGGACCTTTTAAGGATTTTTATGAATTGGCCAGCACTGTTGAGCAAGCATTATCAGATATGTTTTGTAACCATTTATGCCATGATAAAAGAGGATTCTACCTGGACGACTGAGGGATTCTTCATGCATTTATGCCATGTTCATTCAGACAATATACTTTCAGATTTTGTATTTTTAACTGCCTATGCAAAAATAACAAACACAATTACACCATCATCCACTATAATAGTTTCAGTCTAGTGTTATCGCAGTGTAGTGGCTCAGAAGTCAGTCTCACTGGGGTCACTTTGTTACATAAATATAATATTCTTATACTGAGAGCTGAGATGGTGCTGAGGCGTTGTGTTCAAAAAGCTTTCTTCTGATTTACTTAGGCTGCCTCTTTTATGGGCTCAAACAGCAGATATTTTGACACTGTAATGAAATACTGGTCTCTTTCTAACCGCTCTACCAGAAGAAATTTAATCTAACCGAGCTCTTTCAGCACCAAAGAGGAGTTCGTATTTGCTTTTGTTCACCAGTCAGACACAGCAGTCGGATTAGAAGGAACTCTTTGTGGGTGGGTTTCATCAGCTAGCAAGATACGCTGCTACAAGTTTTGAATAATGGCAAAGCTTATTTTTATTCCACAAAGTAAAAGTACTCAGTTGAAGTTTTAGGTTGTGAAAAAAACATTTACTGGGCTTGATGAGACAGAAGTAATGCTTTGATGGAGGTTCATGGAGATTTGTCACAACACTAAAATGTCAAACTTTTGACAGAATGAAACGGAATGATTTTCAACATTAAATCATAGTGGTACTTTCTTTTATATCACCATGTGGCCTTATATCTGTATAATCCCTCAGTCATCCATGTATGTCCATAGGTGTATACTCATCCATGTGCTCTGTTTTTCAGTACTTCTGACAACCCAGCTCAGTGATTCCCAATTTGTGGTGGGAGAAATAGACAATAATGAATGTTTTATGGAGCACAATTTCTAAACACAGAGCAGTTTTCAAAGTGCCACAGTGATTGTGAAATAAGATTCTGCACCACAAGTTGTTATTAAGAAAATGAAAAGCCATCAAACAAAATAAGTACGGCAGTAAAGAATCATTAAAAGCAATAAAAAGACTAAACTATGAAACAGTCAAATAAAACACAGCATTATTTTTCTCTTTGACAATATTCAGACAATAGTATGGCAATCCAGCCCAAACGAGAGTGTGAGTGTTGTGTATCAAGTATCGCACAAAATGTGAATGGACCATGAAATGAGCTTCAAAGTGCAGACATTTTGTTTTAACCTTCATTTGGAACATTACACTGCATGTTTATTTAATATGCTCTTTTGACAGCCTTTTTTAAAAATACTTTCTGTTTTCAATGTTATACCACCCAGACAACCTGTACTTAAAGGAAAAGTAACATTTTTTACAATTTGAGCCTTATTTCGGTAATAAAACAAGTTGTTTTACTCACCCATATCACTTTGGTGTCATATGGAGCATTTCCGGAGATGTTTTAGATTAGCGTTAGGCTAACGCCGTTAGCCTAGCGCGACTTTTAGCCATAGCTCGGGGCATTCCCCGAGCATGTAATATGCCCCGTGTGGGCTCCAAATAACACAAACTTAAGCACTTTTCAAATCATAGAAGCTCGATGTCTTTAGTCTACGATTTCGTTTGAATCAAAAGTGGCCTGTAATCCGAGATTTAGCCATAGTTTCGAGTAGATGAGGACGCCAGTGCGCATGCGCGGAGTGTGCTCTCAGCTCCCGGGACCCAAACATGGAACGCATAGCTGTAAACTATGGATAAATCTCGGATTACAGGCCACTTTTGATTCAAACAAAATCGTAGACTAAAGACATCAAGCTTCTATGATTTGAAAAGTGCTAAAGTTTGTGTTATTTGGAGCCCACACGGGGCATATTACATGCTCGGGGAATGCCCCGAGCTATGGCTATAAGTCGCGCTAGGCTAACGGCTTTAGCCTAACGCTAATCTAAAACATCTCCGGAAATGCTCCATATGACACCAAAGTGATATGGGTGAGTAAAACAACTTGTTTTATTACCGAAATAAGGCTCAAATAGTAAAAAAAAACGTTACTTTTCCTTTAAGACTTGCAAGGTTCCCTACTCCAAAACTTAAGACTAGTATTTGCCTTATTTCTCTTTCTCTTTATTATAATGCACCCATCTTATGAAGTTATTTTGGTAAGAGGAAGTGTGACACTCTTGCTAAAGTAGTCTGGTATATTGTATTTTTTGTAAACTGTGGACTCTTGCAATAGTGTGATGTAGGAATGGCAGGTTGGTATATGTATGTAATTTTTTGCTTTGTTAATGTAGGGTATTTATTTATTTAATTAGGACAATGCATATTAACATATGAGCAGAAGGTGCACAGTAAATATGCCAGAATTGGCTATAGAGCTAAATTGCATCTGTAGTCCTAAGGCAGGCACAGAACATACATTTACAATCACAAATATAAAAGCCATAGAATATTTACAATAAACAGTAATAAGTCAAACATGAGTACAGGACTGGTTTGTTTTTAACCACTGTTTTAGTCTTCTTGAAAGTTTGGTAATTTTCACAGTTTCTAATCTGAGCTGGTAGTGAGTTCCATGACTGTGCCTCTGATAGACTTCACCATTTGTCTGAACTTAGTCCTGCGGCGCTGTATGATACAGTCTCCTCTGGTTATCACTCTAGTATTGACCATATTGTTATTAGTTTTCTTCTGTATAAAAACGTGTAATGGTGGAGGGGCAAGTCCATTTTAAACCTTAAAAACAAAACATACATCCAAGAACATATGATAACTTTCAAAGTCTAAAATATTATACTTGCTAAGGAGTAAATGTAGTGAAAGTGAAGAGGCTTTCTGTCTAATACTTTCTTGAAGAGAGACTCGTTTAAAGTGCTCTCTGCTGTGTTGTGTAACAGTAGGTTATGTGAGTAAGGATCATTGCCTGCAGGTATGCTCTTGCTGATTCAAGAGTCAGAAAGGGTCTCACATGATTAAAATTTGATAAGTTATATTTGATTGTATTTGTGATTTTTTTTTTTTTAAATGTTGCTTGAAAGTCAGATTTGAATCAAAGACCACACCCAGATACTTGAACTGTTCTACCACATCTAGACATTCACCATTGACTATGACAGATGGTTGTTGTTCTTCAGATGGTTGTTGCGAGAAAAACATACAGTTTTTTTGTATTAAGTGAGAGGTGAGTGTACAGTACTGTATCATCTACATATAATTGCATTTTGATAGTTGAGCAAACATTTGGCAAATTATTGACATAGAGACTGAACAGGATTGGGCCAAGTATTGAGCCTTGTGGGACTCCAGCAGAACAGGTAAGATAAGATGATTGTGAGTAATGTACGGTTAATGTAGGGTATTGTACTGTGTCTGGGTCAGAGAGTTAATAGTATGAATTGCTCTTATTGTATAGTTTATTTCTGTAAATCAGGGACTGCAGATGGAAATGAGCTGATAATCTGGTTCAGAATATCTATTTGTTTGATCTTAATCTTTCCGTACATTGTCCCTTCCAGTAAAGATCAGTGAAATTAAAGTAGTCCTCACCAAGACTAGATAGACAGTGGTCCCCAGGCGTGGCACCCACAGGTTGTCCAAGCAGCATTGAAGGATGGGTCAAATGCAAAGGACAAATTTTCCTATGGGGACAATAAAATGTACCTTAACTTTAATTGGAGTATGTTTTGTATACCCCTGATCTGTCTTACCCCTTACCCTTACCCTACCCCTTTATCTATGTCTTTGTCTTGCCCCTCAATACTGAGCTGAGAGGGCCAAGGGTATGAATGTTCCACCAAGAAATGGGACACCACTCGATTACCGTTTGCATCATCATCCTTTGCCTCTACCTGGCTGCTACGTCAGCGGCGACAGAAGCGGCAACAATTGATGCAAACAAACGTAAACTAATGTAAAGGATTACGTAACTGTAAACCATGCTAAACTGTTAATTGATAATTACAACTGCTGAAAATACATTTATGAGACTCCTTGGCTGGTCGATGTGACGCTGCCATCCTGATCCCAAAACCTGCCTGAGCTTGTAGACTTCGTTTACAGTCTGGTCGAGAGCTTACTTCATTTCAAGAGGTATCTAGCCCTCGGTCGTGGCCCGAGCCCATGATCAAAATTAAAATCGGGACACCCCTTGCCCTCACATGAACGCACAAAACCAAGGGGTAGGGGTAAGACGAAGGGGTAAGACAGAGAAATGGGATGCAGCCTTAGTCCTTCTAGTGCATTTTTACTTAATAACCAATCTATGCCCCTCTATTAGCCCACGCTGTTATATAATGGAGTGTGCAGTGAAAGATTTTAAAACGGGATATCCCTATTACTTTGCATGTGAGTTTCAACTGAGGAACTTTGATTAATTTCTTACAATCGCACTTGTTCACACTGGAGGACTGTCTGTAATTGTTTTCATTGTCGAAACCCGTCCAACACCATTTTCTCTCTCCCTCTTTTTATCTTGGTTGTGTCGACCATTTTTGGCGCGTAATTGCATATTATACAGGTCCTCCATTGGGACCGTTCGTGCTTCAAGAAGTTTCAATAACATATGATTTTCCCTGTTCAGTGGAGAGTAGAGCAAAGGTACAATCATTGTCTATTGAGTGTGAGCTTGCGATGTATGGAATGAGGTTTTCACAGCGCGCAAAAAAGATAAAAACAATAGGCTGCAATCAACGTGACGGAGGAGAGATGTGAAGAAGTGAGGTACGAAGTGAGAAAGAAAGTTTAATTATCATGATACACATTGGGGGACGGTACCAGTGTTCTGACGAGCTGTATATGTAGGAGACTAATATCAGTATGTACGTTATAATTAACCCTTAAAGGACCCACAGAGGGGAGTTGGAAAATTCCTTTCGTTCCAGTCAAAGAGGAGCTGAGCCAAGCATAAATGTATCACACTTATGATCTATGAGGTTCAGCCTATGTTTTATTTAACAGACCAGGGACTATATTTAGCAACTGCTCACAAAGGAAGGAGCACTTTCTCATTGTTCGTGGAAAAAGACCGCTCCCTATATTACAAAGACGTAATGGTAGTTTTATTGTAGCCGCAATCATTTTAAGGGCTCAGGCAATGCTGAACGCTGATAAGACTGGAACGATAATGCTGGTCATGTTTTAAAGGGTCTATATTATGCAAAATTTACTCTTGTGAGCTTTTAGTCATGAAGCAGTAGTTTTCAAGTTAACAGCTACCATTTGCATTTAGTTCAGCAGAGATTTTCAGTTTCAGTGCTGAAATGATCCAAATGATTCAAGTGAAGGTGGAGTTTAAAACCACGTAACATTACAAAGGGGAGTGTTTTCAACCTCAGCCTAACTATGCAGGGTTTGTGTGAATGAAATAAAACACAACTTCGGGTATGTTTGTGATGAGGAAACAACATTATATTATACAGCTCTGGAAAAAAAGAGACCACTGCATTTTTTTTTCTGAAATCAGCATCTCTACATGTATTACAGCCATTCCAGCATCTGTTGAATTCCAACACAAACACAAAGCTGAGCTACTTCAGTTCTTACACTAGGAGTGGAATAAAGTCACCCAAGAACAATGTGAAAGACTTGTGGAGAGCATGCCAAGACACATGAAAGCTGTGATTAAAAATAAGGGCTATTAGATTAGATTCAACTTTATTGCCATTACACATGTATAAATACAGTATATACAATATACAGTACAATACAGTATACACAATATATACAGTATGGTTGTAGAATTATGTGCAGATAATTATGTGTAATGACAAAGTTGAATCTAATGTGCAGATAAATAGGGCAATATGAATATGTGGGAATACTTTGTTGTTAGTCTATGTAGGGGATATAAACAAATATACAGTAGAGCATATGATGAGATATGAACAAGTATACAGGTGTGCTATAAATATATATACGTGAATAAATCTGAGTCACTTTATTGTAGTGATATTATACATTACTGAACTGGAGTCACTTTAACTGCTGTTTGTTCACTGCTCAGAATCAAATACATTTATTGTGCAGCGTTCCTGTGCCTTTTAACCTTACAGTATTGTGTTTTTTAGTTGATTGTACATGCTTATTATTATTTATCTTAATTCTGATGCATGCTCATATTTTCCTACTGTTTGTGAAACTTGCGTTGTGACACTGCAATTTCCCCATTGTGGGACAAATAAAGGATTATCTTATCTTAAATATATGTATGAACAATATATACAAGATATGTACCAGATGAACTATAACACAGAGATATACAGAGGATATACAGTATTGACAATATACATATGTGGTTTGGGTGGAGTGTCAATGGATCCGGGGATTGGGTAGAATTCATTGACATTGGGAGAGATGGAGAGGTGAAGAGGGAGGGGGCGTGAGTGGTGGCATGGAAGGGGGACATGGAGGTTCAGCGGGGGGTAGAGTTCAGCAGGGAAACAGTTGTAGGAAAGAAACTGTTCCTAAACCTGCTGGTTTTAGTTCGAAGGCTCCTGAAGCGCCTTCTGGAGGAGAGGAGCTGGAAAAGTCTATGGTTTGGGTGCGAGGGGTCCTTTAGGATGCTACGGGCCCTGCGTAGGCATCGCTTCCTCTGGATGTCCTCGATAGCAGTTAGTGGAGTCCTTGTGATGTGTTCGGCGGTTTTCACCACCCTCTGTAGTGCTTTGCAGTCGGCGACAGAGCAGTTCCCATACCATACCGTGATATGGTTGGTCAGGATGCTTTCAATCGCACAGCGGTAGAAGTTACCCAGTTTTCAATGTCCTCAGGAAGAAGAGTCGTTGGTGAGCCTTCTTCACCAGGCTGGAGGTGTTGGTAGTCCATGACAGGTTATCAGCGGTAGTCATTCAGGCATGACAGAGAGGAGTGTTTTAGCACTGGCACTATGGAGGTGGTCTTGAAGCATGCAGGTACAACTGCTTGGGCCAGGGACAGATCGAAGATGTTAGTAAAGACCCCAGCGAGCTGCTCAGCACACACTCTGAGCACACGTCCAGGAATGCCATCAGGGCCAGCAGCTTTACGTGGGTTGATTCTGCTCAGTGCATTGTGAACGTCTGTGGGCAAGAGGGTGATGGTCTGTTGGTAAGTAGGATGTTCGGATTTAGCAGCCTTTTTTAAGTTGTCCTTGTCAAAATGGGTGTAAAAGTCATTTAGCTCATCAAGGAAGGATGCAGTCATCTCTATCGGCGAGGAGTTACTGGGCTTGTAATCGGTGATGGCCTGGATGCCCTGCCACATTCGTAGGGGGTCAGAGTGGGCAAAATGCTCCTCCACCTTCAGCTTGTGTTCGTGCTTGGCCTTTTTGATGCCCCTCTTCAGGTCGGCTCTGGACGAGCTGTAGGCCTGAGCATCCCCTGATCTAAAGGCACTGTCACATGCTTTCAGCAGCAGACACACTTCCCTGTTCATCCACGGCTTCTGATTAGGGTACGTCTAGCACCAAATATTGATTTTTGAACTCTTCTTAGGTGTAAACATTAGTATTATGTTGTTTTAAAATGAATTTGATCTTGTTTCCTTTGCATTCATTGAGGTCTGAAAACATTTGTCATGTTCTGCAAATAAATGCTCTAAACAACAATATTTTTATTTGGAATTTGGGGGAAATGTTGTCAGTAGTTTATAGACTCAAACAAAATGTTCCTTTTGCCCAAACACATACCTATAAGTAGTAAAATCAGAAAAACTCTTCCTTCAAATGGAGCCGTTTACAATGTGCACTCCAATTTTTTATATATTTATTGCAAATCCGAACACATTTGTAATATTATCAGGATAAATTCCAATAGTTTTTTTTTGTCCCAAAATGGTGCAGCCCTATAATCCTCATCGGAAGTCTGTCCAGAGTTGTGCTTTGTTACACCCACGCATGCTTCTGTTTTTAGTATGTGTTTCCCTTAGTAGCTCAGATCACATGCCCGCCACAGGCCTAAATCAGCACATTGTAATCGGTGAAGCTCCTCCGTGTTTTTAAAGTCTGTACAAATTTACCAAGCTTGTTCCCATCCTGTCAGTACTACTTTGTGTTAAACTATTTCTATTCCTCTATACATTTACTCTTTGATAAAAGGAATCACAGGCATTTCCAACCACCCAAACTACTTAAAAATGCTTTTTAATTTTTTGTTCTTAATTCAAACATATTCACTTAAATATGTAACTTTTTTGGTGGAGGGTCTGTCAAATGCTTTTCTCTGTGGAGATGTTATTGCTTTATCTGGAATGTTTTACAGTATGGGATTAAATGTTTCACAGTATGGCATGGAGACCAAACTACAGGTCAGATTTATGGAGAGGCTAACCCGTTCACCATCAAAATGCCTGTTTTTCTAGGTATTTTTGAACATTAAAACCACCTGTAATTGAATACATGTAAGATAGAGCCATTTGGTGTCATACTATGGAACATTCCAGGCAGAGAAATGACATATCCATGTACACAAGCATGTGACGAATCCCAACAAAAAAGTTACATAATGCGCCTTTAAGCATGAATACTGGATCACATGTGAGATCCCAACATGATGGAATAATGGCGCCTCTTTTGGGAGCATTACTTTGATAATTGTGTAATATGGATATGAAGACAGACAGCTGCACTATTAGACAGGGGACCACTACGGGCCTGCTGCTTTTAGAAAGACAAGCAAACTCCAATCTGTCATCACAGAGAGCTCAAGAGAATGGGAAGAATACAGACGCTGGTCCAAGATAACAAGCAAAATATTAAAGACACCATGACATTTTCAAAGGACCTGCATCTGCCACGGACTGACTCCTGCAATCTCTGCTATCTACAGATGAGTACAAGTGAGCAGAAATGTATGTTAGCAGAAACTAAAGCCAAATTAGTTAAAACTGGCTGTAGTAGAACATTTCTGTGATGAAATGGACCCAGAATGACCAAGAATGTGGTGCAGGTTCTCATCAGCGATTTAATTAGACTGAAAAAGTGGATGTTCCAGTACCCTGCCCACTCAAGACTACACACTTTTCATATATTACCTGCTGGGGATGTAACAACAACTAAAATATTGTGGTAACGTCAAAAGTCTCACAGTAATATTGTGGGCCGTTATAATATATCGAAGTCTTTGATTATATTAATTAATTATATTATATTAACAGATCTATTATCCTTTGCTCCATTTCCCTGCAGATAACATGAAGAAATAACTGTTACACACTTTTAGATCTTTATTCTTTGGATTATGACAGAACCAAAGGCTTAGAAAAAGTTGCATATTCACAATTTTTGTTAGCCTCCACACAATATCATATAAATTATCATAGTGTGAGATGCATATCATGAAAAAATCGTAACAAGACATTTGGATATTGTTACATCTCTATTTCCTGCACTAGTCTAAAACTGGGTGTTTTCACAGAGAGCTCAGATGGGCGTGACATTGAAAGATGAATTGAACAGTAAGACACATGGTCCATTTTTGTTAAAACAAAGATGGCGGCTTACAAGTAAAAAAGAGGACTGAGAAATAGGATGGACTTCTGTTCTATGATGAATTATAAAAGGATAATCAGAAGGAAAGGGCTTCTGTCTTTAAGGCTACGTCCACACGACAACGCTCCTGGATTTTGTTTTATGTGGGTTGAAAAAAATTCACGTCCACACACGTGCCGAAAACGGACCGCTGAGTGAAAACAATGTAATACATATGCCACACCGATATGTGGTGCTGTAAACAGGAAACGGCCAGAGCCACCGGAAACGCAATACTACAAAGAGAGCATGCCTTTCTCTTCCGCAAACAAGCATCACGACGTCATCGTTTGCCAGAAGCTGTGTTTTGCTCGTCCACACGACAACGCAACCCCGGCGTTCTCGGATTTCTCCACTCTGGAACCTGGTTTCAAAAAACAGGCACTGTGTAGACAAAAGGCCAAAACGAATACAAACTTCTCAGTTTCCACCAAAAAACGTTGTCGTGTGGACAGGCCCTAAGAGATGTGTAGTAAATACCCTTATAAAACTGGATCACCAAAGCTATTTTTGTGATGTTTTTGGGCAAGACTCTTTTGGTAGATCACTGGTGGTCAGAGAGGTTATAGGTGCAGATTGGCCTTGATGTAACTACAGGTGTATTTTGAGTGAGTGAGAATGAATAATGCAATGTTAAGTCATTTGTTATCTTGGAAACTGAAAAAAGGGCATATTTTACGCTATTTTCTGATCGATGTTATAATGTTATTTATTATTCATCAAAAACATACCTGGAGTTGTGTTTTGTTTCATTCACACAAAACCTGCATATTTAGGCTGACTTCTTCTGTGAAACTGAAAACACATTGTGATGTCATGTGTGATGTTATGTGGTAATACAGGAAATGCTCCATTATGCTTTTAAACTCCATACATTTTCAGTAGAATCATTTGTAAAATTTCACCTCTCAAATTGCCAATCTCTACTGAACTAAAGGTAAAATGTAGCTGCTAACGTGGAAACTACCGCTACATGACATCACAAGGTGGAAAAGAGAATTTTGAATTTTGGAGGATTAAAAGGATTACTAAAACATGTGTGAATTAACAAAACACAACTCCAGGGAATACAACATGGCTCAAAGCTCAAAAGAATCCATTTTGTGTTATATAGGGCCTTTAAATGAATCTAATATTTTAGTATCACACAGTATTCCTCTGCCTTTCCAAATCCGCCCTGATGGGAACATAAACTAGTGTAGAATAAAGTTGTGTCTCGCACTCACAAAGGGAGGCATGAACTGAGTCATGATCTGTGAACCGTGAACATGAACTGTGATGGATGAACTGAGTCATGGCTTTAATCTAAATGTCTGATTCCCATAAACATATGATCGTCATTCAGTGGATCTCAGCAGTTTCACTTTATGACCCTGCACTTCAAATCGTTCATCTCACCGCGATCAATGCCCATATCATCTGGAGTCTGTCACACTTAGGGCGCATGAGCACAAGGCAGACTGTGGCGTGGGAACTAAAGGGGTCTTATTGGTAGTGCTGTGTATTTGGACTTCTGTAGTTCAAAAACAAGAACAAGATTAAACCCGGATAAAAATAAGGCTAAGGAGGGACTACATCAGGCCCAAATCAGACTTAAACATGAAACACTTGTCTAAACCAGGACTAAGAACAGTTTCCTGTATGCCGCTGTGGGTCTACCAGTATATTGCATATTTTTAAATCTACTCTTGTGAGGTTTATGCCAAGTTATAATGTGACCTCATCAAAAACATACCTGGAGTTGTTTTGTTTCATTCACATGTTTCAGTTATACTTTGTTAGTCTGTATTCATCTCCAAAGCTCAGAATATTTAGTTCCACCTTGTGATGTCATGTAGGGGCAGCTACTTTTTACCTCAGATTGGCAATTCTATGGCTGAAATCATCCAAATGATTCTAGGGAAGGTTTATGGGAAGCACTTCCTGTATTAAAAAACGTATACAGTGGTACCTCACCTCACCTTACGAAAGACCCTACATACAAAAAATCCAAGTTACGAAACGCCCTCACGTTAAATTTTGGTCTCTAGATACGAAAGAAAATTCAAGTTACGAAACGCGAAATCTCAAAAATTCGAATAATGCGCGCTCAGATGCACGCCCCGCTGTTATCCCCGCTCAAAAAGCACCTTTCTCGGCCTCTTAGCTCTAGCGCCGAACACGCAAGATTTTCAACAAAATGTATTAAATAGTGAAGCGTGGGGGGAGACACGACTCCGGAAGCAGCGCGGCGAGGAGCACGGCGAGGAGCACGGCACCGCGCGGCGAGGAGCACGCACCGGCTGGTTTGTGGCCCGAGCACCCCTAGTCCTGGTCTGTACAACTGGCACCGGGGCTGCGAGCACGAGATAGAACCGCAGCGCCCGGACCACGTCCTCTGGAGCCCAAGCCACAAACCAGCCGCACGAAACCAGCAAAGAGCGGCATGTGGTAGTTTAATCCTGGTCCAGTTCTGGTTTAGTCCAGGTCCAGTCCAGGTTTAGACCTGGTCTAGACCTGTTTTAGGTCTGGTCTAGACCTGGTTTAGTCCACGTTTAGTCCTGTCTAGTTTCTTAGCCAATCAGGACGCAGAACCAATGTTACACTATAAAAAAAAAAAAATGTTACGCTATAAAAAAAAACAACTTGGAACGAATCAGGCCTTTTCCATTGAAATAGCTACTCAACTTACGAAAAAATTTACGTTACGAAACCACTTCTGGAACGAATTAATTTCGTAAGGTGAGGTACCACTGTATTGTTAAAATGCAGTTTTTTGTTGCAATACAGTCATTTCATGGGTCTAATCAATAATAGAACAGTGCAAATTTACCTTTTACTGTTATTTCATGACAAAGTATAATGTAATAAATAGGAAAAACTGGCTCTTTTCCCCATCATCACATTCTTGAATCTGAAAACTACCAATTAGTGCCGATGGTTGATACCAGAATGGGACTGGTGCATCAGGAATCAGGAAGGTTTTTTATTGCCATATGAGTGAACAGGTTCACAACATTAGGAACTTGCTTCGATACCTAGAGCGGACAGACACTCCGAGCACCAGGGCTGCCATTTGCGGCATCCCTACTCAAAACCAGGATTGCTGTCAACTAACAACTCAACAATCAGTAGTGTATAATGTATTAAAGATCCCATGACATGGTACTTCTTGATGCTTTTATATGGCTCCTTAATGGTTCCCTAATACAGGGGGTCCTCGGGTTACGACGTTGATCCGTTCTTAAGACGCGTCGTAACCCGAATTTCGTCGTAAACCGGATTTTGCCTTTGATCTTCCAACCAAAGCACCAATAACCTTTCCATCTCAATAATTAGACCACTACGCTGCTTGGTTATCACTGCCGCTTTCATAGGAGCAGATCAGAGCCCACATCAGGTACTTCCGCCCACACTGGGCACGCACACGAGGCTGTCTTCTTCTCCCTACAACCACAACAGAGCGTATTCTTCCGCCGTGCGCCGCGCGCCGTTTGCGTTTGTTTACATCTCTTACCACGCTAAACCGCGTAAGACGGAATGACGCGTAATATATACATATTTTTTTTAATGGGGGCGCGTTCGTAACCACGAAACGTCGTAACCCGAGACCGTCGTAACCCGAGGACCCCCTGTACTGTAAATGAATCCTTCTTCAAAATCAACACTCATTGCATGAGAAACAGAGATAAGATGAGAGAGTATTTTTTCTCTCTCTGAACAGGCCATTATGGGCGTTGTTGCTTGAATGCAAATGAGGAGAAAAGAGCTGGCCTATAGTAGAGGGTGGTGGCGTGGCCAAACTTTCCGCTCTCGCTCTCAGCTGATCCATTTCCGTGTTTTTGCACAGGGGGAGAGATTTGAAGCGTTCCATTGAAAAATAAACACATTTCCACAGAAAATAAAATCAAACCACTGCTGTTCAAAGGTCCAGAGGCTCAGATAAAGGACTTCCGAGCCTAGAAACACTCGGACGTGCCTCCAGGCAAATAAAAAAAGGCATTTCGCATTGCCTAGCGCATTCGCAGTCCAAACTCTGGGCGTGATTTACAGAGACGCCGAGTACAGACAGACGGGGGTGGAACTGCATTTGCATTTCTTTTTTCGATCTGACGTCAATAAGGTGCCTTGTTCAAAATCGCCCGTTTGAGCTCCGATTTTTTGTAACGCAGAAAAGGATCGCAAATGCTCAGTTTAGACATTTCGCAACTTTTAACCATGGGGGGGGGGGCTAAACAGCGTAGGGGAGCTCACATTAACGTTCAAAAACCTCAGAAAGTGAAAATTTCATGCCATGGGACCTTTAAAAATGAGAGCTCCGTGCAGGTATTTGAACTTCACTTTCAGCTGTTTCCTCAAAAGCTCTACGCTATTCTAAACTAGTTGAATTACAGATCACCGCTATCAGCCAGGAATCAGTCACACTCACTATTTTGCACTAATTAACCATGTGCTGTCTGACCATCTGATAAATCTGTGGTATGAAAACGGTACTGGGGAATCCTATAGAGACCGTATGTTCTGTCCCAGTTCACAGCGCAGTATTTTCACGCTAGAATACCCCAATGCTATATACAGAGAAAGGCCTTAATCCTCAAAGGGCCTTCCTCTTAATCTCCTCAATGATTCATTTTCGCCGTGAGCCACAAAAACTTGTAGAAGCAATATTGCAACTAAGACCGAAGAGAAAAGTAGCTCTGCATAAGGGACACTGTCGCGGTCATCTTCCTTTAGTGGTTTATAAATACAATATGCACAGAGTTACTGTTCTGTAGTTGTGTTCACTCCCATGATCATTAAGTGATTTATGAGTACTTGTAACACAGGAGGAGGCTTCTAGGATTCGCTGTAAATGAACTCATGGTGAACTTTTGTGCCGGAGATATAGTTTGAGTCGACATGTGTGGAGTTTAAAAGAGTGCGAGGTTACACGAGGTTTATAGGGTTACAACACTCTAATGCGCCGCTAGGTTGATGATAGGAAATGTTTTAAAGATTTCAAAGACGTTATTACACTTCTATGGGGTAATAATTGCTAGCATACAGCTCTGGAAAAAAATAAGAGACCACTGCAAAATTATCTGTTTTTCTGATTTTACTACTTATAGGTATGTGTTTGGGAACATAAACTACTACTGGGTACTAACATTTCCCCCAAATTCCAAATAAAAATATTATCGTTTAGAGCATTTATTTGCAGAAAATGACAAATGGTCAAAATAACAAAAAAGATATGTTTTCAGACCTAATGTTTACACTTAAGACTTCAGAAATCAATATTTGGTGCAATAACCCTTATTTTTAATCACAGCTTTCATGCGTCTTGACATGCTCTCCACAAGTCTTTCACATTGTTCTTGGGTGACTTTATTCCACTCCTGGTGCAAGAAGTGAAGTAGCTCAGCTTTGTGTTTGTGTTGGAATTCAACAGACACTGGAATGGAATGGCTGTAATACATGTAGAGATGCTGATTTCAGAAATAAATGCAGTAGTCTCTTATTTTTTTTCCCACAGCTGTATAACACTTAGATCATCTTACATTTTGTCTGAAAACAGCATATTAAAAAAAGAGTAATGACAATAAAGTTGAATCTAATCTAATATTAACATATTTAATAAATTTCACTTTGGCTTTTGAGTCTCGCCTTCCTTTGCTCCTCACACAAGTCACTCCCCTTTCTGAGTCACTGCAAAACTGTGCCTGAATACATATTTACAGCTACACTTTATCATAGAACGAATGTTGAAATTGATGGATGCAAAGGACAACAACAATTTCCTGTGCAAACCGATACTTTGTCAAGCTGCGAAAATCACATTTCAAAAGAGAAATAAACGCAGGAAGTGAAGGAGACAGGTTTACTCTGCCTCTGACTGGTTCTGTGAAGAACACGGAGTGTGCTTAGTATTCTTGGCGTGTCCAAATCTATGAGTGCTGGCAAAATGAAATTTAATGATGACAGTGTTGGATCAGCAGAACCCCACTGGAGGCTCTATATTTCTGGCTGATATGATAAACGCGGATGAGATTCACTAATCTAGTCTCCCAGAAAGGGAAATGAGTGATCACTTTCCGTTCTTTCACTCTTGGGCTCAAACAGTCTGACTTTAAAAGAAGACATGAAAGTGCATTACCAATTAGCTTGAAGTCCACTATTTTATTTGGATTTTTCAATGCGTGTCTTTCACTTGGTATATGGGGGAAGATAAAAGAGAAATGTGTAACAAGTTGTAAATAAAACGCAAGTTAATTGAAATTTCTGTTCACAATCGATACACTGCAAACTTTTAACTAAAGCCTCTGTGTAATTAAAACAAAGCATTTCTTTTGGAATTAAAAGTAAATTTTCTAGTGGGAGGTCTGCCACCCTCATGTCACCACAGAGATGTTATTGATTTGCTTAGAATGTCCCACAGTATAGCATTAAATATCTATTTCCATGGAGGCAAGTGCCCAGGTCAAGTTACAGGTCAGAGCAGAAAAGTTCATTTTTGTTGTGTAAGTATCACCTGAAAAAAAAGATGTACTTCAAGAGCAAAAGGTGAAAGTATTTTGTGCAGATTTTGAGGTCATATAAAGCTTCAAATATAGTGATTCTAATAATGATTTTGGTCAGTAGAAACAATTGCATCGACTATTTCATGTCTAGCTGTGTGTTTCTGCGTATATTTTTGTTTGCTCATGTCAAACATTCCAGACAAAGCAATAACATCTTCATGAGCACGAGAAAAGTAGCATACTGGAGTTCAGCTTTAAGCGTCTTTATTCATAGAAACAATCAAAGTCCCACAGAAGCCAATGCCGTGTGTTTAAGTCAAAAGTAAACTGAACAAAGAATAAGTTAATTGTTTAAACTTTGATCACAGCCTCCCATAGAAAAACGAGATCAACAACTTTTGAAAATCCTGCTCAAACTCCTTTCTGTTTTACACATCAATCAATCAAACAAACAATGGTTATGGTTAGTGGGGGAAAATCCTCATGGTCGAGGATACTGAATTTATTTGACAAAGCTACATTCATAGAAGAGGAGCACTTACCATGTCTGGAGCCATCACGGGAGGAGGAGCGGGACAAGCGGTTTATACGCTTACCTTGTCTGCAGTCTTTACGGGCTACGACAATCCAGGGATCTGCCCGGACTGGAGTAGAGCTAATCGGGGCTTTGGGCCTAGCCCCTCGCTGAATCCAATACTGTTCGTCTGTACCTGGAGCACCAGAGTCAGGTGGCGAGGACTGGTGCTCGGAGGCGTCTTCGGAGCAGTGAGCCGTGTCAGCCAGTTCGGCACTATTAGCGGTGGCCTGAGTCTTGCCCAAAATTATATCCAGATCGCTTTCCACTCGACTTTCGCACATGGATATGCGTTGTTCCAGGGCAGCCACCCTCTGACTGAGGGCGGTGCAGCTGTCACAACTGGATGTGGAGGTGAGTGGACGCATGGCTCACCTGTAGCTACGCGGCCTAATGGCGCGCTTTTGTTGGTTGGCTTAATTTAAACCTTTGTGCTTGTAGGGGTAAAGACACAGGTCCAGGTAGTGACTTAAGTCAAAAAGCTACCTCGATGTTCAATATCGCCCTCTAAAGTTGTCTAATTATCTGTGAAAAACGATTTGTTTGGGAGTCGATTTAACGAGCAAAACAGAACGCCGACACATCAAACCTTTGAATATTGTTATTGCTCAAATTGAGATGAAAGTTAAAGTCCTGACATCTAAACTTTTTATTGTGTCACTTTTTGGGTGCAGGTGCTACGTTTGATGTGGCCATGCGTTTCCTGTCCGAGTGTCCATGGAAGAGGCTCCAGGAGCTCAGGGCTTTGATCCCAAACGTCCCATTTCAGATGCTGCTGAGAGGAGCCAACGCTGTGGGCTATACCAACTATCCCGATAACGCTGTTTTCAAGTGAGTCCACACATACTAGTACATACCCACTTTATTTACTTTAAAAAGGCCCTTAATACACTATTTTCTCATCTGTTATAATGTTGTTTCTTCATACCTGGAGTTGTGTTTTGTTTCGTTCCTGCATGTTTAACACACAAACCCTGCATATTTTAGGCTGTGAAAACCCTCTGTTCCACCTTTGGAAATGTAGACAGTATCATAATAAAGGATTACTCAAACATGTGTAAATTAAACAAAACACAATTCTGATTATACAGCTCTGGAAAAAAAATAAGACTACTGCAAAATTATAATTTACTACTTATAGGTATGTGTTTGAGCAAAAGGAACATTTTTGTTTGAGTCTATAAACTAGTGACAACATTTCCACCAAATTCCAAATAAAAATATTATCGTTTAGAGCATTTATTTGCAGAACATGACAAATGGTCAAAATGACAAAAAAGATGCACGTTTTCAGACCTCCAACAATGCAAAGAAACAAGATCAAATTCATTTTAAAACAACATAATGCTAATGTTTACACTTAAGAAGAGTTCAGAAATCTGCACAATGCTCTCCACAAGTCTTTCACATTGTTCTTCGGTGACTTTATTCCACTCCCGGTGCAAGAACTGAAGTAGCTCAGCTTTGTGTTTGTGTTGGAATTCAACAGACGCTGGAATGGAATGGCTGTAATACATGTAGAGATGCTGACTTCAGAAAAAAATGCAGTGGTCTCTTCTTTTTTCCAGAGCTGTACATGTCCACTTTAAAAGTCCATTCAGAAATCTTTCAAAAGCAGTCACATAAACCATAAGTCTAAAAAGAGACTTTGTTCCTTTGTCCAGGAGTGATTTGATGTAGACAAGGTTTCGATGGGCATCTGTGTTTTGTTATTTTTTAATTGCAAAAACGTTCTCTACATAAATCTAAAAAGTAAACGCATGAAACTCACTGAAAGCGAGAATTTCTATTCTCAAGCTATAATTAAAACTAATGACTATGTTTTTGTTGTCTGGTGGTCTTCACAGAGTTCTACAATTTATTTAATTTTTTTCCCTACTTATTGTACTATAGTTATTATTCATATTTATTTGCACTGATACTTATCTTGGTGTATTATTTAGTGAATAAAGCTGAACCAACCCAAAGCATTAATTTAATCACATTTACAAGACCACAAGCCTGGACAAACAATACCAAGGATATGAACCATAGATTAATAAGTAAATTTGTACTCGTAAACATTTCCATGCCAATAGGAAAACCCATAGCAAAAATACAGCTATTTGCACTATTAATCTTTTGTTTTGGTTGTAAATCCAAACACTGTAGCCATTTTTTAATAGACCACATAATCCCAGTTTGTATAGGAGCTTTAAATGGCATGACATAATGACGTGTGTGTGTGTGTGTTTGTGTGTGTGTGTCGTATATAGAATAATACAAGCCTCTTAATGTATGTATTGGGTGATTCAGACCTTGGCCCACATACATATCATGGACAAAATGAAAAAAAAAATAACCAAACTGGAAATACTGTAATTTTCTGTGTACATCAGCTGCTGCTCAGGGCTCAAAGGCTTTCTCCATAGCCAGGGCTTTGTTGGGCCAGATGCTACTCCTACATCATTGTCTGTGTTTCTTTTTCAACCATTTCCTGTGAAAGTAGCACGGATGACCAACAGTTCTGCACTCATGTTGTTTGTAATAAATATGTCAGTAATAATAAATGAGAGCCATATATAAACATTGACGCATCTGCAAATGTAAACAATGTAATCTCTTGGACCATCCATTAGCAAATATATCTACATTATTTATATGGTATACATTTATTTTTGGCTCTCCAACAAAGGGATCTCGGTAGCTTTTTGATAAATAAATGAATAGATAGTAAATAAATAAAGCAGGCAAGATTTGATATTCTGATGCTATTATTAAATAAATAAATCTAGATACACAAACAGATCCAAAAAACAGAAAAAATTAAATAATAAAGACATTACCATGGCGAGTTAGAGTCAAAGATATGCTAACTTCTGTACTAGGACTTTCTGGCTTAAATACAGCTCTGGAAAAAAATAAGAGACCACTGCAAAATTATCAATTTGTTTTTGGGTGACTTTATTCCACTCCTGGTTCAAGAACTGAAGTAGCTCAGCTTTGTGTTTGTGTTGGAATTCAACAGATGCTGGAATGGAATGGCTGTAATACATGTAGAGATGCTGATTTCAGAAAAAAATGCAGTGGTCTCTTATTTTATTCCAGAGCTGTATCTATCTTCATGGGACAAGCTACAAAACCAAGCTACAGGTCAGGTCTGGAGAGGCGACCATACAAGAATAATAAAATTTTTAGTGTCGTAAAAACATGAGTCTCTTCTAAGGCTACGTTTATAACGGCGACGATCAAAACAGAAGACGCAAAAGTGGCGTCTCGTCTTCAATCGTTTAGACGAGCGTTCTCAACAGGAAATGTTTGTTTATACAAAGACTCAAAAGTGGGCGAATTCGATTGAATATGCATGCCAGGCCGCTAATATAATGTCAGAGCTACCTTTTTCAGGACACCACAGGGGCTCTCATCACAGTTGTTTCGCCCTCGATGTAGGGTCGGAGCTCTTCGCTTAATGCAACAAGAGCATAGACCGATTTGAACTAGGGGGGGCCACAATCACAAGAGGGTGTCACCGAAATGTTTGGTCGAACATAATGCATAGCCTATAGGCTACATTATACACGGACAGGCACGTAATGCGTATCTCAGTCATGTCAACCAGCACAGAGCCACACAGCATAAAATGCACAAGAAGAGCACCTCGGTAGTCGGTGGTAACGCAACTTAAACTGCTAAAGTGCTAAAGCACTATGAGAAACACAGAACACAGACAAGTGCACTTGGTGGTGCTCGGACAGAGGAAAGTATGGGAATATGCCTGCAGTTTTATCAGAGCTGTGTGTGTGTGTGTTGCGTGCGCGTGTGTGTTTCCACAATATGCCAGATAACTGCGCAGAATAATGCCCAAAGAGCCAACGCTAACCCAGCATCAGTTATGACTTTTGTTCACAATATGCCAGCACAGAAGTGCGCAGAACTGCCCAGAAGTGCCAACAAGAGCTTGTTTAGTCATTCTGAAGTTTTCCACCCAAGCACTGTCAGCAACTAATCCATTCTCAAAATTATCCCACCGCTGACTGGTTCTGCCCGGTCTTGTCCAAACTCGCCTCTGTCACCTGCGACGTATTGTTATTGTTTTTACCGACTTGGCGCATCCAGTCAGCTGTATGCGACGTGAACATGTTTTGCGCTTCTTGCCGTTTAGACGGAGACGCGACCCGGGCCGTCTTCAAAACTCCACACTCTGGAAGGAGTCTTCAGATTTTTGCGGTTTCAGAGCCCGACGGCGCCGCCGCCGTGTAAACGAAAGACACTTCCGATAGAATATTTTGTCGTTTTCAGTCGCAATCGTCCTCGTCTAAACGGCCCCTAAAAGGTTTGCAATGATCCAAACCTCACTTTCCTAGTGCATTCCTAGCATTCTAATGATTCACCCCAATGACACTATGAGCACTTTTCATAGCTTTAAGTGGAGTTTTGCTGTCACAGTCAACCTAACAACAACAACTAGCATGCCAACAGCACACTTCCTGGTTTACAGGGTCACAAACGCTTTATCAGACGTAGATAGCACACAGTGGTCTCATGTTGTCCCTTTACAATATACAGCTCTGGAAAAAATAAGAGACCACTGCATTTTTTTTCTGAAATCAGCATCTCTACATGTATTACAGCCATTCCATTCCAGCACCTGTTGAATTCCAACACAAACACAAAGCTGAGCTACTTCAGTTCTTGCACCAGGAGTGGAATAAAGTCACCCAAGAACAATGTGAAAGACTTGTGGAGAGCATGCCAAGACACATGAAAGCTGTGATTAAAAATAAGGGTTATTGCACCAAATATTGATTTCTGAACTCTTCTTAAGTGTAAACATTAGTATTATGTTGTTTTAAAATGAATTTGATCTTGTTTCTTTGCATTGTTTGAGGTCAGAAAACATTTGTCATTTTCTGCAAATAAATGCTCTAAACGATAATATTTTTATTTGGAATATCTAGGACTTTCTGGCTTAAATATTTAGATCGTAGATGGAGCATTCACCCCAGAACTAAAAGAACAGTTGTGCTGCTGCAGCTCTAGGTCTGTCTTGCGAGATTGGGTCAGTGCCTTTTACGAGATTTGTGCGTCCAAGCATTTTTGGAAGAACTTATTGCCAAATTCACATCCCAAGTGAATCCTTCAATTCTTTGTATAGGCTTTTAAAACTCAATAGACAAACTATTAAACTTATCGAGGAAACTACTGGAAGTATTAAACCCCGCGTACTGCATGTTTGTACTATTGTTAAAAACTCCAATGCCATTGCTTTTAGTGAGATTTGTACCTTCTTTGCTTTATTTTTAGCCATTCACACGCTGCACAATACACACAATATTCTTTCTAAAAAAAATCTATTTAAACAAGGTTACATTTCTCAAACCAAAACTACGCCGATAATATGAGCGACTCTACTTTTCCAGCCTAATGAAGCTCAAATGACTTCCTAAACCGCTGCTATTGAAAAGCTCATTTCTCCAGTCTGGCTGTGTAACATCAGAGTTCCTTAATGTACTCCGATGTGAGCGGGCACATTAGCCTGGCCACAAACCACACCACCCGGGCTCACTTAATCAGCTCAGCTCTGCCCATGGTCCTCTCAGGTTCCCCAGTTCTTATCTCCTCTCCGCCCAGTGACTTTTAGCCCAAGCGCCGGAGATGCTTCATTGACACAGATGAACACGGTGCTAATGTGTTTTTGAGCTCTTGATGCCTCCACCACCTCCAGACCCTCATGCTTATTCAGAAGGTGAAATCTGGCATATCTTTGTGACTTTTGGTACTTTGCAGCCGATGTCATCAACATTCCCTGCGGGTGGGAAGCTAACTGTAATGTCTCAAGCTCTGTTACTCAATTTAGACTTTAATCTGAGCTTTATTTTAACGCAATCTGGTCATAAAGAATTGACTTGGGTGGAGCTACAACAGGTGAGCCGATTTGTGCTGTTAAATAAGTGTCTCACATGTAAAATTAGTCAGAAGCTACCTAGCATTCGCCAGCAGTTTTTCAGTTAGTCACGCTCAGTGTTGTATAAAGTACTGGAAAATCAAACTCAAGTAAAAGTATAGGTTCCCCTCCCAAAAATGACTTTGGTAAAAGTTGAAGTCACTGACTGAAATGTTACTTGAGTAAAAGTCTTAAAGTATCTGGAACTTCTTGTACTTAAGTATGACAAGTAATGTAAAAATAAATGTACTCAAGTAATGTAATTAAAAGTACAAGTAAAAGTATCAAGCAAAGGCAGTCTGAATTTAATATAATTTAATGTTGTTTAAATAACAGTGCTGAAAATAAGGTATACATAACACCATTGAAGGAGTGTTTTTGGAGGAAGAGGGTTTTTTGCAATTGGGCCCTTAATTCTACTGTAAAACACCATGTTCGGCTCACCCATGGTAGTTTTGTGTCATATGGAGCACTGTCGAAGATATTGGGTTTGTGTGATATCCATGAAACGCCTTTTTCATTCGTTACACTTAGCCTACAGCTATGCCTTCCCTTGAGCCGAAAAAGCTAGGTAGCCTGTTAGCTCCAACATCGTCAAATACTCTTTGTGTAACCGAAACAATGTCACACAAAGTTAATTTCTACATGTTATGCTCAAGGATTCACAACGGTGTCTAGAATGTCCATGCTATGGTTACTGAAATTGGAATATAGACGTTAACAATTTCATTAATCTACAACTTTTCTTGAGGTTGGACGGGGAGTTTCTGTAAGATAGGATTTCCACGTTTCTTGGAAGGCACAAGAGGCACTTCATTCGATAGGACGAATCCTTCATATCAGCGTAAGAGAACATTGTGTTTAAGTACGGCCAGGGATGCTCATCGTCAGGTCCCCCTTCATTTGTAGCCGACGTGGATGCTGTCTCCTCTTCCATCAGGGATGTTGATTGATTAAACTAGCTGCATGAAACCAACAGGTGTAGGCTGCTTGTCATGCGCAAGTAGCGAACAAGCCCAGGCACGTCCTGACTTCCTTGCAGTCAGTAGAGGTTTTTTTTGTAACGAGTAACTAAACGGCACATTGAAAATGTATCGGAGTAAAAGTATGCAATTAAATTCGGAAATGTAGTGAAGTAAAAGTAAAAGTTATCTTTTTTTTTTTAAACTCAAGTAAAGTACAAAGTCTCCCAAAATGTACTTAAGTACAGTAGTGAAGTATTACTACTTCGTTACTATACAACACTGGTCACGCTCACCTTTTTGTTTAAAATCAAACACCTAAACAGGACTAAGAACTCGTTTTACCTATTTTCAGATCATAAACTTTTTCTCAGCTCAAAATGCTTCAGTTGTCTTAAAAAAATGCTTTTTAATCATTAGCGTCGGCTCCGCTCTAGCTATTTTCACTCAGAGGTCAGAGCGGTCATATATCATGCAAGACCAAGACCACGCTCCTGCACATGGTCAATGGGCAGGAGAGCCAGAGGAAGAATGTAGCCGCTAAAGGCTAATCTGGACACGTGCTGTTGAGCTCGGCCCACTGACTTGAAATGGAGGCCATGTTTAGGCCCCAGGGCTTTGTTATATCTAAAAAACATGTTACTGCAGCAGCTAATAGATGGAGTGACCGGTACTTTTTATTACTCACCTCACCTAAAGTTGTCAAGTTAAACTGCAGCATTCTCATTAATATTATCTATTAGAATGTTTCCTTCTCAAATAATTACAGCCAGTCCACAAAACAGCATTATTAATCCAGTTTGAAAGTAAAAAGTAAAAAGTAAAAAGGCGAGAGTAGTTCGTCACACGTGTCAAATTTTAGCGCGTGATGCTTTTCAGTCACATATCCTGCTGCAGCCTTTGAGCTCATCGATTCAAAGCTCAGACTATTCTCCTTGTGTCTCTGTTCTGTGCTTTTGTCGCACATTTAAAAATCATTTGAGACTGAAAAATCCTGTAGTGTGTAGCAGCTTTAGATGGGAGCGCTATACACAGATATGAGCCAGCACATCTCTTATAATACATGAATTATACCGGACAAGCCTGTGTTATGACTTTAAGCATAGTCAGAATGTTTTGCTTGATCTTTGTACATCTCCATTCATCACACCTCCTTTTTACACCCATTTTCACTCCCTTCGTTTTACCCCTTCTCCGTCATTGTGGTGTCTCCCATCCCATCGCGTGTGTCCCGTAGGAGGCGAGTGCCACTGAAAATTTGCACATGATTGTGATTAATGGCTTTGATCTGTTTTCTCCCGGCCCACTGCTCATCCTCCCCTCCGTCTCTCCCTCTCTCCTTCTCTCTATCTCTCCCTCCATCTCCTGCTCTTTCTCTGTCACCCTCAACATATTCGGCGGTGCAGCGGCCCGCGGCAAAGTGGCTCCAGCATCTTCATTAACAGAATCAAATCAGGGCCTAATTTCATTTTGTATAATTGATTTAAACGGGATTTCACAGGTCACAGTACAGTAGCCTGGATATATCAAGCTTACCTCAGTGTCCCGGGGGATGGTGTGGCTGCTAAGTGGGCGCGTTTGACAGAAAAACATTAACAAAGTCGTGCTCAGGGTTTAAAGGTACACAGTGTAACTTTACTGCTGGAGGGTCTGGTATTAAACTTTTCTATCTCCATGGAAACAAGCAGGAGATGCTAACCAGATCAAGATACCAGTCAGATTTGTGTAGAGGATGGCCGACAAATAGGTGTGATGGATAAGTTTAATGCCACATACAAAAACACATAACATTGCACTACTAAAATTGATGTAGTAAACTGGTGAATGTGTTCCAGTCAACCACTACAAACTTATTAAAGATCCCATGACATGGTACTTCTTGATGCTTTTATATGGCTCCTTAATGGTTCCCTAATACTGTAAATGAATCCTTCTTCAAAATCAACACTCAGTGCATGAGAAACAGAGATAAGATGAGAAAGAGTCATAAATATCTCTCTCAAACTCTTTATTCTGGGCGTTGTTGCTTGAATGCAAATGAGGAGAAAAGAGATGGCCAATAGTAGAGGGTGGGGGCGTGGCCAAACTCTCCGCTCAGAGCTCAGAGCCCACAGCTGATCCATTTCCTTGTTTTTGCACGGGGGAGAGATTTCAAGCGTTCCATTGAAAAATAAACACATTTCCACATAAAATAAAATTAAACCACTGCTGTTCAAAGGTCCAGAGGCTCAGATAAAGGACTTCCGAGCCTAGAAACACTCGGACGTGCCTCCAGGCAAATAAAAAAACGCATTTCGCATTGCCTAGCGCATTCGCAGTCCAAACTCTCTGGGCGTGATTTACAGAGACGCTGAGTACAGACAGACGGGGGTGGAACTGCATTTGCATTTCTTTTTTCGATCTGACGTCAATAAGGTGCCTTGTTCAAACTCGCCCGTTTGAGCTCCGATTTTTTGTAACGCAGAAAAGGATCGCAAATGCTCAGTTTAGACATTTCACAACTTTTAACCATGGGGGGGGGGGGCCTAAACAGGGTAGGGGAGCTCACATTAACCTTCAAAAACCTCAGAAAGTGAAAATTTCATGCCATGGGACCTTTAAAGGTCCTATATTACGCAAAATTGGGAATGGGAATGTTCTTGATGAGGAAAAAACATTACAACAGAAAATCAGAAAATAGCGTAATATTAGCCCTCTACTGGTTTTACCTTGATTTAATCCTAGTTTCAAACAAATCACAGTGGTTAATAATTCAGCCAATTGTAAAGATATTTTCTTTGGAGTGTAATTTTTTTGTTTAATGACTATATTCAAACGCACAGATTATGTGTGTGAACCGCTGCTCAAGCCTGTTTGTAAATTCACTTTCCAATCATTCAAAAAGCTTTTCATAAAACTATAGTTTATCCAAAACCAATAATTAGTTGTTGGTTTTTTTTTGTGAAGCAAAAGAATAATTAAATATTTCACAGAATTCTTGGTGTATACAATCCAAAACTGATCACTTTGTTCTTTAATAGTTCATAGAGAAACATTTGACACACTTGTACATTTTGCATAATTCAGCCACTTTGTATGCCAGCTGAATACCACGCAATCATGTACTCACTAATCCTCCGGTGGCTCTACATTAGCCTTATCTGTTTACTCTACGAAACAAATGGGTCTCTGTGTATGTGAAGAATGCGTTTTAGCTAACACACGGCACACTCATAGCCCTAGTTTATGAAAGATGTGATTAAGACATCGAAGCCAAGGTAATAATGGACAGGATTTAGCTCTAGCAGTCGCATGTGTGCCATTTTTTTCCTGGAGGATGTTTAAGCTGCCTGACTTTTATGGGAATGATCTGAATATTGTATTTACACAGGTGTAGAGATATTTATGACTTGTGATATGAAGGCGGATATAAACGGCTTATCCTGACCCAAATGTGCAATATTATGCTCAGAAGGGAAACTCATTATGTTGTGCACATTATGTGATAATGTGCCCGTGTGCAATGAAACTGTGAACGCTGTTGAACGCCACAGACTGACAGAGATCTGTGTTTGTGTCTGGCAGGTTTTGTGAAGTGGCAAAGGAGAATGGCATGGACATTTTCAGGGTGTTTGACTCTCTGAACTACGTGCCCAACATGCTGCTGGGTATGGAGGCAGCCGGGGCAGCAGGGGGCGTTGTTGAGGCTGCTATCTCCTACACCGGTGATGTGTCTGACCCCATGAGACAGAAGTACTCCCTGGACTACTATCTGAAACTGGCCGACGAGCTGGTCAAGGCTGGGACGCATATCCTCTGCATTAAGGTGAGTGGATTGTGAGATTTTTTTTGTGTTAACAGAATGCATGGAATGTTCTGTAGTATGGCTTTAAACACATCTATCTCCATGGAGAAAATTAGACGATGCCACCAAGAATAGTTGAAGTGAAGAAGCCACCCAGATCAGAGCGTTTTTCAAGTCTTTCTGAGCAATATAAAAGCATGCCAGACGAATAAGTTTAATGCTGTACCAGATAAAAAGATTAAGATAAAACGAGACTGAACGCAAAAATGCTCGAACGAATGCCGCCCTCTAATGGAAGCAGTGTGAAGTGCATCATGTTTGAATGGCTCAATTGCAGCACGGCTATTTGAGCTTTTTCAATCAGGATGCCATCAGCAAAATGCTTTGCAAAGAAGTCAATCTGACTGAAATAAATAAGGCTACATTCAGACAGCAGGGCTTAAAGCTCAATTTGGATTTTTTTTGTGAAATCTGATTTTTTTGCGAGGTCATTCACATTTCCAGTTAAATGCGACTTGTATGTGATCTCCAGTGTGAACTTTAAACGCCCCAAAGGTGTCCGGCATGCGCCTTGGAGGACACGAGGATGTCACCTGCAGCGAGCGTGCTCAGTGTTTACGGAAGTAGCCTAAACATGGACACTAGCATTGAGCTCCTGGAGATTTTAAAGTTGCGGTCGTACCGGAGCCAGAACATGTACAACTTAATTGTTTTAAGGAAGAGATTGAGGAAGACAAGGTTTTTGGTGATGGCGTTTTGTGGGGCAGTGGCAACAACGTGTGTAGAAAGGAACGTGTTGGTGCTGAGAGTGGTGGGATCGCTATGTGCTTTGCTGCTTCAATGACATGGACTTCATACACAATTTTCGTATGACGAGAAGAATGTTTGTGTACATTTGTGAGCGCCTACTTGTACCACTCTCTCTTGTTGATGACGTGTAGGTCGGATGAATGCGACCTGGCTGTTCAGACTGAAGTCGCATGTCAAAAGATCGGATATGTATCGGTTTTAGGACCACATATCCAAGTGGCCTGGGTCGCATTTGAAAAAATCGGATCTGTGTCGTTCAGACTTTCATTAGAAGATCAGATACAGGTCTCATAGAGGCAAAAAAATCGGATTTGGGTCACTTCAGGCTACAGTCTGAACGTAGCCTAATAGTTGTATATCATGTATTTATCGTTCTAATAATCCAGCTCTGTGTTTACTTACTGAAAATAACTTGTAGTAAACCTGTTGGGATAAGACATTTTGAAGCACAATATATTTCTAGAGAGAAATAAAGCGATAAATGATAATATTAAAGTACTTTATGCCACTGACACGAAGCAGGATTGATACTTTGAAGCTGATGTCATCAATATTCCCTGGGGGTATGATGGTAACTGTAGGCACAGCTTTGTTTTAACAGAATCTGGCCAGAAAGAGCTGATTTAGCTGGAACTATTACAGGTGAACTGTTTAATAAGTCCCTTTCACATAGCATTACAGTCACAATCTAGCATCAGCCAACAGTTTTACAGTCACTCTCACCTTTTTGTTGAAAATGAAATGCCTAAACAGGACCATGAACACTTATACGGATCACAGACTCCTGAAAATGTTTAAATCCATTTTGCTTTTTTTTCTCGAGCTTTCAGATGATCTTATTGGTTATTAGAAGTTATTAGTCCTTTGTATGCATTGTGTATCCAAGGTAACTGGTGAACATTTCGCCAATACACATAGCCGACATGTAGAACACCCCCAGCGTGATGTCACTGCAGAGTATCAATAATTAACACAGTGCCTTGATTCCTGAACACAAAGCAAATATGTTTTACTTAACCTCCCTCACCTCTTCTGTCAGGCTTTTTTCACGTGACAAATCGGCATTATTCATTAGCGCACGCATCATAACACCGTTAATTAAGCCATTTTCACATTCTGCCGATACACACAGACAATAGCTTTGATTTGCATTTTGATTCTGAAGCACCCCCTTGAGTGTTTTAATTGTTGATACGCTCCCACCTTTTGGAATAAGTTCTCTAAGCTTCTTATCTAAATGAATTGACAGATAGCAGCGAATGAACTTCTGTACTGGAGCGTGACCGAGTATTTCCCAGTGCCGAATGTTAACTTGCTAATCACATAAAAGCTCTGTCGTGGCTAATGAGGTTAGCTCTGAACAGGGCACAGTGACTTCACACAGGGCCGGATCCCTAAAAAGACACTAGCGACGCCGATCTGAGTGAGCACTCTGTAATTTCTGCTAATATCAATTAATCATCAGCTCAGGAGCGAGACACAGTGAGGCATCCGGCAGCCATTGTTTTATGCTAATGAAGATGTTATCAATCTTAAGTAAATAGTTTCTCACTGTTGAGCTATAAAATTACTAACAAGAGGAATTATTGTTATTGAAGCGGAGATGAGTCAAATCTATCCCAGCCTGTTTTGGATTCACTGATGGCCAATTTATGATACAAAATGGTGCTATTGCCCTTTGAAAATGATAATACTAACTCAGTAAATGTAGTCTTTTTGTTTTAGCACGTTAGTGTCTGTTAACAGCCCCTTTCGACATCTTGTTTTGTTTTTCGGTTGGACGGCTCCACAGAGTTACCGGTACTTTTGTGGTTGATGCCAGTTTCGTGCCTCAGGCCTGTGCTGTGCATCTGTGCACTAATGAGGGTGAAGGCAGGTGCTCCCAAATTAATCTTGTTTAACGAAGTTTACCGCTCTATTTCCAAAATGAAAATGGGATTCGCCCAGCCAGGAAGCAGACAACACCAAACACATATTGTGATTAAAGATAAAGCCTAGAGTTTAATTTGTAGTGCTTGTACAGGAAATACTAGTCACTTAAAAGTCTTTTGAAATGTGAAGAAGACACAAAATGTTCACTTTGTATTCACCATAATAAGTAAGTAATTTGCGGATAATTGTTGTTTTTGAGAAACTAGATCTCAAACAGAAAATATTGCAGTTCTGACATAAGGACAATCAAACAAACCAGATGTATTTTGTATTCTTAAAATTGGATCTACTTTGCAATTCTCATTTATGCACAAGTCAAGTGCTATAATTTAATAGGCAGTGCTTTGTGTAGAGTAAATAGGACTATACAGAGCATACATTCTAGTAAGTGCTTAGTCAGCTGAATGACTATGACTATTTGTTTTAGTTTTGTCTATGCCTTAATCAGGGTATATAATCTAAATAATTGCACTGTCAATGTGGTTTTAGTGGCTGGAAAATTGTGATGATTCTCTGCCACTGAAGTTGGGCGTTGGTGTCCGCTCACTCTTGCACAATCACCAAATCAAAACTGGGACTAAACCAGGACCAAACCAGGACTAAACAAGGATTAAACCAGGACTAAACCAGGACTAGAACAGGGCGGAACCAAATCTATATCCAGACTCAAACTGGGCCCAAACAGGAGAGGAAATATGAATATATTCTAATGTGGGATATTCTCTAAAGAACCCAAAGAATAAACACTTGTAAAGGCTCATGTTTCTCATGTTTTTTTTTTACAGGACATGGCAGGCCTGCTGAAGCCCGAGGGCAGTAAGCTCCTGGTGGGTGCCCTGAGAGACCGCTTTCCTGATGTGCCCATCCACGTGCACACCCACGACACGGCCGGGGCGGGCGTGGCGGCCATGTTGGCGTGTGCCGAGGCCGGAGCTGATGTAGTGGATGTCGCTGTAAGTGCAAATGTTGACATGACACTATCCATCCATCCATTTTCTTCCGCTCATCCGGGGCCGGGTCCCGGGGGCAATAGTCTAAGCAGGGACTCCCAGACTTCCTTCACCCCGGACACTTCCTCCAGCTCCTCCGGGGAGACCCCAAGGCGTTCCCAGGCCAGCCGGCATGACACTAACATGTTTTAACTCTATTTCACTAGTAAGACAAAGGCTCAGTAGTCTGTGCTGATTTTGATTTATAAGATTTATTTTTTCCTTTGATATTTGCACAAATGAGTAGTAGTTTTAATACAAGTAAAAGGGCAGATCCAAGTATATCATCCACTTGTGTCAGTGTGTTGTTACACCTGAGGAGTTTCTTATTTGCAGCCCCCACTTTGTTATGCTGATTTTTGCTCAGATATTCAGACGGGTGCTCTTAAAAAGGTTCAGAATTGTTTGCAGCGGCCCACATCGGTCCTACGTTATTCCTCACCTATCCTAAGGCATCATGATGGTTTATAGCACTGGTCTACAAATTTTTGGACTTGATCTGCTTCCAAGATAAAAGTGGCTAAATCTCATTTATATTGATAAGATGAACTGAAAATCAATTGATAACTGTGCTGGTTGGCTAATGTATTCAAGATATTTAATGATATAATAATAATGTATATTGTATATATTGATATATGTTAAAACTCTTGACATTAAAATGAATGTATTGGAATGTGCAGACAGGCATTCAGATAGAACTGTTGCTTGTAGACACACTGTACCTTCTGATAAACTACAGTTTTTGCCTTATTTTGCATAAATTTCCTATTTTGACCCAATACTATATCTTGAAAACTACAGTCAATCAGCACTTCTGACTTACTTTTCCTTTATTAGTGACCTAAACCAAGAAAAAATTCACTACTTTTGTTCCAGAAACATTTTGCTTGTAGACCAGTGTAGTTTTTGCTGTCATGATTTTTTTTTTTTTTTGCTGGCATGCTAACAATGTATTTACTGGAATGATAAAACGCTTTGCTTGATGTGGGCAGCATCAGTTACATGGCAAAAAATGTTTAATGGCTAATGTCCTCAAAATGGCTCCACAAAAGTAAAACATTTATTTCACAGATATCAGTTGATTTCAAGAACTTATAAAGCTTTTCATTGTAGCTTAGCGTATAAGGCCCAGGATGCATTTTGCACAGGGTTTATTTGTATAGCACAATCTGTACACAAAATAATTCAAAGTGCTTTCCAGAATAAGAAGGACATTGAAATCACAATACAAATAGATCAGAAAGCAAAAAATGAGGGTTGTTCCGATACCTCACATTTTTCAGGTATTGGCATCGGTGAATACTCAGCCCAAATCACCAATACCGATATCCGATGTATTTTCCACAATGAGGACCTGTAGACACGAGCGTGGCAACATTTTACATCAGTGGTTAATGCTACGAGCAGGTTAAATAGACTGTGGAGTCTTTGCAGACACTTGAAACATTCTAATAAAAACAGAGAAGACATTTGGGTTACCTCTTTGACACCTTCATTTAGCTTTTAGTATGGACGCTGAACTTAGTAGAAAAACTGTGCTACGGAGAATTTAGCCTGACAACAGCGGCAACAACAACAGCCCTAACTCACACTTTGTTTACTCTGCGTAATTAGTCCTGTGCTCCAAGGATGAGCATCTTTTTACAAACCTCACTGTTGTTTTGATCCATGCACTGCGGCAGAAAGTAACAAATAAGAAAAATATAAGTGCTTAAATCAGCACTACTTATGGTCATGATCATTATATATTTGACTCTTAATGCTTAGTTCTCAAAATCAAATTTATTTTATAGATTTTCTTTAGAGGTAGCCTTTTAGAAAATTAATTTATTGCTCTTGTACTCTAACAGAATCGAGTAGCCTACTTCTTCACACTATGTGGTATCGGAGTGGTATCGGTATCAGCGAATACACCAAAGCCAAGTATCACTATTGGATCAGATCCCCCAAAAATGTCATCGGAACAACACTACAAATAATAATAAAATTTACATTGCGGAATAGAAACCTGTCAGTCATATGCACAGCCAAAAACAGAAGCGTTTTGAGCCGGAGATGCTCTTAACAGGTAGTCTGACATAATGGCTGTTCCCTGGACACATAAAAGCAGCCATATTTAGGTCACTTGAACATAATTTTGAATCACTTCACTAAAATAGCCCACTGCCTTACTCCTCTTTATCGGACAAGGGCAAACTGGATCATTTTACGGTAAAATGTCTTTCTCTGCATCGCATTAGAAGTATTAGTACTTTTTTCCCTCCTTCAATTTCCTTCTTCTTTATAGAGTTGTCAAAAAAATCAATATCAAGATACTTACCAAACTCATTTTAGCAAGCATCAATACTGGAAAAAATTACACAAATAGGATGCATTCGGACCTTCTCGGAATTGTTTTGGATTTATCTGGAACTCCGCAGAGGTGCTGAGCAACGCTGTCAATCGAACCTATTGCTAACGCTAGCGGGAGCGACCTTGGAGAAAGAGGGCGGCTCATTAGTCTGTTATTAATGTTCATATCTTGATTGATGGGCAAAGTAGTGAAATAAAAAGACCAAGATTATGTAGGCTGATGCGAACATTTTAAGACCAAACTGACAAGGCTCACTGCAGCAGTTAGAGTGATGGAGTGACGATTTTTCAATAGAAAGTAAATTAGAACCAAAAGCGCCCCCATACTCACTACCTATTTGGAATTTGGCAGCTAGCGTGTTACCCATGTCCATTTATACATACAGTCTAAGGAACGCATAAGGTTTAGAATGAAGTAGTTCTGTTTTTCATGTTTTTAAAGGTCCCATGGCATGAAATTTTCACTTTCTGAGGTTTTTGAACGTTAATGTGAGCTTCCCTACCCAGTTTAGGCCCCCCCCCAATGGCTAAAAGTTGCGAAATGTCTAAACTGAGCATTTGCGATCCTTTTCTGCGTTTGAAAAAAACACAGCTCAAATGGGCTATTCTGGACAAGGCACCTTATTGACGTCAGATCGAAAAAAGAAATGCAAATGCAGTTCCACCATCGTCTGGATCTCCACCTCCTGTCTCTGGAAATCACGCCCAGAGAATTTGGACTGCGGAGGAGCTACGCAATGTGAAATGCGTTTTTTTATTTGCCTGGAGGCACATGCGAGTGTTTCTAGACTCGGAAGTCCTTTACCCGACCCTCTGGACCTCTGAAACAGCAGTGGTTTAATTTTATTTTCTGTGAAAATGTGTTTTTTTTCATTGAAAAGGCTCTCCTTTCCTCCTTCGCGCTTACACACGCGGAAGTGGGGCCAGGCACAGCGCACCGCTAACACAAGGAACCAGCGGCGCATTTTGCCCCCCCCACCCCACCCCACCCCCACCCGCTCCTCTAACCAATCTGTGTCCTTCTCATTTGCATTCAAGCAACAAGGCCCATAATGAGGTGTTCAGAGAGTTATTTTTTGACTCTGACTCTGTACATGTGTCTTTCTCATGCACTAAGTGTTGATTTTGAAGAAGGATTCATTTACAGTATTAGGGAACCATTAAGGCACCATATAAAAGCATCAAGAACTACCATGTCATGGGACCTTTAAGTAAAAATCAGGTACAGTTTCTTTAACTTGCATTAATCTGCATGTTTAATTTACTTGGAATGAAAATACAGAAACAGATATTGGGATTTTCAATAGTTGTTCTTTTAATTGGCAGGTTTGCAAGTCATTTCCCTTGTGGTTTTGTTATTAAAGTATTAAAATCCTCCCAGTCTTAACCACTGGACTGACTTGTAAGCCCTGATACTTTTAGCAGTGACACAAACATGGACCAACATAATTTCCTCCTCTCCTCTTTTAGTAATATGTCTCTTAAACCCAAGACTGTGGCTGGAAGCGTTTACTCATCATACTCGCTCAAGCTTGCCTCCAGCCAGCACCCTTTCATTAAAACAATTGGCTGCTGAGTTGAGTTTTTCATTCACACTGTACCCAAAGAAATAAGGGCCCATCCACCTGTTTAAACCACATTTAACTTTCCTTCCCCTCGCCAAGAAAAATACTGACACTGTACTACACTCCACTGCCCGGGTTTATATACTCAGTAGTTTTTTCTCTGAATGAAAAATTAAACACTTCCTCAGGACTTTTGACACCTCGCTCGATAAATGCTAATACTGTGCACCTATGAGGAACTAACTATTGATTTTTGGCCATATATCATTTTACCTTCTGCTTTGATGTGCTATCGATACTGCGGAGTCAGATATCAATATCTATATAAAAACATGCAGATGAGACCTCAGGGAGTCTGTTTACTACTTTGGGGCGCTGATTAAACAGGACATACCAATATTTTATTTTATTTATTTAATCCTTATACAACCAGGACAGGTCTTCAGTGATTCAGTTCTGAGAAAGTGAGAAACTGGAAAGATGAAAACAAAACTAAGACTGGGAATCGCAAGGGCCCTCATGATAAGATGTAAGATATAAGATGTAAGAATAAGATGTAAGATACACAATACGATATTATCTTGGCATGGCGATACATATGAAAATCGATATATTACACATGGTATTCTGTAATATATCACTATTATTAAGAACCAAATATATTTTAACAACAGTATGGCAAAGGAGAAAATCAATTTGTCAACTGGACAAAGTTTGTTTGGTCGAAAACATTTCGCCGCTCATCCGAGTGGCTTCATCAGTTCTGGTTAGAGTGCTGAAGGACACTGCTTATATCTCGCTGCAGGGAGGAGCTAACTACAATGAAATTATTCTGAAACTATCTCACGTCTTTGTTTTAAGTTTCTGTCTTTTGTTTTTTCCAGTTTCTCTGGCGTCTATTTTAGCATACCTATTCAACCCTTAAACGACTGTTTTCACACCTCTGGCCCCGACCTGGCTGCCCTATTGTTTCCTTTGTTTTGATTTCGGTTTGACAATGGAATTATAGATGGAAGACAAATTATGTCTGACTCCACCATTTCTGTTTAAAGAAGGATTCTCTTTTTTGACAAAAATAGCCTCTTTAACTCCCCTCTCAAACCAGTTATTTTCTCTGAACCTCACTGTCCTCAAAGGAGTGGCCCGTGGCTTCTAGGTGAAGATGTACCAGTATTTATTTTTAAACCACTACTAATTGTACCCATTAAAACTGTAACTCCTTATAACTCCATAGATAATACTCCCTACAACTGTATATAGCTGTGATTGGACATCTTATTTGTCATTGTATTTTATTACTGATTTTTCTATTTTATTCTGATTTGTACATATACATTTATTATGTATATATTTATGTACATATACATGTATTCATATAACGACAATAACAACAACAATAACAACAATAATAGTAATTATTATTACAGTAGCTCAGTTGGTAGAGCGTTTGTCCACTGATCCAAAGGTTGGCGGTTCAAATCCCGCTCTTGACATAAGAAACATCAGTGGTTGAGCGGTCAGATCCACTGACCCACAGGTTGGTTGGTACGATTCCTGCTCCCACAGATGAATGCTGCCGTTGTGTCCTTGGGCAAGACACTTAACCCTCCTCGCCCCCAGTGTCTGCGTACACTGGTGTGTGAATGGGTGATTGGTTCCTTGTTGTAAAGCGCTTTGGGTGCCTTGAAGGTGGAAAAGCGCTATATAAAGATGTGACCATTACCATTACCATTATAATTATGTCTCATTTGACACCGGCCTATTGCTCTTTGGTTGCTGTTCCATGTATTTTTTGTTACCCTCTGTTATATATTATATATTATATTTGATGAGTGAGCTACTGATACCCAAAACACTTTGCCTTGTGGATCAATAAAGTTTGTCTAAGTCTATGTCAGTTGTATTGCATGAACAAGCTTCATTTCTCTGAACTAACATCAAAATTTTAGTGCGATTGCAGAATAATTTAGTAAAAGATACGTTAAAATACTCATGGCGATATAGCCCACAATAAAATTCACACTGATACAGGGAGAACATGCAAGTCCTAATGTCTGAACCGGTCTAGGAATCAAACCCAAAAACTTCTCGCTGTCAAGCAGGAGTGCCACCAAGCTGTACTAAAGTGAAATAAGTCAACAGTGGCGTTGGAGTCTACTCAGTATGGTACCTGTTAGTTGTAGTATTGGGTATTAAAGGATCACTATGTAACATTTCTGGTGGAGAGTATGACAGCTTGTCTATAGAAACGTTGCTTTGCCTGACGTGTTCCAAATTATGGCAGTAATCTTGTCTCACATGAATGCATGAAAAACATACATTCTTACTATGAGCGGTCTCGCCTCTCCACAGATCTGATTGGTATAGTTGCCTGCTCATCTCCATGGGGTTTAATGCCATACTGTGGATCATTCCCCAAAAAAATGTAATCATATCTCAGTAACCTTCCACCTGAAAAGTTGCATACTGCACCCTTTAAGATAACATTGTAGTATTGTTGAAAGCAAATACGTGACAGAAAATACTGCGTTTGACACATTGTGAAGTCGCAACAAAAGGGGCAGATCATTTCTAGAACTACAGAGTTTTGTTGGTGAGAAGTTGTCATCTTTAAATTGGTCCAAGGGTTATTTTCTATTTTCTTTGTTTGTAACTTTTTGTCTGTTTCTCAGGTTGACTCCATGGCAGGAATGACCTCTCAGCCCAGTATGGGAGCGATTGTGGCCTGCACCAAAGGAACCAAGCTGGACACTGGTACGAAACATAATACTCCCTTAAAGTTGTTTCTATAGTTATGTCATTGCTCTGTTTGAATATTCTACAATACAACATTAAAGGAATATTAATGTTTTTTACAATCTGAGCCTTATTTCGATAATAAAACACGTTGATTTACTCACCCATATCACTTTAGTAACATTTGGAGCAGGTCCGTAGATTTTGTAGGTTAGGATATATCCGGGTAACATTTGGAGCAGCTCCGTAGATTTTGTAGGTTAGGATATATCCGGGTAAAGTGAGTGCTCGGGGCATGATGTTGCGGTCAACAAATAACACAAACTTTAGCACTTTTCAAATCACAGAAGCTCGCTGTGCCAGCTATAGTTTCATTTGATGACATGATCATAGAGGACAGCGCGCATGCGTGAATTCCCCAGCTGATTCGCAGATAAACGCCGCTCTGAACTTTTCTGTGGCTGAAGATTCGGACTTTGAGATTGAAGAGGAGTTATTTGAGTATGATGGCCGTCCCTATCGTTTTGAGACGGATGAAGTATACAGATGAAGAGATATTAGAAAGAAGGAGGCAGAGACAGTTTGAGGAGCAACACACCAGAGAAGAGCAAGAGACAGATCGTCTACGAAAAGACAGTACAAGAATGCCTTTGCTGTCTCAAGTGGGATTTGCGGCCAGGAGATGAACGTCTGGGTGATCATAACATAAATCTGTGTCAACTCTGGAGGATATTTGTGCCATGATGAACCGTGGTGTAATAGAAATATTTTTTCGTGTTCTGAAGTTGAATTGGAGGATCCAGCTAAAGCCTGCCAGACCACACGGGCAACTTTCAGTTGAGTAAGTAGCCAACACACAATTATTGTTTGTTTGCATTGAATTGGTTTGTTATGCCTATATAGTCATGATGACGAAATCTAATTAAACTATAGTTGGATATCGGGTTTCAGCCCGCTTTTGAGCAAGCAAAAATGTGCAGTGACACAGCGAGCTTCTGTGATTTGAAAAGTGCTAAAGTTTGTGTTATTTGTTGACCGCAATGTTGTGCCCCGAGCACTCACGTTACCCGGATATATCCTAACCTACAAAATCTACGGACCTGCTCCAAATGTTACTAAAGTGATATGGGTGAGTAGATCAACGTGTTTTATTACCGAAATAAGGTTCAGATTGTAAAAAACGTTAATATTCCTTTAAACAGATTTACCTTACATTTATTCAATTAGATCAAAAATACCTAGAAAAACAGGCATTCTGACTGAGCGGAATTGTCTCTCCATAGATCTGACCTGTAACTTGGCTTGGTTTGGTCCCCATGAAGATAGAAAGGTTTAATGCCATACTGTGAAAAATTTCAGACAAAGCAATAACATCTCCATGGACAAAAGCTGTTGGCAGGCCTTCAACCAGAAAAGTTACACAATACGCCTTTAATATTAAAGAGCTAGTGCTACTGCTTTTCGCTTAATTTAATTTTATGCAACTGTCTGCCATTTTTGTATTTTAAAACCATTTTTCACATCGCTTGTTTAAGCTAAGTGTTATAACTGAGTCTCTAACACATTCACACATTTTACAAATTGTAGCTGTCAAAACACTCATTAGTGCTTATTATGAAATTATCTACTATGTCTGGAATTTTAGATTTGTAAATTGGATATGTCAAAACAAGAACGAAACTCTGTTAAGCGACTGAATTTCTGAAAATACTGAGAGATTTTCTGCTTTCTCATCCATTTCTAAGTCTATAATTTGCTAATTTGGCTTTACCGGGAATACATTTTCCCCCCCAAACCAAGCCAGGAATGGGAAATTTTCTACCACAGATCATTTGGTTAAAACTGATGCCACATGTATGAATGCTACGCCACTTCTGCACATAAAGAGCCGCTGTCCTGTCTGGGATCATGTCAGTGTCTTGTAGGATTTCAGCAGATTTCAGGCTCTCCCGGGGGCGGGGATAGGTGTATCGACCAGGTCTGAGTGGATGTCAGGCTACTGAAGTTTGAGACGTTTCTTCTCGTCATTTACGCCCTCAGCTGCATTGGGTTGGAAGGCCTATCCCGCTCACTAATGTTAATTTAGCATCATAACTTACTTTATCACACATGATAAACAGTTTTAGTGCACTGACAACAGCTCTAGCTAGTGTTACAACTTCATGCTGACTGTGCAGACAGCAGCGCTTTCTGCACTCAGGCTGCACGCTCATCCGCTGTGTTGAAACAAATAATCCTTCTATATTACACAAAATGGACTCTTGTGAGCTTTAAGACACGTTATAATGTTCCCTCCTCAAAAACATCCCTGGGGTTGTGTTTTGTTTCATTCACACGTTTGAGTAACCCTGCTTTATTAGTCTGTACATATCTACAAAGAATGCTTTGTTCCACCTTGTGACGTCATGATGTCAACTTTCGTTCAGTAGAGATTGGCATTTCTGTGGTTGAAATTATCCAAATGATTCTGCTGAAGGTGTACGGCGCTTAGCAACACAGTGGAGCACTTCCTGTATTACTACATGACATCATAAGGTGGAAGATAATGTTTTTTTGTTTGAGAGAAGAACTCAGCCTAAATATGAAGTGTTTGTATGTTAAACATTTGTGAATGAAAGAAAACAACATTATAACATAGACCAGAAAATACAGTATTATGGGCCCTTTAACCGACACAAAATACTACCACCAGCCACAAGGGGTCAGAAAAGCAACAAATGGCTTAAAATGAGTTGGACACCTCTGCTTCTGTAGCTGCGATATACTAGTCGAGAAAACTCTCCATTTCATTATCTTCTATGAGGTGGAAAGTTAGAATAACTTGAAACTGGTTAGGGATTCAATGTTGCAAGAAGAGCTTTGAAATCCAATCTTTATTACACCCTCTAGTCTTTTGAAATTCAGCCAGAGTCCAGTCTTTATTACACAATGTAGTCTTTAATGAGGCAGTACATGTTTTAAATTCAGACTCCTTCTTCTGCTAAGTGTCTCACTCAGTCCTCTGTTCCACGTGTGAGGAAATCTATGCAAATATCAATGGACGACAGCACATCACTAATTGCATCTTGAAGTCTGGCAGAACTGATGCGCTGTGCTCAGTGACAGCGTACACAGCCAATTATAGGAGAGGAGAGGAAAGGGGGAATACGCTAAAAAGACAAGGGATAGCAAGGGATGCTGTGGGGTTTTGTAGGAGGTGTTGTGGTTAAACTTGCTGAGAAGACTTGCGCAGTGATTTGGTAAATATACTCAACAAAAATATAAACGCAACACTTTTGTTTTTGCTCCCATTTTTCCTGAGATGGACCCAAAGATCCAAAATTCACTCCAGATACACAACACTACCATTTCTCTCAAACATTGTTCACAAATCTGTCCAAATGTGTGACAGCGAGCACCTCTGCCCCGCCGAGACAATCCACCCCACCTCACAGGTGCGCCACATCAAGATGCCGATCCGACATCATGACCAGTGCACAGGTGCGCCCCAGACTGCCCACAATAAAAGGCCACCCCGAAATGTGCATTTTTTTTTTTTTTGTTGCTTTATTGGGGGTCTGGGGACTCAGAACCAGTCAGTATCTGGTGTGACCACCATTTGCCTCATGCAGTGCAACACATCTTCTTCACATAGTTTATCAGATTGTCAGTTGTGGCCTGTGGAATCTTGGTCCACTCCTCTTCAATGGCTGTGCGAAGTTGCTGGATATTAGTGGGAGCTGGTACACACTGTCGTATACGCCGGTCAAGCACATCCCAAACATGCTCAATGGGTGACATGTCTGGTGAGTATGCTGGCCATGCAAGAACTGGGACATTTTCATCTTCCAAGAATTGTGTACAGATCCTTGCAACATGGGGCCGTGCATTATCTTGCTGAAACATGAGGTGATGTTCATGGATGTATGGCACAACAATGGGCCTCAGGATCTCATCACGGTGTATCTGTGCATTCAAAATGCCATCAATAAAATGCACCTGTGTTCTTTGTCCATAACAGCCATTGAAGAGGAGTGGACCAACATTCCACAATTGACAATCTGATAAACTCTATGCGAAGAAGATGTGTTGCACTGCATGAGGCAAATGGTGGTCACACCAGATACTGACTGGTTCTGAGTCCCCAGACCCCCAATAAAAAAAAATTATAATAAATGCACATTTCGGGGTGGCCTTTTATTGTGGGCAGTCTGGGGTGCACCTGTGCACTGGTCATGATGTCGGATCGGCATCTTGATGTGGTGCACCTGTGAGGTGGGGTGGATTGTCTCGGCGGGGCAGAGGTGCTCGCTGTCACACATTTGGACAGATTTGTGAACAATGTTTGAGAGAAATGGTAGTGTTGTGTATCTGGAGTGAATTTTGGATCTTTGGGTCCATCTCAGGAAAAATGGGAGCAAAAACAAAAGTGTTGCGTTTATATTTTTGTTGAGTGTATATGAACACACTGGGTTAGAGCATATTCAAAAAACTTATGGATACTGTATGTATTCTCTTGTGATTTGTTGTATAAGGATTTAAACGCAGGGTTGTGATAGTACTAACAAACACTATAAATGAATGCAATTTAAATGTCTTATATTATGCAAAATTGACCCTTTGATGTGGTTACCTTATCAAAAACATACCTGGATACCTTGTTACATGTTTGAGTCACGCTTTATTATTAGTCTGTCTACATCTCCGAAGCTCAAAATGCTCTTTTCCACCTTCTGATGTCCTGAAGCGATAGTTTTCAAGTTAACAGCTACATTTTACCTAGGGATGCACCGATCCACATTTTTTCACTTCCGATCCAGATACCTGAATTTGGATATCTGCCGATACCGATACTGTTCCGATACCAAAACTGTTTGTTTCAATGTTATCATCATTATTGTTCAACTACAAATAAACTAATCTCTACAGGCAAGTAGGCCTATGATATGAACAAATGTTTGCATGTGTGTCCCAAAAGGCAACTTGAGGTAAGTATAGGTCTTGCATTGTCCCGTAGAAATACATGCTCTTTTTCCAGTGGGATCTCCCTGTGGTTTAACATCTCTGTAATGGATGCTGCGATTGTAGCTTGGTTGTGTGAGCCTCTGCACTTTTTTACCTGGAGAGCCGCACAACAGATCCCGTGTGAACCACAGTCAATCCAGTGCACAGTGAGGCTTATCTATGACAATGGGCAGACATCCGATGTCCAAATATCCGTAGTAAAGCTCAGATCTGGAACTCTTTTTAGCTTCTCAGCTAACTTGGTTGACACTAGGTTGTAGAGTTCGGGTAGCGCAGTCTCTGATAAATAGCTTCCGCCTCTTGGTACAACGGCTTTGCAAACATTACATGTTGCTGTCTTGCTTTGAGGTGTTTCTAGTAAAAAGTATTTCCACACAGTGCACATTATGTGATGAAAAGTTGGTTAACTGCCTTGTGCTGCTCAATGCCATGCTCAATGTTCGCCTGCTAGTTCGCCTGCAGTTGGCTGCAAACTGTGGAATGGATTTCCAGAACGGAGGTATGTCTCATCATTACTCTGTGTCTCATTGAGATACGCCTCCGTTCAGGAAATCCATTCCACATTTTGCATCAGGAGCAGAGCAGCCGACAAGGAATCACTTGTGGAGTCATTTCAGCAGATAATGTTTATATGCAGACATGGCTTATGGATCGGAAATTTTCGCAGGTTGGATTGGAAATTTCCGTTTCCAAATTACGTTGATATCAGAACCCGATACTGGATCGGATCGGTCCCATCCCTAATTTTACCTTTTGTTCAGAAGAAATGGGAAATTCCATGACTGAAATCATCCAAATGAGTTGAGTTTTGTTGTATGGAGTTTAAAAACACAATGCTACACTTCCTGTTTGTCTGTTTAAATGTGTGAATGAAACAAAACACAACTCCAGGTATGTCTGTGATGAGGAAACATAACATAGATCAGAAAATTGTGTAATATGGCCCTTTAAACTTAGGCTACGTTTATATGAGGAGGGTCTGAACAGAAGATGCAAAAGTGGCGTCGCGTCTTCACTTTTTATTCTGCGTTTAGACAAGCGTTTTCGGGAGGAAATCTGCGTGCATACGGTGACGCAAAAGTGTGTGGAATTCGACTGGGTATGCATGCCAGGCAGCTAGGTGGTGCTGTGATACATTATCACTATGTCCGCGCAAATGCGTAGAATCTTCCTTAATTTATTTACTTAATTTAATTTACTTACCTTTTTAAATTAATTTTAATTTAATTTAGTGTATTTAATTTAATTTACTTAATTTACTTTATAAATATAAATAATGGTGATGTAAGGGCCAGCAGATTGGGCGGCTTCAGTTTTGGGCGGCTTCAGTTTTTTGCGTTTTTAAGCCCCCAAAACGCCGTCACCGTCTAAACGAAAGACACTTCCGATAAAATATTTTGTCTTTTTTACCCGTAAGCGTTCTCGTGTAAACAGGCCCTTATATTTAGTTCTCTGTATTTGTAAATTACAACCATTGAAATTGCTTTTCAGATTTGATTCTTGCCCGATCTTCAGTGCAGTCTTGTTCTTTATTAGAATCTCTGTAACTATTCATCTCTCACTACACAATTGTTTTATGTTATCGCAGTAAGAGGACTGTATTATCACTGAACATCACTGAACTCTTACCCATATGAGCTCTGGCTTTATGCGCATCTCTAATAGAAAACCTAAGTAGCTCGTCTGTCATGCTAATGTCTTGTTAGCGCTTCCATTTCTGCTGGGCTAATGCTGACAGTAAACACCTCATCTCTCCGCTCAGGAAATATTGTTTTTCTGAGACGGTTAACGGTCACATGGGGCCGTCCAAAAGAAACGATTTCCCTGAATAGTGCAGTGGGCCAGTGGACTGTTAAGCCTGCTGCGTGGAGAAGATGCAGGGCCTGGGCTTTAAAACTGAAATGGTCTACTTCACAGCTGCTTATGTTCACTCCACAGTCAAGAGGCAGCGGGCGCAATCTGTGCTCGCTGTAGTAGACGCTTTAAGGACCCATGTTTTGCTGTTTTCTGATCTCTTATAATGTTGTGTCCTCGTCAAAAATAGATGGAACTGTGGTTTGTTTCATTTACGTTGCTCCACGTTGTTAAACTACATACACCTTCACTAGAATCATTTGGATAATTTCAGATCTGGAATTACCTATCTCTACTGAACACGGGACAGTGATAGGTCTGACAGGTATCAACACTTTAAACTCCGCCTGCTGTAATTAGGACAAACTTGTGTGACGTCACTAACTACTGGAAACTGCAAAATCCACTGAGGGCAACACAAGAAAGATGCATTTGTACCTTGATTGCACTAAAATGGCCAAAAAATGACTAGCGACTGTAGATGATGTTAAAACACCAACACAGCTCTGGTAAAATATAAGAGACCACTGCATTTTTTTCTGAAATCAGCATCTCTACATGTATTACAGCCATTCCCTTCCAGCGTCTGTTGAATTCCAACACAAACACAAAGCTGAGCTACTTCAGTTCTTGGTCTGAAAACATGTATGTTTTTTGTTATTCTGATCAAACTATAATATTTTTGTTTGGAATTTGGGGGAAATGTTGTCAGTAGTTTATAGACTCAAACTAAAATTTTCCTTTTCTTCCCAAACACATAACAACGTATAAGTAGTAAAATCAGAAAAACTGATCATTTTGCAGTGGTCTTTTATTTTTTTCCAGAGCTGTATGAAGATAAGTAGTGAAAACAAGTGTACTTAAAGGAAAAGTAATGTTATTTTACAATCTGAGCCTTCTTTCGGTAATAAAACAAGTCGTTTGACTCACCCATATCACGTTCGTGTCATTTGGAGCTGTTTGAAGAAAGTTATGTTGTAGCGTATCCGTTAGCATTTGTATTCGGGGCATTACTTTGCGGTCTCCAAATAACACTTAATAGCACTTTTCAAATCATAGAAGCCCGATGTCTTAATGTAAGATTTCGTTTGAAGCAAAAGTGGCCTGTAATCCGAGATTTATCCATAGTTTTCAGCTTTGCGTTTCATGTTTGCGTCCCGGGAGCAGTCCGCGCATGCGCACTGGCGTCCTCATCTACTCGAAACTATGGCTAAATCTCGGATTACAGGCCACTTTTGCTTCAAACGAAATCTTACATTAAGACATCGGGCTTCTATGATCTGAAAAGTGCTAAAGTTTGTGTTATTTGGACACCGCAAAGTAATGCCCCGAGCAAATGATACAGCACCATGTTAACGGATACGGGATCATTAGTAGAACAGAACGGCTCAACATAAGTTCTGCAATACTGCTCCAATTGACAGAAAAATGCTATGGGTGAGTAAAACTACTTGTTTTATTGCCGAAAGAAGGCTCAGATTGTAAAAAAAAACGTTAATTTGCCTTTAATGTTTAGTCCCATTTTAATATCCGGCTTACTAGTTCTGACATAGATGAAGATATTTCAGGAACTATTCAGGAAGGTCCATCTCTCCAGTATTGATACTTGTTCAAATATCTAGATGCGATACTAGCTTTAGCATTGATTAGTATGATTTTAGCTCTGTAATCATATTTGGTTTTCTTTCTGTCTTATCACAAGACTCGGTTGTGACGACATATCTAGTCTGACAATGTTGCCTAAAAGCTGACTTACTTGGTATGGTAAGGCTTATGGTAGTTCATGTATCAGTCAAAAGTGAAAGAACTATTGAAATTTAAAAGTATGAGGAAGTTCAGGTCCAGGTTGGTGAGAATACCAATTGTTGAGCGTACAGTGTAGAAAGGAAGAGGCAGGCGAGGTTGTAACCATGACGAGGCCATTTTACCTTTTCAATAGTCATCCGCCGAAAGAGTGCGACGCTCGGGGTGTGATTCGGTTGCCTTTTTTTTCCACACGGGTGCTTCCAGTCTTTGCTCTGTCCCAGTACAACCCTGTCTAACTCAGGACTAATTTCAAAAGCATCATCTGCTTCTCCTAATATGGGACTCTCTCTAGCTCCTTCTGTTTCTCTCTCTCTCTCTCTCTGTGTGTCTCCCTTAATCTGACTCTTTTCTTCCCCACTCTCCTTTTGTTATCTTCTTTCTCTCCACCTCTTGCTTTTCTTCTGCTCTTTCTTCATGTTTTCTCGTTTTCTCTTCTCTTATCTGCCCACCCAACCACCTACCTATCTGTCACTGCCCCCGTACACTCCACGGCCACGGCTTCTCCTAATCAGCGTCTCCTCTCTCCTTCTTCCCCTCCTGAGTTCCCCCCCCCATCAGCCCCTGCTCTCACGGCCTCTCGTCTCCTCCCTCTCGCTCAGCAGCAAAGCAATTAGCTGCACTTTACAGAAGCTGCTACAATAGAGTGTGTGCACTGTGGTTTGGTGTGGACGCAGTACTACGGCCGGGAAATTTCACAGCACTAAATAAGCCCAGGAGAAGTACTTTTACTTACTATAGTGTTTGAAAGCAAGATTTCATGATTCAGACTTGTAGCCGAATGAATTGTTGTTCTCTCTATAGGCTATTTCTGATTAACTTAAAGGTCCCATGGCATGAAATTTTCACTTTCTGAGGGTTTTGAACGTTAATGTGAGCTCCCCTACCCTGTTTAGCCCCCCCCCCCCCCAAGGCACCTTATTGACGTCAGATCGAAAAAAGAAATGCAAATGCAGTTCCACCCTCGTCTGTCTGTACTCAGCGTCTCTGTAAATCACGCTCAGAGAGTTTGGACTGCGGAGGAGCTACACAATGCGAAATACGTTTTTTTATTTGCCTGGAGGCACGTCCGAGTGTTTCTAGGCTCGGAAGTCCTTTATCTGAGCCTGTGGATATCTGAAACAGCAGTGGTTTAATTTTATTTTCTGTGGAAATGTGTTTATTTTTCAATGGAAGGCTTCTCATCTCTCCCCCCGTGCAAAAACACGGAAGTGGGTCACAGAGCGGAGCGGAGAGCTTGGCCACGCCCCCACCTCCTACTATAGGCCATCTCTGTCCTCCTCATTTGCATTAAAGCAACAATGCCCATAATGGAGTGTTCCAGAGTGACATTTATGATTCTTTCTCATCTTATCTCTCTTTCTCATGCACTGAGTGTTGATTTTGAAGAAGGATTCATTTACAGTATTAGGGAACCATTAAGGAGCCATATAAAAGCATCAAGAAGTACCATGTCATGGGATCTTTAAAGTTCCTATATTATGCAAAACCTTTAAACAATAATGTCATCATCTCCTCAAAACATACCTGGAATTGTGTTGGTTTTTTTTCTTCATTCACACGTGTTTGAGTAACCCATTATTATTAACCTGTCTACATCTCCAAAGCTCAAAATGCTCTGTTGCACATTGCGATTTCATGAAGCTGTAGTAAAATTAACAACTCGTTTTACGTTTACTTCAGTAGAGATTGGCAATTCCAGGCCTGTAATTAATCAACTGACTCTAGTGAAGGTGTATGGAGTTTAAAAACACAGTGGAGCTCTTCCTGCATTACCACATGACATCACAAGGTGGAGCAGTGTTTTCAGTATGAGAGAAGAACCTAAATATTCAGGATTTGTGTGATAAACATGTGAATGAAACAAAATAAAACTCTGGCTATGTTTTTGATGAGAGAGCATTATATTATTATTAGTAAATCTACAGGAAAAAAAAAAAGAGACCACTGCAAAATTTTCAGATTTTACTTCTTATAGGTATGTGTTTGGGTAAAAGGAATGTTTTTGTTTGAGTCTATAAACTACTGACAATATTTCCCCCAAATTCCAAATAAAAATATTATCGTTTAGAGCATTTATTTGCAGAAAATGACAAATGCGCAAAATAACAAAACATACATGTTTTCAGACCTCAACCAATGCAAAGAAACAAGATCAAATTCATTTTAAAACAACATAATGCTAATGTTTACACTTACAGAAATCAATATTTGGTGCAATAACCCTTATTTCTAATAACGGCTTTCATGTGTCTTGGCATGTTCTCCACAAGTCTTTCACATTATTCTTGGGTGATTTTATTCCACTCCTGGTGTAAGAACTGAAGTAGCTCAGCTTTGTGTTTGTGTTGGAATTCAACAGACGCTGGAATGGAATGGCTGTAATACATGTAGAGATGCTGATTCCAGAAAAAAATGCATTGGTCTTATTTTTTTTAGAGCTGTAAATCAGAAAATGGCATAATATGGGCCCTTTTAAAAAGACACTTTTTAAGACTTACCAAAAATAAGTAAACAACCCCACACTAAATGATCTTTGTCCTTGCACCACTATCTCTCCCTGTCTAATTCAAACATCCCCAAAGCCCATAGTTTATTGAAATGTCCTGGCTCGTACATGCCGTTATATGCATTCACCCACACTGCTGTCTGAGTGATGGTGCACATTACAGACTCTCTCATTTCTCTGCGCTTTTATTGATGCGCAATTCCAACTGCAACAACAACAATGAGGTGTGTCTGTTGAACGCAGCTCACACCAGAGACATGGCATCGATTATAACACATAAACAGACCCATGTACTACGCCAAATGAGGCTTTTCTTCACTATGATTTTGCGATCATGGCCTGTGCTGTCATATCACACCTCAGCAGGTCCATAGGGAATCTACAGCCTCAACGCAACATCTGTGTTTACGCTACGGTTAGAGAAGGGAGGAAATCAGGTACTTTGTCTTTTCGGGTGTTTTGAGTCACATAGAACTTGGTTGCATAGTTGATCTGTCGTTGTTTTCCCTCGCATAAGTTTAATAGGGGAGTGTAAGAGTACAAAAAATGCTATGCTAATGTATTTTGAATGCAAATTATAATTACCACTTTATAAATTTTATAGTTAACGGTCCATCTGCTGGTCTCGATAGCGATGTCATTGCTTTGTCTGCATTGTTCCACATTATGACATTAAAGGGCCCATATTATGCTATTTTCTGATCTCTTATGTTATTTTGTCATGTTAAACACTAAAAACCTGCATATTTAGGCTATGTTCCACCCTGTGATGTCACATGGTAATCCTGGAAGTTTTCCACTGTGTTTTCAAACTCCATACACCTTCACTAGCATCATTTGGTGAATTTCAACTCTTGAATTAAACTGCCACTTCATGACATCACAAGATGTAACAGAGGTTTGGAGATGTAGAAAGACTAATAATAAAAGATTACTCAAACCTGTGTGAATGAAACAGCACAGAACTTCAGGTGTTTTTGATGAGGAAATGGCATTATAACATGGCAAACGCTTACACACGGACAGAATTGTTGGTATCCTTCGGTTAATGAAAGAAAAAGTCACAGAAATAATTTGAATCTGACAAAAGTAATAATAAAATTAAATTCAACCAAATGATAATTCATGGACACACCTTGGATTAGCACATCTCTTTGGTCACATTATTTTCAGTCTTTTCTTCTAGGGGTACCATCATTTTTGTCCAGGCCTGTTTCATGAGTTTTTTTTTTTATATTTATCTATATATTTCTGTTGAAGCATGGTTGAAAAGCAATGTCTTACTTTCATTGGTTAAATTTCATAGAATTTGTATTTATTACTACTTGTCAGATTCAAGTTTTGAGAGTTTTTCTTTCATTAACCGAAGGGTACCAACAATTTTGTGTTTATATGAGTCGATTTTACCTTCATGGAGACAAGCAGCAGATGCCACCAGATCAGAACTGTGGAGAGGTGAATCTGCAATGTTTTTCAAGGTATTTTGGAATCATGTAACTGTTTTTTAATTAACACACGTATAACTTGCCATACTGAATGAACGCCATACTGTGGAACATTTCCAGCAACATCTCCATAGAGACAAGCGAGCGTGGGACCTCTTAGTACCAGAAATCTATATGCATTTTATTCATTCTTGTAACCTTTGAAGCATTAACACAATTTAGGTCAATGCAGTAAATATATTTATTCAGAGCCAGAAAGGAGAGTCCTAATAAATCCACTGTGCTAAACCAATTTAGAAATAGCCCTGCATAGATGGAGAAAACCAGACTGAGTGTAAGTAAATCAAGCTGAGATATTGGCAAAAATATTTATAGAATATCTTACGAGGCAACGCGGTGGTTAATGAGGCAGAGATCATTATTAGGTATAATGGTCCCAGCTAGGTAACCTTATTTTACAGACAATCCATCAAATAAATGTATACAGTTACATTAGTGGTTTGCAGTGGTGACGGACTCATTGTTTTAGCGTGAATTTCATTAATTGTCTTTAATGTAAGTCCTATTTAATTTAATTATTATTTTTTTGATCGATGTCCAGACAGAGTCATTTGCATAACTTAGCCTTGGACTTAGACTTAGACAAACTTTATTGATCCACAAGGGAAATTATTTTGACACAGTAGCTCACACATCATAATATATTAGCAAGAGACTGGTCAAATAAGGCATAATAATTATACAAAAGTGTATGTACAAGTAAAAATTAAATATAGTTATGCAACATATCTCCTCTGTACCTCTTTATGGAGTCTGAAGTGTATAAATTATTACAAATATACTACCAAACGGGTGTTTATTTAAAGGTGCATTGTGTAACTTTTATGGTATAGGGCCTGTCACCTGCTTGTTTCGATGGATAGGTCATTGCAATGCCTGGAATGTTCCACAGTATGATATTTAACAGTTATACGTTACATTTATTCAATTACAGGTGGTTTTACAGCTCAAAAATGCATAGAAAAACAGGCATTCTGACAGGGTTGCCTCCACAGATTTGACCTGTAACTTGGTCTATAAAGGTAGAAAACAATAACATTTCCATTGAGCAAACCATTTAACTGACCCTCCACCAGAAAAGTTACACAATGCACCTTTAAAACAGTAAATGGTTAGTAACTTTTTTCCAAATGCAAGGATCTGTTATTTTCCACTTATAAAAAAAAAAACACTTCCTAACTCCCACCTCACCACAGGATCTGGGGTCTGACCTGCTCACAGCTGCTCTCTGATAAATGACCACCTCTGTTTGGGACTGGACACCTCAGGAATAGAGTGGGGAAAATGAAGTATAAACTGAAAGAATCATGATTTATTTTATATACTCTGAAATCTGCTTATATTAATAATGTTTTGCCCAAATAGTTCTCTCCTTGTGGATGTACGGTACATACAAGCACACAAGTAGTTTGTTAAAGGTCCTATATTACACCAAATTGACTCTTGTGAGCTTTAAGCAATGTTGTTGTGCTGTTACCAAATGAAAAACATACCTGTAGTTGTGTTTTGTTTCATTCACACATATCTGAGTAATCCTTTATTATTAGTCTGTCTACGGCTGCATCCCATTACTCTCTTACGCCTTCCCCTTTATCTACGTCTTTGTCCTGCCCCCCGATACTGAGCTGAGAGGCTCAGGGTATGGATGTGCCCCTAAGAAATGGGATGCTACTCGATTACCGTTTGCGTCAACATCCCGTGCCTCTACCTGGCTGCTACGTCTACAGAGGCGACAACAATTAACGCAAACAAACGTAAACAAGACAACTGAGAATCAGAGCCCAGGAGGAAGGGTGTAACCATTCCTTACCTGGCCGGCGTTTCTGAAAAACTACAGAGGATTTTCAGACAATAGGAAATCCCAGTCTATTTCAAACCCACAAACACTTTAAAGGTCCCATGGCATGAAATTTTCACTTTCTGAGGTTTTTGAACGTTAATGTGAGCTCCCCTACCCTGTTTAGGCCCCCCCCCCATGGTTAAAAGTGCGAAAATGTCTAAACTGAAATGTCTAAACTGAGCATTTGCAATCCTTTTCTGCGTTACAAAAAATCGGAGCTCAAACGGGCGATTTTGAACAAGGCACCTTATTGACGTCAGATCGAAAAAAGAAATGCAAATGCAGTTCCACCCCCGTCTGTCTGTACTCAGCGTCTCTGTAAATCACGCCCAGAGAGTTTGGACTGCGAATGCGCTAGGCAATGCGAAATGCGTTTTTTTTATTTGCCTGGAGGCACGTCCGAGTGTTTCTACGCTCGGAAGTCCTTTATCTGAGCCTCTGGACCTTTGAACAGCAGTGGTTTAATTTTATTTTCTGTGGAAATGTGTTTATTTTTCAATGGAACGCTTCAAATCTCTCCCCCCGTGCAAAAACACGGAAATGGATCAGCTGAGAGCTGAGAGCGAGAGCGGAGAGTTTGGCCACGCCCCCACCCTCTACTATAGGCCAGCTCTTTTCTCCTCATTTGCATTCAAGCAACAACGCCCAGAATGGCCTGTTCAGAGAGAGAAAAAAATTCTCTTTCTCATCTTATCTCTGTTTCTCATGCACTGAGTGTTGATTTTGAAGAAGGATTCATTTACAGTATTAGGGAACCATTAAGGAGCCATATAAAAGCATCAAGAAGTACCATGTCATGGGATCTTTATGATAAAAACTGGTCCACCCAAAGGACAAAACACCGAGCCACAAACAAATGTGGTCTACTCCATTCAGTGTAGTGAAGACTGCCGTGAGCGCTACAATGAAGAAACAAAACAGCCACTTCACAAGAGAATGTACCAACATAGACGGGCGTGCCAGAGTGGACTGTCATCTGCCGTACATCTCCACCTAGAAGCCACGGGCCACTCCTTTGAGGGCAGTGAGGTACAGATCTTAGCCAGAACATAGAACATGAGCATCATAATTGTAAACCATGCTAAACTGTTAATCGATAATTACAGCTGCTGAAAATACATTTATGAGACTCCTTGGCTGGTCGATGTGACGCTGCCATTCTGATCCCAAAACCCACCTGAGCTTGTAGGCGTACCCCTTCGTTTCAAGTCTGGTCGAGAGCTTACTTCGTTTCAAGGGGTGTGTAGCCCTCGGTCATGGCTCTAGCCCTTGATCAAAATTAGAATCGGGACACCCCTTGCCCTCACATGAACACGCAAAACCAAGGGGTAGGGGTAAGACGAAGGGGTAAGACAGAGAAATGGGACGCAGCCTACATTTCCAAATCTGAAAATCCTCTGTTCCACCTTGTGATGTCACGTAATGTTCAAGTTAACAACTACATTTTACCTTTGGTCAGTAGAGATTTCCAGTTCCCTGGATGAAATTATCCAAATGAGTCTAGTGAAAGTGTAAGGAGTTTATAAACACAGTGGAGCACTTCCTATATTACTGCATATCATCACAAGTTGGAGTGTTTTCTGTTTGAAGGAAGAACTCGGCCTTAATATGCAGGACTACAAAACAAAACACAACTCCAGGTGTGTTTCTGATGAGGAAACAACATTATAACATCGATCAGAAAACAACAATTAAGAAAGATTCGGGCTTAATAACAAAAATACAAATACAAAACATGCATACTGATAACAAGGCAAGATAATCTATCAGAAGTATTCATAATTGTTTAATGTGTTCCATATTAGAAATGATCATTATGCAAAGTATTGATGGACATTGATGTACTGTCCTTTGTCCATTGCACCCTTCTCACAATGACCCAACACTATGAATATGTAGCTCCTGCAAATCTCCATAGCAGAAATTTCAAAGTGTCTTGAAGTGGGTGTTTTTGAAAGAGCGCTTTGTTCTTAATATTCATGAAAAGCTAAAGGTAGAGGTCTGAGCTGTGTCAGCGGGCAGCATGTCGTTATTGACAGTCAGGTTGAGAGCACAAGTTTTGCATTTGCACCAGATTTCATGTTTATTTTTGAATACTAGACTGTACACAGTTTGAGGGCCCATGCTGTAGTAGTAGTGGTGGTGGTGGTTGTAGATAGTAGGTAATGGGTAGTAATTAGTAGTAGTGATGGTGGTAGTAGTAAATGGTAAATGGTCACATCTTTATATAGCGCTTTTCCACCTTCAAGGCACCCAAAGCGCTTTACAACAAGGAACCACTCACCCATTCATTCACGCATTCACACACCAGTGTACGCAGACGGGGGCGAGGAGGGTTAAGTGGTGGTGGTTGCCCAGGTAGGAGGTAACGGCAGCATTCATCTGTAGTAGTAATCGTACCAACCAACCTGTGGTGGTCAGTGGATCTGACCGCTAGTACTGGTAGTAGTTCTTATAGTCAACCTTTGGTATCAGTGGACAAACGCTGTATTAATGGGTGGTTGTAGCTACTGCCGTAGGTAATGGGTAGTAGTACTGGTAGCGGTGGTGGTGGTAATAGTGGGTGGTTGTAGGTAGTAGTAGGTAATGGGTAGTAATTAGTAGTAGTAATAGTGGTAGAAGTGGTGGTGGTGGTAGTAGTAGTAGTGGTAGTAGTAGTAGTACTGGTAGCGGTGGTGGTGGTAATAATGGGTGGTTGTAGGTAGTAGTAGGTAATGGGTAGTAATTAGTAGTAGTAGTTTTAGTAGTTGTGGTGGTAGTGGTGGTAGTAGTAGTAGTAGGTGGTTGTAGGTAGTAGGTAATGGGTAGTAATTAGTTACAGTGATAGTGGTAGAAGTGGTGGTGGTGGTAATAGTAGCAATGGTAGTAGTGGTGATAGTAGTGGTGGTGGTTGTAGGTAGTAGGTAAAGGGTAGTAATTAGTAGTAGTAATAGTGGTAGAAGTGGTGGTAGTAGTAGTAGTGGTAGTAGTAGTAGTAGTACTGGTAGCTGTGGTGGTGGTAATAATGGGTGGTTGTAGGTAGTAAGTAGTAGTAGTAGTTGTGGTGGTGGTGGTAGTGGTGGTAGTAGTAGTGGGTGGTTGTAGGTAGTAGTAGGTAATGGTTAGTAATTAGTAGTACAGGTAGTAATTAGTAAAAGTGGTAGTAGTGGTAGTTGTTGTCGTGCATTTGCACCAGATTTCTTTTTTTATTTTCGAATCCAGGATTGTCCACAGTTGACGAAGGCCCACGGCACAATACAATAACATGCTTTTGCACATCTCACTGTGATCTCAAGTCTCATTTCACCGAGGAGGGCATAAATGAGAACGACACGAGTACACTAATTACTAATTCCTAATTACAGACCGGGGTGGGAGACCATGGAAGCATCCGCACTGCTGCAGGCACATTAGTTTGTCATTAGTTTCACAGATTTAACATCGGTCCCACCAGGATCACAGCAGTAGTTGTAGTAGTAGAAGTAGTACTCGACGTTTAGTAAGGTTCATTTGGCCTTGGGAGAATTTCTTACAGTAATAAAAGTAGTATAGTAGTTGTAGTTATTGTTGTAGTAGTAATAGTTGTTGTTGAAGAGGTAGGCTAGTAGAAGTTGGGAGTTAAAAGTAAAAAGTTGTAGTTGAAGGAGTAGGTAGAAAGTATTGAAGTTGTGTTGCTGGTAGTTGGCATCAGCAATAGAAACAGAAGTAGCTGAAGTAGTATTATTAGTCAGTGATAGTAGTATGTAGTTGGTTAGTCATTAGTAGTAACTAGTTGCAGTAGTAGTAGTACTGGGCCTAATACTTAAAGGAAAAGTAACGTTATTTTACAATCTGAGCCTTCTTTCGGTAATAAAACAAGTCGTTTGACTCACCCATAGCACGTTGGTGTCATTTGGAGCTGTTTGGTAAAAGTTATGTTGTAGCGTATCCGTTAGCGTGAGTACTCGAGATTTATCCATAGTTTTCAGCTTTGCGTTTCATGTTTGGGTCCCGGGAGCCAGGCCTGGACTGGCCATCGGGCATACCGGGCATTTTCCCGGTGGGCCGACAGTCCTCGGGGGCCGGGGCTGATGTTGTTTTTTTTTTTTTTTTTTTTTTTTAACCTAGAGCCCGGTCACCGGCCCACAATTTAAAGGAGGCGGCCCATTGGTCCATCGTCAATATAGACAGTGGACTAAACCAATCAGGATATAGAAGCTTACGAGAGCGGTCCCACCCCTTTCCCTGCGCTGATCCGCGCCAGTTTCATAATCGGAAAAGCGCAAGAAAGGAGGTGCAGAGAATTAGCGGGCGAAAACATTAAAAAGCCTCACTCTGGAAGGGCTGGAGCCTCCATGTCCTCTGCAGCCCAGGCTGAAGAGGGACAGGGAGAGGAGCCGCAGCAGTCACTGTTAAGTTTACTTGCGTTATTGAAAAAAAAAAAAGTACTGCAGCTTACAGCACAACATTCGCCAGATTCTTTTAAACCCGCCTGCTCCATCTCCGCGCTCCCCCCAAACCGTCCGGACCATGGCCACAGACGAGCTCTCCTCCAAACTGAACCGGCGCCTGTTCATCGGGGACGGGGCCGCGGAGCCGGTGGCCGTGGACCTGGCGTCCCACAAACCCAGCACCGAGAGCGCGGGCTTGGAGCTGGGGGCGAAGCTGCAGCGGCGCGGGGAGCTGAACGAGGGCCGCGGAGAAGTGCACATGAGCAAAGTGTTCAACCCCTACACCGAATTCAAGGAGTTCTCCCGAAAACCGGTCAAAGACATGGAGAAGATGTTCAAAACGTGAGTGTGCCGTGCCGGGTCTGTGTGTAACGACGTGTGTGGGCAAACTGTGCGTAAGGCCGTGGAGATAACAGACTGACACCCACCCAGACCTCAGTTAGTTATTACCTGGTTTAGATTCGATTTAGATCTGGTTTATAAATGGTTTACGCATAATGGAGAGAGAACTTTTGGATGATAATAATTATGACTCACTGACTGCAGTGTTTTCTGATAATTCGCATATCGTGTGTTTCGGAGCTAAATCGCACTCTGTACACGAGCTCCGGAGAAAGGGACGTGTCCGGCACAGCCGGCGCCACGAGGGGGCGTTTGGTGGCGACGCCCCCTCACATAATCAGTCCCGCCCCCTCAGATGTGAGAGTTGCGCTGTGTTTGCGCTTGTGGTGGAGGGCTATGTGGCGTTAATGTACTGTCTCTTGGCGTTGCTCAGATCATTTGTTGGCTTGGTTTTGTGGTGTGCAGGAGATCACTTGACCGAGGGTCTACGTTCAAATAATAATAATAATAAACAAAACTCTCATCACTTTTTACTCTTACTCAGTTAGTCTCTTACAAAGGTGTAGTCTAAATACACAAGCTCTCGAGGAGCGCGCCTGACCCATTACACACGCAAGGAGTGGGATATGTGTGTGTGTGTGGGACGCGACCCCGCCCCCTGTGATAAACTCATCGCCCCCTTAATATTTTATGTCTGGCGCCGGGCCTGGTGTCCGGAACCTGTCCCGAAGGTCTCACGAACGTGTCATGTGTCCAAGTAGAAGTTAAAAGTCCATTTTCATATCCTTTAGTGTCCTGCAGTGCCATTGCCATGTGTATGTGATATTTTACTGATCCGTTCCCAGTGTGGACGTGGTATTTTTTTTACCCAGTAAGAAAAATATCCTGCGTTGCGTTGCCGTGTGGATGTAGCCTTAAGCGACCTTAAGTGAGAGCATCGTTACTTCCGCTCAGCCATCTTGCCTTGTCACATGCTGCCTTAGTATGAGATTTATCTGATCATTATCAAAAATAAAAATGTTACCTAAAGATACTAAATGTTTTGATGGTTTAGATAGTTCCACAGTTTTTCCAGGTACTTCCCAATATTTTTATTTTTAATTTAGGTTTTCTATTTATCACTTAATAAACTGTAATAATCTGTCCCTCTTCCTGTCTAGTCGAGCCAAGCTGTTGAGTCCAGAGCCTGTTAGAATGCAAGAATTTTTAAATCACCTCCCAAAGCAAGATGCTACAAACCCTGTAGTGAAGAAGGTGTTTCCCCTCAGCCAAGACATGACAATAGTAAAATACATTACTTTCGGGAACACAATCATAAATTAGGCTGTTGTGCTCCACTAATTATGAGGGGCCGTTCTGAGCCAAAAATGCCAGGGCCGTTTTTTTGTCCCAGTCCAGCCCTGCCGGGAGCTGAGAGCACAGTCCGCGCATGCGCACTGGCGTCCTCATCAACTCGAAACTATGGCTAAATCTCGGATTACAGGCCACTTTTGCTTCAAACGAAATCGTAGATTAAGACATCGGGCTTCTATGATTTGAAAAGTGCTAAAGTTTGTGTTATTTGGAGACCGCAAAGTAATGCCCCGAGTACTCACGCTAACGGATACGGTACAACATAACTTTTACCAAACAGCTCCAAATGACACCAACGTGCTATGGGTGAGTCAAACGACTTGTTTTATTACCGAAAGAAGGCTCAGATTGTAAAATAACGTTACTTTTCCTTTAACATTAATAGTTGTACTTTCTCATACTTTGAAGTAGTCCAATCTATAACCTAATTCACTAAAGATTTGGAGTACTTTGCCAGTAAAACACACAAATAATCCTTGTATTTTCCCCTCGTCACTTTGAGGCTAACTTTGTCACATTAGCATAATTAGCATAGTTGATATTTGCCATAATTTGCCCAGCGCTGTCATTTTGGACTTGGATTAAAGCTTGCGTGTTTTAAGTCATCTGCTTTAGCACCTTAACTGTCCCCGGCAGAAAGTCAAACACGTCAAACATTTTAATGAGTCTGGCAAATGTTGACCGAATTAAGTTGTGCTGTATTTGCTAGCGCGCCAAAGAAAGAGAAAATACAGACCTAAAGTGGCATTCTACCCATTTTCAGCTCCCAAATGCTTCCTCGCTTCATGAAATTTTCAGGAATTGGAGTCTGAGATGGATTATGTTCGGAAGAAATGTCCCGCTTGGCATTTTGAGTTTTCGCCTGCTGAGTTTTAAAAATGAATACAAAAATACATGAAATTTTCCCTCGTGGTGCTAGTGGTAGATGGAGGCTGTGGGCATTACTGACTTAGACTATGTGGTTTTAAAAAATATCAGTTCTCTGTCAGCAATGATATGTTGAACACAGCCTCATGCACTTGTTATTGTGCTGTAAATTTTACAAGCTGCCATACATGTTGAAGTGAGTTATGTAACTGTAGCTCTCAAACACTGAATGCCCATTGTAACGTCTAAATCACGCTGGTTTCATATGCAGCAAGTATTTTTAACATTGCAGTATCGACAACAAGTTATTTCTCTTGGCCTGATATCTGATATGCTTATTAAAATGAATGACAAAAACTAAATATTTTCGGTTTTTGCCCACAAGTTAGCATTATGTAAATACTGAAAACAAGAAGTCGATGCTAGTTAAAGGTTCTATATTACGCAAAACTGATTCTTGTGAGCCTTACGCCATGTTATAATCTTGTTACCTTGTGAAAAACATACCTGGAGTTGTATTTTGTTTCATTCACACGTTTCAGCAATCCTGTGCCACCTTGTGATGTCACAAAGTGGTAGTTTTCAAGTTAACAGTAACTTTTTAGTTAGAGATTGGCAATTCTAGGGCTGAAATGATCTAAATGATTCTAATGAAGGTGTATGGAGTTTAAAAAGACGATGGAGCATTTTCTGTGTTGCCACATGACATCACAAGGTGGAACAGGGCGTTTTCTGTTTTAGAGATGAACTCAACCTAAATATGCAGGATTTATGCGTTAAACATGTGTTAATGAAACAACTCTGGGTACGTTTTTGATGAGGAAACAACATTATAACTTACAGCTCTGGAAAAAAATAAGAGACCACAGCATTTTTTTCTGAAATCAGCATCTCTACATGTATTACAGCCATTCCATTCCAGCGTCTGTTGAATTCCAACACAAACACAAAGCTGAGCTACTTCAGTTCTTGCACCAGGAGTGGAATAAAGTCACCCAAGAACAATGTGAAAGACTTGTGGAGAGCATGCCAAGACGCATGAAAGCTGTGATTAAAAATAAGGGTTACTGCACCAAATATTGATTTCTGAACTCTTCTTAAGTGTAAACATTAGTATTATGTTGTTTTAAAATTAATTTAATCTTGTTTCTTTGCATTGTTTGAGGTCTGAAAACATGTATCTTTTTTGTTATTTTGTCCATTTGTTATTTTCTGCAAATAAATGCTCTAAACGATAATATTTTTATTTGGAATTTGGAGGAAACGTTGACAGTAGTTTATAGACTCAAACAAAAATGTTCCTTTTGCCCAAACACATACCTATAAGTAGTAAAATCAGAAAAACTGATAATTTTGCAGTGGTCTCTTATATTTTTCCAGAGCTGTAGATCATAGGCTCTTTAACTAACTATACATTTTAAACTGAAGAATTGACGTTGTGTCCTTGGGCAAGACACTTAACTCCACCTTGCCCCCAGTGTCTGTGGACACTGGTAGCGCACATGGCAGAAGATACATCAAGGCCAGTTGTGATGTGAGCCGTCCTCCTGTGGACCCTCCACCCGCAGGAGGATTCATGGGGGCTGGTGCATTGTGTTCTGGGCAGCAGATCTGCTTAGACTGCTGCCCCCGCGACCCAGAAAATGGAAAAGCGGAAGAAGATGAATGAATGAATGAATTGACAAAAAGACATTAAAAAAGTGGCAGCATTTGCGATTTAACAATTAGAGATTTTGATTGGATTGCCTTCATTCGGCTCTATCAACAACCAAGACAAACAACTAGCATATGACCTTTTCTGTATTTTGTATTATATTTGCTCAAAACTCCTAGTTATTTAAATCAGGACTATCGCTAGGCCCGCGTAGGACTTTCTTTTTGTGCAAGGCGAGAAATAAAAACCCTGAACAGTAAACACCCATGTGAAATATTGATGTGTCCCTTGTGCTTTCCAGGCATCGCTCTGGAGAAGGTGTTTGACTACAGTGAGTATTGGGAGGTGGCTCGCGGCCTGTACGCTCCGTTCGACTGCACGGCCACCATGAAATCTGGGAACGCTGATGTGTACGAGAACGAGATCCCCGGGGGACAGTACACCAACCTGCATTTCCAGGTATCCCCTCTCTCTCTCTCTCTTCACCTCCTCTCCTCCCCCTCTTCTCTGGGGTCTGGTTCACAAACATAAAACAGACTCTCCATCACTGAGGGCCCAACCTGCACTTCCAGGTTCTGTCTCTCGCTCTATATACCTCTCTATCTTTCTCTGCCTCTTATCCTCTCTCTCTGTCTACCTTTTTCTCTCTCTTTTTTTCTCCCTCTGTACCTCTACAGCTCTCTAACGCTCTCCCTCTCAACCTCTTTCTCTCTCTACCTATCTGTACATCTCTCTAACTCTTTACCTCTCTCTACCTCTCCACCCCCCTCTAGCTCTCTCTCTATCTCTCTCTTTCTTTCTTTCTTTCTATTTCTTTCTATCTCTCTCTTCACCTCCTCTTCTTCCCCTCTTCTCTGGGGAATGATTCACAAACATAATACAGTCTCTCCATCACTGAGGGCCGCAACCTGCACTTCCAGGTTCTGTCTCTCTCTTCCCATACCTCTCTCTCTCTCTCTTCCTCTACCTTTCATCCTCTCTCTCTGTCTACCTTTCTCTCTACCGTTCTCTCTCTTTCTCTACATCTCTACCTCTCTACATCTCTGTAATGCTCTCTCTACCTCTTTCACTCTCTACCTATCTGTACATCTCTCTAATTCTCTTTACCTCTTTCTACCTCTCTCTCTCTCTCTCTCTCTTTCTTTCTATCTCTCTTCACCTCCTCTTTTCCCCCTCTTCTCTGGGGACTGATTCACAAACATAATACCATCTCTCCATCACGGAGGGCCCCAACCCCTTCCAGGTTCTGTCTCTCTCTCCATACCTTTTTTTCTCTCTCTCTCTTTCTCTCTCGCTTCCTCTCAACCTCTTTCTCTGTCTACCTATCTGTACATCTCTCTAACTCTCTCTTTACCCCTCTCTACCTCTATCCCTATCTCTCTCTCTTTACCTCCTCTCCTCCCCCTTTTCTCTGGGGAATGATTCACAAACATAATACAGGCTCTCCATCACTGAGGGCCCCAACCTGCACTTCCCAGGTTCTGTCTCTCTCTCTCTCTCTCTCTCTCTCTCTCTCTCTCTCTCTCTCTCTCTCTCTCTCTCTGTCTACCTTTGTCTCTCTCTTTCTTTCTTTCTCTCGTTCTCTAGCTACCTCTACGTCTCTCTAAAGCTCTCTACCTCTTTCTCTCTACCTTATCTGTACATCTCTACCTCTCTCTTTTCCCCTCTCTACCTCTTTCACCTCCTCCCCCTCTTCTCTGGGGTCTGATTCACAAACATAATACGGTCTCTCCATCACTGAGGCTAGTCACTGGATGTAGTTGTATTAGAGGTCCTCTGCTTATGAGACAATTTACGACTAATATAAGTCATCCCATACAGCACGTTTGCACACAACGGTATTTTATTATCTTCAGTGAATCCTTGAGGAGCGCTTAGATGAGATTTTTCCTTCATAAAGACGTGTACGTTCAGATAGCGGGGAAAGTATATTACCAAGGAGTGGTGTCAATGAGAGAGGTGGATGCTTTTGTTCTGGAAATTCTTTGAAGATCTAATTTATGCATGTATGTTATGTACCAGCAGTAGTCGTAGTCGTAGTCGTAGTCGTAGTCGTAGTCGTAGCAGTAGCAGTAGCAGCAGTAGTAGTAGTAGTAGTAGTAGCAGCAGCAGCAGCAGTAGTAGTAGTAGCAGCAGTAGTAGTAGTAGCAGCAGCAGCAGCAGTAGTAGTAGTAGCAGCAGTAGTAGTAGCAGTAGCAGTAGTAGTAGTAGTTGTTGTAGTATCAAAAGCAGGTCCAGTGGTGGAACATAACAAATTAAAGTACAGTACTGCACTTAAGTATACATTTTAGGTATCTGTACTTTACTTACATGTACATTTTACAGTGGATAGTTTTTACTTTACTACATTTGAGAGGAAATGTCTCTACTTTCTACTCCACTACATAACAGGAATGAAAAGTAAAAATATTTTTATCATAGTTTGAAACCTGCTGAAAAGTAAATTCTTAAATGCGTACTTTATATTTAAATACATTTTCCCATGTTATACTTTTACTGTTACTTGATTTTTCTTTACTCCAGTATCTGTACTTTTACTTAAATAACAAAACTGAATACTTCTTCCACCACTGTGTATGTCATTGTCATTGTAAATACTCTCTACATTTTAGTGGGTAGCAGTATTTAATGTAGTACTAATCCCACTAAGCACTTGCGTGTTTACTACTTGAGTACTATTATAAAAGAACCAATTTTAGGCTCCTATTTTATCTTCCAAATAGAACAGTTAGTAGCCTCCCTTATATCCTTTACTTCTCTCCCTCTCTCTGACCTGTTTATTTCTGCTCAGGTTTTAAGAAGAGCAGATGCAGCAGGCAAATTAGAGCTTTAAATCACCAGTTTGTGCTGAAATCGCCATCTTGTGTTTATCCCAAACTTCGCTTTTGCTCTGCTCCTCACTCTGGGGTTTGGGGACTTCTTTGCAGGCGCACAGTATGGGACTGGGGAACAAGTTCAAGGAGGTGAAGAAGGCCTACACAGAAGCCAACAAACTGCTCGGAGATCTCATTAAGGTAAGAAAACACCACGGCCAGCTCTGTCAAACTACTATTCAGGCTAAAACAACTGGGAAACAATAGCCCATGTCATTCATATTTGTGAGTTAAAGCTGCATATGTTAGTATGCTGTAATAACTGGGAACCTGCAATTTTGGGACTGTCCAATCACGCCCGCTGATTTGTATTTCACATCCCTCAAATGTGATATTAATCCTTAGAACAGGCATGTCCACACTATGGCCCGTGGGCCAACTGTGGCCCTCAGACAAATTTTTCTTGGCCCTCAGGCTTCCAGGTTAATTGGCCCAAATTACCTTGAGCAGAACTTTTGACTGCAAGTTTTTTGAAAATCTACCTTGATGATTGCCTGGAAGAATCCATGACTCATCGCTGTACCAGCGAGTGAGTCTGGTAACGCTTGATCCACAGAATGCGCTGCGGTTGCGCGTAGACAGACAGCGAAGTGAACCAATCAGAGATTGCGCCATCTTGATTCAAAACTGAGGCGGAACTTCCGCTGCCTAAGAGTGACTTTGCGGGCAAAGGCGGGTGCACTGACGTCACCATCTTTGAACGAATCAGAATCGCGGAGTCGGTTTGGAACCGGAGGAGCGAGAGTGGATGGAGAGTGTCCAAATGGTATCGCGGTGTATAGGAAATACAGAGAGATATCATTTGGCTGGCCAGGTAACCTTGATGAGACAATATTTAATATTTATTGTGTGGTTATGAGGGGGGGACCAGGGGGGATCGGGCTTTCTCTGTAGCCGGCCCAAAGCTGTGGAACAATCTGCCCCTTCATGTCCGAACTGCCCCGACTATCGAGTGTTTTAAGTCTTGTCTTAAAACCCACTTTTACTCTCTGGCTTTTAACACTGCGTGAGTTTGTGTGGTCCTCTGTGTCTCTTATTGATTTTTTTCTTTTATTTATTTATTTATTTATTTATCTATTTATTTTTTTTATTTTTTTTAAGCTTACTTTGTCATTTTATGGTGCTGTTTCATTTGATTTTACTTATACACACATACTATGTATTCTTTATGTTTTTATCTCTGTGCAGCACTTTGGAAACGGCTACGTTTGTAAAATGTGCTATATAAATAAAGTGGATTTGGATTTGGATTAGAATTTTACCATGAATAAAGGACGGATAGCTCATTCTGACTCTTCACCAGTCTATAGCCCTCGATCGGCCCTCTGCTTCGTCTTTGTTTAGATATGTGGCCCTTGACAAAAAAAGTTTGGACACCCCTGCCTTAGAACATTGTAACTGCAAACTTCAAAATCACTATTTGAAGCCTTATAAGACCTAAAGATCTGAGCATTTTTAAATGGGCACTTAAATACTTTTATTTAACTACGTTTTGATAGCGGGTCCACCGCCGGCTTCACTCCATGTTTTTTTCCTGAAACCTTCTACACTATGGCATTTAATTTAAATATTTCTCCCCTGAAACAAGCAGGCCACATCACCAAGTCACAAGTCAGATCTGTGGAGAAGTGGACCCACTGACAGAAAATATTCATAGTTTTTGCAGTAGTTTTGAGCAATAAAAAGAATTGTAATTGAATAAATACAAGATATGTTTGATTAATGTCATAGTGTGGAACATCCCAGGCAAAGTAATAAGATCACCATGGAGACAAGCAGATGGGGGACCCTCCACCTGAAATTTATACAATGCACGTTTAAGTAACAAAACTGAGTACTTCTTCCACCACTGGTTACATATTTAGCATTACATATTTAGTATTTATTGATTTATTGATATTTTATTTAGCAGAAGTTTTTCTTTAGCTTTCTCCTTTCTTCTTTGTAGTAGTTGTATTATATTCAGCGCATACCCAGCTTTGTGTCTTCTGTTTTCTTTGGCCTGTGAGTTGACTTGATTTTACTGCAGGCATTAATTGTAGCTAGAACTCCACTATCATCATGTTCCCAGTCCTCCTCCAGCTCTTTTTTCTTTTCAGCAGCGTCCATTCATTTCCTTGTTTTTCTTTCGCCTTCATTATTTACTAAGAGAGTCATCCCTCTTTTACGCAGAACACTTGCTCACTCTTAATTATTCTGTCCCACAGTTTGGGTTTTGTGCCTTTGTTTCCCTGCCATTGTTGCCAGTTTCTTCTTGCTGTAAGTTGCATGGATGATTTAGAATTCAATGTCCACACATATTGAACCTAATCATTTGTATTCATTTTTTTTGTTTGTTTTACGCTATTTTCTAATCTACAGTATGTTATAATGTACAAATATACCTGGAGTTTTGTTTTGTTTCATTCACACATGTTTAACACACAAACCCTGCATATTTAGGTCCTTTTCTAAAACACTCTGCTCCACCTTGTGATGTCATGTGGTAATACAAGAAGTGCTTCACTGTGTTTCTAAATTCCATATAGCTTCACTAGAATCATTTGTATGTTTTCACCCCTGGAATTGCCTATCTCAACTGAACAAAAGGTAAAAAGTAGCCGTTTACTCAAAAACTACCACTTCATGACATCACAAGGTGGAACAGAGCATTTTGAGCTTTGGAGATGTAGACAGAGAAATTAATAAAGGATTACTCAAACGTGTGAGTGAAACAAAACACAACTTTTGAGGAGGTAACAATGCTTAACATGGCTCTAACATGGCTTAAAGCCCCAGTGTGTAGGATTCGTGGCGCATAGGTGGATGGTGCTATTGCACTTTCTGTTTTAGCTACGGCAGACCTCGAGGGTCACCCGGGTGCGCGCACGAGCCGCGCGCCGCTACTGTATAAATAAAACGCGGCCCCGTTTTTTTTCTCATGAAAACACACATTCCCGATCATGTACCATGACACTCTACACATCAAATGAAACCTTACAGTCTCCTCTTTTTGACTATGCAATTCATTTCCCTGCACAAGGAAATCAGCATCTCTACATGAGCACATGGGGGCTTTTATACGGAAAAGCACAAAACAAGGTTAGCTTACCTTAGAATGCTTTGCACAGGTCAAACTCTGTATTTCACCATAAACTTGCTCTCAATTTGTCCGTAAGGATCCAGCGAATAAAATCCAGGAAAGCAATTTAGTCCAAAACATGTGTTAGATCCATTACGACGTCTGATCCGGCAGCATGCTTGTGTTGTTTACCTAAAACCACGAGCCTTGCCGAAGGCGAAGGCGGAGCCCAAATGTCCTTCTGCGGCTCTCGTATTCAAAATGGCTGCCTCTGCATGGGGAAGATCCCCCTTTTATGTGACTATATCTAAGTCCAAAAGAATACTTTGATTTCATGATGGAAGTGAAAAGGCTTGGAAAACAATGTATTTTTGAATGGGTATCTTCAATTTCAGTAATTAACGGGTAAAAATCTTACACACTGTCCCTTTAAAGCTCACATGAGTCAATTATACATACTATAAGACTTGTAAAACAACTGGATTTTAGCATTGAAATTAGCAATCCAAATGAGACTCGTGATCCTCTTTCTGCTTTCTAATTGGATAGTCATCTTTAGAAGCAAAACACCAAAATATGACATAAAGAACTTGGCCATCATGTTTAATGTGTTGCTGTTTGTTTGTTGTTAAGAAAATATCAGCATTACAAAAGCTATATTTAATTTAGGGTCTGTTTACACAAGAACGCTTATGGGTAAAAACGACAAAATATTTTATCGGAAGTGCCTTTCGTTTAGACAATGACGGCGTTTTGGGGGCTTAAAAACGCAAAAAACAGAAACTGCCCCCAAAGTGGAAAACTTGAATATGCTCTGTCGTAGCGTTTTCATCTACACTGCCCAAGACGCAAAACTCTAGTCAAATCTGCTGATGTCGTGTACATGTTTACGTCACCATTTCTGGATATTTATATTTCTAAAGTAAATTAAGTAAAATAAATTAAATTTAAAATTTAAAAAAAAGTTAAGTAAATTAATTAAGGAAGATTCTACGCATGCGTGCGGTCATAGTGATAATGTATAACAGCACTGCCTAGCGGTCTGGCATGCATATCCAATCGAATTCCACACACTTGCGTCACCGTATGCATGCAGATTTCCTCCCAAAAACGTCTCGTCTAAATGCGGAATAAAAAGTGAAGACGCGACTCCACTTTTGTGTCTTCTGTTCAGACCTTCATCATATAAACATAGCCTTAAAGTCTACCTTGTGTCTAGGAACACTGATTTAAAAATACAAAGCATAAGAAAAGGTTCCTAATTCCGTGGTTTAGATTCATTCATACCTTTGTGATTTAATTATGTCACAAAATGTACCTTAGTTAATATGGTCATGAGCTCTGGGTAATGACCGAAAAAACAAGATCGCGGATACAAGCGGCCGAAATGAGTTTCCTCCGCAGAGTGGCTGGGCGCACCCTTAGAGATGAGGTGAGGAGCTCAGTCACACGGGAGGAGCTCGGAGTAGAGCCGCTGCTTCTCCACGTTGAGAGGAGCTAGCTGAGGTGGCTCGGGCATCTGTTCCGGATGCCTCCTGGACGCCTCCCTCGGGAGGTGTTCCGGGCATGTCCCACCGGGAGGAGGCCCCGGGGAAGACCCAGGACACGCTGGAGGGACTATGTCTCCCGGTTGGCCTGGAAACGCCTTGGAGTCCCCCCAGAGGAGCTGTCCGGGGTGAAGGAAGTCTGGGAGCCCCTGCTTAGACTGTTGCCCCCGCGACCCGGCCCTGGATAAGCGGAAGAAAATGGATGGATGGATGACTATCAATGTTAATAGTTCACTGTGTAACTTTTTGGTTGGGGGTCCTTCACCTGCTTGTTTTTATGGATATGTCATTGTTCTACCTGGAATGTTCCACAGTAGATTAGATTAAGATTAAGCCTTTATTGGGTCTCACACACAATGACACACGGGAGAAATTTGACTTCTGTATTTGACCCATCCTTTTCAGGAGCAGTGAGCAGCCATCTTTCGGCGCCCGGGGGGCAGTACCGTGAAGGGTCTTGCCCGAGGACCCACACTGGCTAGCTCATTGCTGGGGGGGATTTGAACTCAGGGAGGGAAAGTCAGTGACTTACCCGTTGAGCTAACCAGCCGGTGCAAGTATGACATTAATCAGTGCTACCTTACATTTATTAAATCACAGGTGGTTTTATACCTTGAAAAACATGCCTCTCCACAGATCTGACCTGTAACTTGGCTTGGTTTGGTCTCCATGACGGTAGAACAGTTTAATACCAGACAGAGAAACATTCCAAACAAAGCAATAACATCTCCATGGAAAAAAAGCATTTGACGCACTCCCCACCAGAAACGTTACACAATACACCTTTTAAACTTTTGGTATTTTAGATTGAAAATTTTAGGTGAACCCAGCCTATTCCATTCTATTCCACTGTATTATTCCCCTGCTATCTTCCTCATTTTGACATGATGTGTGGAGCCATGGATTCCCTATTAGCCTTCTACCTCTCCCATTTTGTTTTCCACACCTTTTTTTGGTCCGGAGTGCCTAATTTTGTGCGGGTGCTTTTCCCCTGACACCCCCTATCAATTCAATTAAGGCTTGCCGGCTTCGTTGCACAAGCCAATGATGATCCGATGTGCCTATGCGTCCCTGTTGTCTGCTTTTAACAGAACTATTCAATGTTTCACAGTCTGCTGGCCTGTCGATGGGGGAGATAGTGGCTCTAAATCACTACTGGGGGAGCTCAAATTGTGACTTCGGAGTCAGTTAAGCAGAATTGCACCATTTTCCGGAATTTTTGGTGGGAGTTGGTTGTTCTATGCATGTCGGATTGTGGAAGTTAGTTGAGTTTCTTATCGTTTCGTTGATTAGAATCGTTTCGTTGAATAGAATTGAAAATGTGCGGTATTGGCAAGATGGTAGCTGGATTCATATGAATATGTAATGGCTAAAGGATAAAAATGAGCAGATTTTGTTGTAGTTTTGAACATTGTCTGGAAAATTTGCTGAATAAAAGTATAAGTATAAAATATATTATTAAAATAAATACATACTGGTATCCCTTGTTATGAAGTACACATTTTAAACCAAATAGTTGTGCAGATAAAACTTTGAATGATAGAAAAATACTTAGTATTTTTTGTTTCTCAAGCCAATTATAAAACTGAATGAGCTTCTTGCATTGAGTTGCCACATCCTCCTGCTAAAACTAGCGTGTGTCCTCACATTGCCTATCCAAATCTAATTTCCCAGATAATATTTTGCATTATATTTAATATTTCGCAAATGTAAAAAGGCTTACTTATTTCCTCCTGAAATCATTTTTTATAAAGCTGAATAAGCTTCTTACCCTGGGCTGCTAGATCGTACTGCTGAAACCAACTTGTATTTGTGTCCTCAAATAGCCTATCCAAATCAAATATACTTGTTGTGTAGATCTACTTGTTAGTTGTTCTCAAGACAATTATCTATAGAGGGATTATCATCACTTTGCGCCCTACTGCACATTCCTCCTGCAGAAAGAGCCGCTGTCCTGTCTGGGATCATGTCAGTGTCTTGTAGGATTTCAGCAGATTTCAGGCTCTCCCGGGGGCGGGGGATAGGTCGACCAGGCCATTTCTTCTCGTCATTTACGCCCTCAGCTACATTGGGTTGGAAGGCCTATTCCACTCACTAATGTTAATTTAGCGTCATAACTTACTTTATCGCACACGATATACTGTTTTAGTGCGCTGACAACAGCTCTAGCTAGTGTTAAAACTTCATGCTACGCTTTTTGCACTCAGGCTGCGCGTGCATCTGCTGTTGCCAAACAAATAATCCATCTATAAAGCTGAATGAACTCCTTACATTGGGTTGCCAGATTGTATAGCTAAAGCCAACTTGTGTTTCTGTCCTCAAACTGCCTATTCAAATGTAGTAATAATAATAATAACAATAATAAATGGTAAAATGGTCACATCTTTATATACCTTCAAGGCACTCAAAGCGCTTTACAACAAGGAACCATTCACACACCAGTGTACGAAGACACTGGGGGCGAGGAGGTTTAAGTGTCTTGCCCAAGGACACAACGGCAGCATTCATCTGTGGGAGCAATCATACCTGCCAACCTGTGGGTCAGTGGATCTGACCGCTCAACCACTGATGTTTCTTGTGTCAAGAGCGGGATTTGAACCTTTGGATCAGTGGACATACGCTCTACCAACTGAGCTACTGCCGCCCTTATAGTAATAATAATAATAATAATAAGAGCAGATAACAAAAAAGTTTGTTTGTGTAGATCTACTTATTAGTTTTTCTCAGGCTAATCATCTATAAAGCTGAATGACCTCCTTACATCGTGTTGCCAGATCCTAAGGCTAAAACCAACTTGGTCTCTTCATATAACCTATATGAAAGCTAATGGCATTGTAGTACAGTGGTACCTCATCTTACGAAATTAATTTGTTCCAGAAGTGGTTTCGTAACGTGAATTTTTCGTAAGTTGAGTAGCTATTTCAATGGAAAAGGCCTGATCCGTTCCAAGGTTGATTTTTTTTTATAGTATAACTTTTTTTTTTTTTATAGTGTAACATTGTGTTCTGCGTCCTGATCGGCTAAGAGACTAGACCAGGACTAAAAGTGGAATAAACCAGGTCTAGACCAGGTCAAAACCAGGTCTAAACCTGGACTGGACCTGGACTAAACCAGGACTGGACCAGGTCGAGACCCGGACCAAGCCGGGAACAGACCAGGATTAAATCATCCTGTGTGGCTCGCCCCGCGTGGACGCGGCCCCGAGGGGGAGGCACGGCCCGGGCGCCGCCGCTCCATCCCGCGCCCGCAGCCCCGGTGTACGCACGGCCTGGGGCCATGTCGCGCACCTCTCCAGGGATAACTGGCTTGTGGCGGCCAAGCGTTCATAGCGACGACGCTTTTTGATCCTTTGATGTCGGCTCTTCCTATCATTGTGAAGCAGAATTCACCAAGTGTTGGATTGTTCACTCACTAATAGGGAACGTGAGCTGGGTTTAGACCATCGTGAGACAGGTTAGTTTTACCCTACTGATGATGTGTTGTTGCGATAGTAATCCTGTGTCTCCGCTCCCCTCGCGCGTTCGGCGCTACATTGAGCCGTGCCCCTTCCCCCCCGCTTTACTATCAACACATTCCACTGAAAATCTATGAAAGTTCGAGTGTTCAAACGAGAGAGAAATGCGAGAAAAGCCCAACTCCAGTCCGAGAAAAGCGTAGAATGTGTGTGGTGAGGCATTTACAGCCCTAAAACATGTAGAACTATTGCAAAATACAAAGTTGTCCTACCTCGCGGACCTCTCCCACCCCGGGCCACCTCTGGAACCTAACCCCGTGTGTGCTGATAAAGTGTATTTACGTTTTGGGGCGTGCATCTGAGCGCGCATTAATTTAATTTTTGAGATTTCGCGTTTCGTAACTTCTTTCGTATCTAGAAACCAAAATTTAACGTGAAGGTGTTTCGTAACTTGGATTTTTCATTTGTAGGGTCTTTCGTAAGGTGAGGTACCACTGTAGTTTATAAATGAGTGAGATCACCCATTTTAGCATGTGCATTTGCCATGTTCATTCTTATTGCTTGCATTTCCCAGCTTGATTCCAATTTGTATAGTGTATTTGTGGTGCCCCAATTCAGATAAAAATGTTTCACAAAATACAAACAAGAGATCTATTTGTACACACTGCACAATGTTTTATAGATTTTTTTGGCTGCAGTTTGAATTTTTTTTTTGCTTGGCTTTAATCTGAATCAGTATTTTTAAGAGTGATCTACAGTTCTACCACCAGTTTTCCCATTTCAAAAACTAAATTTATAAAACAGACCACTGCACAATATTGGTTATTTCTTGCTGCTTTCAAACAGACTAGTGTTGAAAGTTTTGACTGTGGTTTAAAATGTCATGTTCCTTATGGAGGCTTTACGTTCGTAGATGCCAATTGCCAGCAGAGGGCGCCAGCAATACTAAAATTTCGAACTCGATTTTGATACAGATTCCAATACCACAATGATTTAAAAAAACAAAAAAAACCCTCTTTGTTTAGACAATATAATGATTTCCAACATTAAATAATTTTGCTTTCTTTTATATCTATATATCTATATCTAGGAGTCGTCCAGGTATGTTTCATAGTGGTCCATGGAGGTTGTGTTTTGTTTCATTTACACACGTTTATTATTAGTTTGTCTACATCTCTACACCTCAAGTTGCTCTGTTCCACCTTGTGATGTCATGAAATGGTGGTTTTAAAGTTAATAGCTACCTTTTACCTTTAGTTCAGTAGAGGCTGGCAATTTCAGGGCTGAAATTATCCAAATGATTGTAATGAAAATGTAATGAAGGTGTATGGAGTTTAAAAACACAGTGTATTACCACATGACATCACAAGGAGGAACAGAGTTTGAGTTCTGTTTGAGAGAAGAACTCAGCCTAAATATGCAGGGTTTGTGTGTTAAACATGTGTGAATGAAACAAAACACACCTCCAGGTATGTTTGCGATGAGGAAACATTATAACATAGATCAGAAAATAGTGCAGTTTGGGCCCTTTAAAGTATTTGGACATCTTTTGAATGCTGAGTTATACTGACAGCTGCCCTGACCCCCCTCACCTGTTACTTATACTTTTGACAGCACAATACAGTAAATGCAGTCAGGTAGGTATAAGTGCAGAAAGTGATGGAAAGCTCTAAAAAGAAAAGAACATGTAGTCTGAAAAAGTCCACATTTTGCTGGCCCGTGTCAGTTATTGATTGATGGAGGCAGGTTATTTGAGGATAGACAAAACCATGTCTCTCTCACTCCCCATGTGTTTCATATTGATGTTCATATTACAGTTGTCTGCAAAGGTTCTGAAGGATGGTATTAACAAACAAAGGGTCAAATCAAGATCAGCATATAAAAATAGATCCAATTTTAGAACACAAGCAATGGTAAGAATACAGGGGACAGATACAGTATGTTAATTCTTTTTAACTTGTAAAGGTCCCATGGCATGAAATTTTCACTTTCTGAGGTTTTTGAACGTTAATGGGTGCTCCCCTACCCTACCCTAAAAGTTGCGAAATGTGTAAACTGAGCAATTGCGATCCTTTTCCGCGTTTGAAAAAAAGACAGCCCAAACGGACGATTCTGAACAAGGAAACTTTCTGACGTCACACTCGCGGAAAGGTTTCCACCCCCCGTCTGGATGTCCACGCCGTCTCTGGAAACCACGCCCAGAGAATTTGGACCGCAAATGAGCTACAAAATGTGAGATGCGTTTTTGTTTTTTTGGGGTTTTTTTTTGCCTGGAGACGCGTGGCAGCCTCTCCAGGCTCGGATGTCCTTTATCCGAGCCTCAGAACCTCTGAAACAGCAGTGTTTAATTTTATTTTCTGTGAAAATGTTTTTTTTTAATGGAACGCGTCTCATGTCTTCCTCCGCGCTTAAAACACAGAAGTGGGGCCAGCGCACAGCGCACCGCTAATCCAGGAAACAGCGGCTTATTTGGCCACAACCCACCCGCTGCACTGGCCTGTCTCTGTCCTCCTCATTTGCATTCAAGCAACAACGCCCAGAATAAAGTGTTTCAGACACATATTTATGACTCTGACTGTGTTCATGAGGCTATCTCATGCACTGAGGCTTGATTTTGGAGAAAGATTCATTTACAGTATTAGGGTACCACTAAGGCGCCATATAAAAGCATCAAGAAGTACCATCTCATGGGACCTTTAAAAGTTGCTTGTGGCTTTTTTTACACTGTTGTGGATCATTTCCAAAAACTGGTTTCCTTCTTAAGCAATTAGTGACTCTTTCCAAGCATTTAATCTGCTTTGAAATATAAAGAAAATATTAGATTTACAGAGTTATTTAGAATTATTTATGTAGTTGTAGCCCAGTTGGTAGAGTGTCCCCTGATCCAAAGGTTGGGGATTCAAATCCTGCTCTCAACATAGACATCACAGATCCACTGACGCACAGGTTGGCAGTGCGATTCCAGCTCTCACCGATGAATGCTGTTGTTGTGTCCTTGGGCCTTCACTTGTAAGCGGATGTTTACATGAGCCTGTTCACTTCTAAGCGAATGTTTACAATTGAACAGGCTAATAATAAGTAATAGGCACACAGTGATAGGACTCGAGAGAAAATAGCATTGAACTCTTTGTGATGCAAATGTATCACTTTTTGGACAAATGTTGTTTTGAGAAGAAAAACAAGCTTTATTAAATGTCCCCGCTAACTTACCGGAACTACACTCGCGAGCTACGGAACCGGAGCAGAACTGGGCCCAGACGACGCTGTCATCGGTAAGTTGGTGTTAATGGACGACACTGTTGAAGGGGAAGCCATACAGATTCACATAAAAAAACTGCACTATCCCTTTAAAACTGGAAGGTTAGTGGTTGGATTCCATTTGCGATAAAACCATGCTGCCATTGTGTTCTTCGGCAAGACTATTAACATACCTTGCTCAAGTATCACATTAACAACCTAAGAAGTACTAACCAAGATCAATACATCAGCCTACTGTTTTTGTTCATTTTGTCCTTGGTCTAATACTACCTCATCCTATAACCTTTTGGATTATTTCACAATTCTCTCTTAGAATATCTGAACATGTCTATATTTCTACATCTTTGATCTGTAAAAATTCAGTCTGGTCCAAATTCATCTCCACCTTGACGAGATTTCTTTTGCTTATCTCGGGCCTTAAAAAGGTGATATTGGTTTTCATGGTGGCTGCGTTTTTCCCATGGCTGAGCGTGATTTGAGATGAATTAGTGTTGATATGTGACTCACTTTAGCGACGAATGCTAAAGTGAAGAGGGATATTGAAGGAGGGGTTAACACAGAGAAAACCTTGGATAAGTCGACAAATAGAACAGTCGGCAGGAGCTGAGTGCGTAACAGAGGGCACAGGGGGACAAAAGGCTGTATTGTAGCAAGTGTTTTTGTAGTGCACACCTGCTATCTTAACTCTCATCCACCTCCTGTCAAGTAGCATCGCCCACGGTCACGAACCACCTACAATACTTCTATGGGGTATGTGGGTGTGCAAAGAGTGTTTGTCTATGTTAAAAGTTACATTTGCTTACAGGGCTTATATTACACTATTTAGATCTATGCTATAATGTTTCCTCAGCACAAACATGCCTGGTGTTTTGTTCTATTCTCATTCACACATCGTTTAACACATAAATCCTGCATATTTAAAGGTTGTATGGAGATTTTTTTTTTGTTTCAAATTGTCAGTGATGGCATTATAGAGATGCAGCAGCATTGGAATGAAAATCCATCAACTGTGGATGTGGTGGGGCCAGATAAACATTAGCCAATAGATAACGAGGCTACTTGGTTATCTATTGGCTGTTGGGTTGTCAATCAAACTCCCTACGTTTCTAGCATAACTGACTTGCCGGCGCATTGGGATTATGCGGTTTACGTTTGCCTTGCACGCATTCCACAGACGCAAGATGCTGTTTACTCGACCAACGCAGCGGTTCTTAGAGGCTTTTTCCAACTGTAGCTTCCTCGCGGTTAGCACAAAGTTTGTTGCGATGGCAGACAAGAATCCACTACTAGTTAGTTGCAAAAGAAAGTCAGTTTTTGAGGTCGCTGAAAGAAGAAGAAAAGGGGAAAAGGAGCGAAGCCAAACTATGGTGATTCTCGGAGATTCCTTCCAGCGCAGGTGTGCACTGAAGCAGAGGGTCTAAAGACTGACGCGTTGGTTGTTAAATTGAAAACCTACAGTTACAGCAGCAACAGCAAATCTGAATGCGCAGCCGCTAAACAAACATCTTCTAGCGTAAGGTGGTGGCGGGAGGAGGCGTTTCTGCTTAGAGAGCTGTGTGTTTTCATGCATGCGCAACATTTGAAAAAGGACAGTCACTGGATTTCTAGTTCCTTCCTCTATTCAACCTCTAAGCTGAGTTCTTCTCAAACAGTAAACAGTCAGTCTTGTGATGTCATGTGTAGGGATTGGAATTGATAAGATTTTTACGATTCCGATTCTATTATCAATACTGCTTAACGATTCGATTCACACAGAACCGGTTCTCAACAGGAACCGGTTCTCGATTCCCATCCCCAGTCTTGTGGTAATACAGGAAAACTACACTGTGTTTTTAAAGTACATACACCTTCATTAGAATCATTTGAATGATTTCACCCCTGGAATTGCCAAGCTCTTCTGAACCAAAGGTAAAAAGTATCCATCCATTTTCTTCTGCTTATCTGGGGCTAGGTTGCAGGGGCAACAGTCTAAGCAGGGACTCCCAGACTTCCTTCACCCTGGACACTTTCGCCACCTCCTCCAGGGGGACCCCAAGGTGTTCCCAGGCCAGCCGGGAGACAAAGTCCCTCCAGTGTGTCCGGGGCCTCCTCCCAGTGGGACATGCCCGGAACACCTCCCGAGGGAGGCGTCCAGGAGGCATCCAGAACAGATGCCCGAGCCACTTCAGCTGATTCCTCTCAACGTGGAAGAGCAGTGGCTTATATTTAAGGGAGCGCCCAGCCACACTGTGGAGGAAACTCATTTTGGCTATTGTATTCACGATCTTGTCCTTTCGGTCATTACCCAAAGCTCATGACCATAGGTGAGGGGATGAACATGGATTGACTGGTAATTTGAGAGCTTTGTCTTTTGGCTCAGCTCCCTCTTCACCACAACGGTCCGGTACAGTGACCTCACCACTGCCGACGCTGCACCGATCCGCCTGCCAATCTCACCCTGAGATACTTGAACTCCTCCACTTGTGGTAAGTTAGAGGAGTTCAAATATCTTGGGGTCTTTAAGAAGGAGAGACTGGAGGGGGTGTGTTCCAACTACAGGTAAAAAAGTAGCTGTCTTGAATTGTGAGTTTTATAGACAGACTAATAATAAAGTTAGTCAAACATGGGTGAATGAAACAAAGCACAACCCCAAGTGTGTTTTTGATGAAATAACAACATTCTAACATGGGTCAATTTTGCGTAATGTCGAACTTTTAAAGGTAGACGATTTTTAATTGACTTTTTGTTCCACTACCTGCTTGTCTTCATGAAGATGGTATTGCTTTGCCTGGAATGTTTCCCAGTATTACATTAAATAAAATATCTTGCATTTATTGAATATAACTCCTTTTATTACCCAAACAATAATGATGAAATTATTTTATAATTGAAAATTAGACCTGTAACTTGTCCTGGTGGTGGCACCTGGTTGTCTCCATGGATACAGCAGACCAACCAGAAAAGTTACATAGTGCACCTTTAAGTACCCTTCTAAAGAAAGTGTAGTTTTTAGGTTTTTTTTATAGTTTTTATAATGTTGTAGACACTTTTCCTTATTTAAAGCTGTTTCGTTATATTGTAGATGTGTCAGATCTGTAGTAACTCAATATTCAAGGTTTATTGCTCATTTGTGAAGTAACTCTTACTGACACTATTAACTATTACACATAGAAAATTTTTCACATTTGTTTTTGTATCTTGCAGTATTCTTACATTCAGTAAGACTAAGACTTTTATTTGTATTTATTTTTTGCACTGTCCAAACTTTTTCAGAATTGCAGTCCTGAGAAGTCTTTGTATTTTGAAAGTCGTTTTTGCCTGAGGACAAATTATCTGGAGAAATGCCCACTGGCTCTGTGTTTTAATAATGCAATCTCACAACTGGCAGCACACAGCAAATGATGTGTGTATTTCATTTTGCAGTAATTGAGGTGTTTGCAAAACTGTCCTCTAATTAAAAAAACGTACAGCCCATGGAAAATGGTACTATAGCCACACTCCATTAGCAGCATTGATCAATTTTTAATACAACTTACCATGATTGAGCATTTGAAGATTGAGCACCACAGAACTATATATATATATATATATATATATATATATATATAATATACACACACAGCTCTAGAAAAAAATAAGAGACCACTGTATTTTTTTCTGAAATCAGCATCTCTACATGTATTACAGCCATTCCATTCCAGCGTCTGTTGAATTCCAACACAAACACAAAGCTGAGCTACTTCAGTTCTTGCACCAGGAGTGGAATAAAATCACCCAAGAACAATGTGAAAGACTTGTGGAGAGCATGCCAAGGCACATGAAAGCTGTGGTTAAAAATAAGGGTTACTGCACCAAATATTGATTTATGAACTCTTCTTAAGTGTAAACATTAGGTCTGAAAACGTATATCTTTTTTGCCATTTTGACCATTGGTCATTTTCTGCAAATAAATGCTAAAAAATAATATTTTTAGTTGGAATTTGGGGGAAATGTTGTCAGTAGTTTATAGACTCAAAAATGTTCCTTTTGCCCAAACACAACATAAGTAGTAAAATCAGAAAAACTGATTGACTGAAATTTTGCAGTGGTCTTATTTTTTTTCCAGAGCTGTATATAAGTCAAACTCAGCCTCTTCTCTTAGGCCCCAGGGAGCCATTTCATTTCAAAATCAAAGGCAATTTTAGGAGTATGTCACCAGAGAATATTGCACCGAACTGCGTAACTAGCATTGTCACAATACTAAAATTTCATACTTAATTTTGATCATTAACCCAATATGATTTTGATACCACAGTCATAACAGTGACTCTTTTTTTGACAATAGAATGGAATCTTGAAGACACTGTATTTTCTCAGATATCACCATGAGGTCTTATACTAGTTCTGATGTGGACCAAAACCATACTAAAACTATTCAGGTCCAATTTAGTCTTGTGTGACTTGAGTGATTTTCTTCATTAGATGTACTGGCTCAATACTGGTTTCAGAATCAGTCTGTGTATTAATACTTTCAACCAGGGACCACAGTGCACACTTTTAGTGCTTTCTAATATGAATCATTTTAAAAGGAGTTTCGTTCTTGCTGTTATTGCGTGCTATTGGATTAATGAATACATAGTAATCTATTTATTTATTTTATTTCCTTGCATTGCACAGCACGGTTCATATTTTTTAAAATATATTTAATATTTATTTTTTAGACAAGCATTATTAATTATATGTGAAACTGCACTGAAACACGTTATTGTAACCATATTTTTATATGCATGTCTGTTGTGTGAGTGAATAAAATGAAGTGCGGGGCCAGCGTCTCAAACTGCAAAACAAATTAGCTACGGGTACAAATAAAACAACCTAAGCTAACCCTAAGATGCATGCTAACCTCTCATCTCATACCATGAAACCAGAATTCAGTTGTACCATAACTTTACTATTGTGAGTGTTATAAAGAGATCCATTACACTACAACTTTCTCCTTGTGTTTCCTGGTCTTTCCCACCTTGTGTTTGCACACTGTTGTAGTCAGACCTGTAACACAGCTCTTGTACTGCCTTTTGGGCTGCACATGCCTCTGTTCTGTTCTGCCTCTAGTGCACTTGCCTCATCTGTCCATTGCAACCACTGTCTCTACCTCCTCCTCTCTCCCTCTCTTCCTTTCTCCCTCTCCTCCCTTTCTCTCTCTCCCACAGCAGTCTCTCCTGCTCTCTGCTTGGGAAATGCATGAGAACACCTGCTGTAATTAACATAATAAATTAGACGTTTTTGGACTCAGTGACACAATTATGTGACCGGCCATGGAAAAACCAGTCACAAGTCCTCCCCGAGGCGTTTTGAGTTATTCAGATTCTCAAAGTGTAGATTCTATGCTTTCCAACGATGCCTTACACATGGAAATCTGAGAACATTTGAAGAATTTGTGGCCATTTGAAAGCATGCACATAAGAAAACACAAAGCTCTGGTGTGGTGTTTCAGGGCAGGTCAGAATTAGAAGGTACTTTGTTAAAATGGAAATGCTTTTATAACAAAAAGTCCATATAATCATTATCCTCATTATTACGCAAATTTAGGTGGCTGTAATGTCAATATTAGGCTGTCCTTATTAAAATAGTGTTACCTTAGCTAGCATGCTGTTCAGTTGTTGTGTCTGTTCATATAAATAGAGCCTGTATTAAATCCATGCCAAATATATAGGCAAAACATTAAGTTATAATTTATTTAGTCAGAAAAATAGAATCATCTATATATCCACAAAACAATCAAAGCTGTGTATGTAAAGTAAAACAAATACGCATCTCCAAACCTCCAAAGGGCTGGAAGAACGGAGACTGGGTACTTTGTATTATATCAATTTCCATATGCTATGAATTATTAAGCATTCGTACACTTTCTCATATATTGTTTATTAGGTTTTCAATTTGTCAATATAAACAACAACAACATGTGAACACTGCCAATGCACAACATGTACAAAAAAAAACAAGAAAAACAAAGACAAAAAACAAAAAAAAAAAAAAAAAAAACAAAAAAAAACAGCCTGCACAACTATGTCCAAGGATTAGAAATGAGAAGTTAACTTGGTGACATTTGAGGTTGAGTCCTCTGTTTCATATAGTCTATGAAAGGTCCCCAAATTTTTGTGAATTTATCTTGCTGGTCTGACAAATTATACCGAATCTCTTCAAGGTACAGACAAGACATCATATCATTTAACCATTTATGAAAACAGGGAGGTCTCGTGGCCTTCCATTCCCTCAGAATAGTTCTCTTTGCGATGATCATACCAAACATAATGGTTTGCTGAATTGCCTGGGAGTGTGTCAGTGTTTGATCCGAACACCCAAGCACCACAGTCAGAACATCAGGCAGTATCATTTTCTTGTATATGGTACTGTATAGATGAAAAATCTCAGACCAAAAGTTTTTGAGTACAGGACACATAAAAAATAAATGACCTAATGAGCCATTACTCACTCTACATCTGTCACACAATGGGGAGATAGAAGGGAAAAGCCTGCTCAGTTTAGTTTTAGAATAATGCAAACGGTGGATAACTTTAAACTGTATAAGCTGGAGCCTGGCATTTATTGAACATAGTTTGATCCCACATAATGCTTTCTCCCATAAATCAACAGAAATCTCTACACCTATGTCATTTGCCCAAGCCTCTTTGCTATGTACAGATGGGGTTGGTTTATAGAAAAGGCTGACAAATTGTGAGATCAAATGTCTGGATGTTGGCGGTTTTCTCAAAAAGACATAAAAGTCATGCGGCACGGGTAACTTTTCAAATTCAGTAAAATATTGTCTAACAAAATGCCTAATTTGTAGATACCTGAAAAAATTACCAGATGGGAGATTAAATTTGGCTCGCAACTGAGCAAAGGATGCAAAGTCATTATTAATATAGAGGTCCTTAACAGAGGAAATACCTCTGTCAGACCAAAGTGTGAAAGTGGAATCGTACATGGCTGGTTTAAATGCTGGATTTTGGCATATAGGAGCATAGATGGATAGGTTTGGGAGATTTAAAACTCGCTTAATTTGTTTCAAGATTTTATATGTATTTCGCAAAACAAAATCATTTCTTAGTGTTTTCATGGGAATATCTATTTGGGTAAACAATAATGCAGATGTAGATGCCCCAGTGAGAGACTTAAGTTTATGAGTTTCCATTGCAGGCCAACATGGCATTTGATCATAAGCACCATCTTTGTGCCAGAAAGCCAAGACTCTGGCATTACAGGCCCAATAGTAATGCCTCAAATTGGGAAGACCAAGTCCACCCTCTGATGTTTTTTTCTGAAGATGGACTTTAGAAATACGGGGAGTTTTGTTGGCCCATATAAATGAAATAACAATGGAGTCAACTAGCTTGAAAAAAGATGCTGTAAGAAAAATGGGAAGATTCTGAAACAGATAGAGAAATTTAGGCAGTATGACCATTTTTACAATGTTTACTCGTCCAATTAAAGAAATTGGTAGGAGTTTCCACTTGTCAATCATGATTTTAAATTTGTCAGTCAACTCAAGAAAATTTAATTTAAAAAGAAGCTTAGGGTTTCTGGAGATGTTAATTCCTAAGTATTCAAAGTGCTCAGTAGTGACTTTTAAAGGCAGGTTCTGAATGAAGTCTGAATCTAATTTATCAGAAAGAGGCATGAGTACACTTTTCTCCCAGTTTATGGTAAAACCCGAGAACTGACCGAATGCTTTAATCAACTCAAGAAGAGGTGAAAGGGACTGTTTGATGTTAGATAGTGTCAAGATTACATCGTCCGCGTACAAACCAATTGTACATTCAGACCTGTTATATCTAATTCCAACAATCTGAGGGCTTGCCCTGATGGCAATGGCAAGTGGCTCGAGTGCAAGAGCGAAGAGAACCGGCGAGAGGCAGCAACCCTGTCTAGTACCGCGATGTAACATAAATGGAGGGGATTTATTATTATTAGTGAGCACACAAGATCTTGGATGAGCATATAACATTTTAGCCATGGCCATAAATCTGTCACCGAAGCCAAATTTTTCCAAAACGACAAACATATAGCATTCGTACACTTTAAGTGGGAAACATAATACCACTTTAGTGCCTTAAATACCAAGTTAGTACTTAAAGGTGCTGTACCCATTTGTTATCATCATAAAAAATATGAAAAACAGAGCAGTTCATCTTAAACTGTCCACACCCATTTGTCAGTTTCTCATACCTAATATCCTAATAGAGTAGTGATGGGACTTTTGGCTCTTTTAGAATAGAATAGAATGCCTTTTATTGTCACTATTCATATGTACAATTTACATCATACATACTCACAATGAGACTGAAAGCATCTCACTTCAGTGCAGACGTTTAAGTACGATATATACAACACAGCAGGATATTTACAACACAGTATGGGTAAAAGAACGCAGTAATGGTAATAAAAAATAGTGCAAAAAACTAATTAGTGCAAAAAAAGTCCCGTACTATGCATTAGTTGCCAGGTTATTGCAAGTCTTGCTCATATATAGCAGTAAGGGTGACGCATTACAACCATTTATACACACACTAGAGAGTCTTTTATGAGATCTGAATCTTGTGGCTTCGTTCATTTCAAAGAGCCGTTCAAAAGACTGGCTCTTTTGCTATTTATTCATGTATTTATTTATATGACCAAAGCCAATTTGAGTAATTTTATTTACAAACTAATCACAGAGAGAAATGACCAAGGCTCAGATGTGTATAAAATGGGAGAGTGGGAGTGTGTTTACCAATTGAAATGATCCATAACCTAAATTAAAAGTTACACTACAGTAATAATAATAATAAAGTAACTGTTATTATGATGCCAATTATGTTTTTTGTGCACAGAGCTCTCACCTGTGTTGCGTTCTCTGCTTCTGTGCTGCTTCTTGTGTTGGTTAAGCTTCAATCAGTGTAAAATGCATACAAATTTGAAAGAAAAAAAAAAAATTGGTTCTTTTAAACAGTACTGTATATCAGCCTTTTTCATGGACCATAAAAGCGCTCTATATTTAGATACAGACAACACACAGCAGTCTCTTTTGAACCCAGAGAGCTGCTTTTACAATAAACCTGGTGAAAAACACATTTTACTCAATGGTCCCAATTGGGTACAGCCATTTTAAGTGAAACATACATTTGTCTGTAAGAGGTATACATTTAACCTGACTGTGTCTGTGTAAACACTGTTAAACGCTGTGGTAATTAAAGCAACCCACTTATTATGGAGTATGTAAACAAGCGCCTAAACAAAGCCGTACCCGGAGCCCATGCCTGTGTCAGACAGGACTCCATAACACTTAGCCGACTCCAAATAGCACTTGAAAAAGCTATTCTTTCCATTATTTTATTCACTGTCTGGCCCACTGCCGACAGCCGCCATCCTTCACAGCACTCACATAGTCCACATCTCTCCCACCCACCCCCTTTCTCTCCATCTCTATCTCTCTCTCTTGCTCTCTGTCTCTCTCTCCATATTTATCTTTTTATCTCTGTCTACCTCTTTCTCTGTATCTCTCTCTATCGTTCTATCTCTCTCCATGTTCTATCTCTGGTACTGTCTATTTCTCCCTCTATCTCTTTCTCTATCCCTCTCATCTCTATTTCTCCATCTCTCTCTAATGCTATCATCTCTTTCTCCATCACTCTCTCGCTTTCTCCATCTCCTTCTCTCTCTCCATCTTTATCTTTTTATCTCTGTCTACCTCTATCTTTGTATCCCTCCATATCCATCTCTATCGTTCTATCTCTCAATTTTCTATCCGTTTTGTCTTTCTCCCTCTATCCATCTACGCCATCTCTATTTCTCTCCATCTTTCTATCGCTTTCTCCATCTTCATCTTTTTATCTCTGTCTACCTCTATCTCTATATCTCTCCATATCTATATCATTCTATCTCTCTCCATTTTCTATCTTATTTCTCTGTCTATTTCTCCCTCTATCTCTCTCCATCTGTTTCTCTATCTCTCCATCTCTCTCTTGCTATCTTTATCTCTTTCTCATCACTCTCTCGCTTTTTCCATCTCTTTCTCGCTCCATCTTTATCTTTTTATCTCTACCTCTATGTCTGTATCTCTCCATATCTATCTCTATCATTCTATCTCTGTCCATTTTCTCTTTCTCTGTCTAATTCTCCCTCTATCTCTATCTCTCTCCACCTCTTTCTATCTCTCCATTAGAGTTGGGCGGTATCCAAATTTTGATACCGTTAAACCGTCTCCACATTTTCCCGGGGTATACGGTATTACCGTTGCTAAGGCTAAAAAAAAAAAAAACACTTGGTAGCACTACAGTGGAGTGGACTCGCCAAATGGCAGCTTGCACCTATACCATTCAGAAACAGAATAGCAAGCATTACATAGGCCTAATGATACTGAAAACATAACAAAACATGTACAAAATTAGTAACTTTTATTAACAAATGTTTAAAGTGCAAATACAGCAGCCAACCGATGGAACGAAATGACATTGTCTGTGGGCTAAAGCTAACAAACCAACAGGAATCAAATAAAATACTTGATCTTATCAAATAAGAAAATCTGAACAATAAATAACAAGACATAACCGAAAATGTGCATATATAACCCTGTCTTGAGAACGCAGTGGAAAATACTGCTCGTTTGTATATTTTTAAAATCTATTAACATGAATCAAATAAATTAAACGTACAACTATACAACATCCCGAACCGTTTTCGTCAGAAAAAGCTACTCCTTATTGAAAATAAAAATATTAAGCTATTGAATGCAAAATCAGCATGTTCACTTTTTCCGGCTTGAGTAGGGCACGTTGTGGATTGACAACTTTGCCTGCGGTGCTGAAGACCCGTTCCGATGTAGAGCTTGTGGCACAACCAGGTATTTTCGGGCAACCCTCAACCCTCGCCTGACTCCATTGGATTTCCACCAAAGAAGGGGGTCTTCATCTCCCAGAATAACAGCCTCGTGTGGAAGTTGCGTTTGTAATAAGAAACCCGAAAACTTCTCACATTTCAGACTCAAAAACGGAGAGTTGTTTTTATTAACACGCGAGAATATCAGGAAGGAGCTGCGCTAGAACACAAAAGCAGCGTGTCAAACGTCACGCCTTTCTTAAAGGGACCGCATCTATCTATCTATCTATCTATATATATATATATATATATATACTGTATATATATATATATATAGTTCTATCTCCCTTTATTTTCTCTCTGTTTCTCTGTCTATTTCTCCCTCTATCTTTCTCTATCTTTCTCTATCTCTGTTTCTATCTCTCCATCTCTCTCTATTGCTATTTTTATCTCTGTTTCTCAATGTTTCTTTTTATCTCTATTGCTATCTCTATCTCTCTCCATTTACTATCTCTGTTTCTGTCTATTTCTCTCTCTATCTCTCGCCTTCATCTCTTTCTCTCTCCATCTCTATTTCTCTCTCTCTCTATCGCTATCTTTATCTCTCTTTCTCCATCACTCTCTCACTTTCTCCATCTCTTTGTCTCTCTCCATCTTTATCTCTATCTACCGCTATCTCTATATCTCTCCATATCTACTGTATCTCTCTCCATTTTCTGTCTATTTCTCCCTCTATCTTTCTCTATCTCTCCATCTCTATCGCTATCGCTCTCGCTTTCTCCATCTCTTTCTCTCTCTCTCCATCTATGTTTCTCTTTCTCTCTCTTTCTACCTCTTCATCTTTAGCTCTCCGTCTCTCCCTCCCTTCCTCTCTCTCACTCTCTGTGTTGCGTCTGCACCATGTAATCTGGAGCCCATTAGTGGACTTCAGGTCTGGGTGATGGCGTTGCATTTCAAAACAAATGCATCTGCCAACAAAGACACATCTCACTGTCCTTACGCAGAGCTCCCAGCAGACGCACCACTTACCCACACATTAGCCGCAGTGAGGGGGGGAGGAAAAGAGTAGCACGGATGCAAGGTTAAAATGCTGCTTTTAAGTAGCGAGAGAAGAAGAGCGAGGGAGTTTGGACCCCCGCTGATCCAAGAGGAGAAGAAAATAAATTCAACCGTGCACATGTATCATATCAAAGTATAAGAAGTAGTGTGGTGTCTCTGTGTGTCCTCAAAAGGATTCCCATGAGGGGTGAAATAGAGTGTAACACAATGCAAATGTGCAATGTCAGCGTTTATTTTGGGGTTTATAATATAGGGAGGATTTGAGGGAATTGATGTAAATGAGCTTTCTGCATAAAAATCTATCTTTTTTTTGTTGTTTTTAGATATATTTTTTTTGCAGTAGCAGACTGGCTTACTTCATATTACTGTAAAAAGGTTTTGTAAAATATTTGATATTAAAGGGCTCGTGCTACATCATTTTCAGGTCTATGTTATAATGTTTCCTCATCAAATAACACACAAAATCTGCATATTTAGGCTGACTTTTTCTTTCAAACAGAAAACACTCCACCTTGTGATGTTATTTATTTATTCTTTATTTAAAGATCCCATGACATGGTACTTCTTGATGCTTTTATATGGCTCCTTAATGGTTCCCTAATACTGTAAATGAATCCTTCTTCAAAATCAACACTCAGTGCATGAGAAACAGAGATAAGCTGAGAAAGAGTAATTTTTCTCACTCTGAACACTCTATAATGGGCGTTGTTGCTTGAATGCAAATGAGGAGAAAAGAGCTGGCCAATAGTAGAGGGTGGGGGCGTGGCCAAACGCTCCGCTCTCCGCTGTAGTTCACAGCTGATCCATTTCCTTCTTTTTGCACGGGGGGAGAGATTTGAAGCGTTCCATTGAAAAATAAACACATTTCCACAGAAAATAAAATTAAACCACTGCTGTTCAAAGGTCCAGAGGTTCAGATAAAGGACTTCCGAGCCTAGAAACACTCGGACGTGCCTCCAGGCAAATAAAAAAACGCATTTCGCATTGCCTAGCGCATTCGCAGTCCAAACTCTCTGGGCGTGATTTACAGAGACGCTGAGTACAGACAGACGGGGGTGGAACTGCATTTGCATTTCTTTTTTCGATCTGACGTCAATAAGGTGCCTTGTTCAAACTCGCCCGTTTGAGCTCCGATTTTTTGTAATGCAGAAAAGGATCGCAAATGCTCAGTTTAGACATTTCGCAACTTTTAACCATGGGGGGGCCTAAACAGGGTAGGGGAGCTCACATTAACGTTCAAAAACCTCAGAAAGTGAAAATTTCATGCTATGGGACCTTTAATAGGGACAGTGCATATTAATGGACATTTACAACTTTGCAGTGTAAATACGCCAGATTATAGCACAAATCCTCGTTTCCATCTGTAGTCCCTAGGCAGGAGACACCACAGCAAAAACAACAAAAGCAATGACAAGTTAGTCTGGTTAACACCTGACCATATCACAAGTGAGATATGGGTCTGGAAACTCGCTTCGAAAAATCCCGTAGCGGAGGTGTGGTTAGCGATTGCCAACGGCCGTTTATTGGGCGTTATGAATGTCTATCATTGAGCGTATACGTAAGTCCATAGCCAATCATGTCAGTTGTCAGTTCAAACTACAAGCTTCCGTTTGTCATGTAGTACGCGTCACCGTCTTGCCACACCTCCCCCGCTCTCTGATTGGGGCCCTAAATCTGGGACTCTCGCTTGGACGAGTTTCCAGGCCGCCTTCCAGTTCGAAACGAACGGAAGCGGCCTGGGAATTCCCAGGCTAATGACAAGTGACAATAGCAGCAGTTAAACATTAAAAGTGTCCACAAGTCTGGTTTTCCTTTAGCCGCTGTTTCAAGTGTGATATGAAAGTGGCCATCATCTTATTGATGATGGGAGAGTGTTGCAGGCTTTGTTTTAATAAAATCCTGTAGCGGAGGAGGAGCAAGCCCATGCAAAACTTTATATAGAAAACATTCATTCATTCATTTTCTTCCGCTTTTTCCGAGTCTTCGGGTCACGGGGGCAGCAGTCCAGACAGATCTCAGCCCAGATCTCAGTGCACCAGCCCCCATGGATCCTCCTGTGGGTGGTAGGTCCACAGGAGGACAGCTCCACGACGCTTGACAGCCTTGATGTATCTTCTGTCATGGGGGGGCTAACAGTGTACACAGACACTGGGGGCAAGGTGGGGTTAAGTGTCTTGCCCAAGGACACAACGGCAGCATTCATCTGTGGGAGCTGGAATCGTAACGCCAACCTGTGGGTCAGTGGATCTGACTGCTCAACCAATGATGTTATGTGAGCTATGAGCTACTTCTGCCCCATATAAAACATCAGTTGTCTAAAATAGTGCCGTGGTGAACTGAGAATGGTTTCTTGTCTAATATTTTCACTGGTTTGAGTGTTGTGCCAGCAGCAAGTGACCATGTGGTTCTGCAGAACTCTATATGAGACAGTCATGGAGTGTAAAAACATTTGTGCTGCATATAGAGTCATAGAGTCTAAAATTCACACAGTTAAAATTAAGTTTTTGGGAGGTGCTTAATGTGTTTCTTAAATGTCAATGTCGGGTCCAACTTCAGTCCCAGGTATTTAAATTCTTTGACGAGACTGAGTTCCAACCCGTCCAGAAAGACTTTGGACCGCTGTAGCTCAGTTGTTGTTTTTTATTGAACATCATGCAGACAGTTTTCTTTTTATTGACTTGTAAGCATGAGTTCTTGACCCACTTTTGGGCATGAGTCATGGCTGATGTTAACTTTTCTGACGCTTTTCTGAATGTTTTGGTAATACAGGAAGTAAGGTCAGCTCTGGAATTGCCAATCTCTGCTGAACAAAAGATAGAAGGTAGCTGTTAATTGGAAAACTCCTAATACATGACATGGAACAGAGCATTTTGAGCTTTGGAGATGTAGACAGACCAATGATGAGAGCACTGAAACGTGTGAATGAAACAAAATACAACTCCATGTATGTTTTTGATGAGGTAACCGCGCTATAACATGGTTTAAAGCTCACGAGAGTCAATTTGGGGTTTTATAGGACCTTTAACCTCCCAACTTCTCATTTTCCTTGAGCTTTTTCCTTTCATTGAGCTTGCATTGGCTAAAACACAACAGGTTTACATACAGCACAGGGCATTGAAAGTTGTCAGACAGCGAGGCAGAATAATTGAGGATGGATCTGTTCTAGAGGCAGATGTTTTCACAGGAGTGCATAGGAGCTAAAAATACCAGCTAAAGGTCAGTATGGAGGGTACGAGGTGAGCCAGGAGAAAGATGTAGCAGCTAAATTAAGATGGCTAAACTTTGACTTGGTCGGATCACCATTGTTACATACAGCTCGAGGCATTAGATACAGGTCTAGGCTTTTGTAAGATTTGAAAAAAAGAAGAGACTGAAGCTATGGAAGATGTATCCTACTATAGATGTTTGAATGTAGCACTGATTTTATTTTTTATTTTTTTTGTCAAACTGGATATAATACATGAATTGCGGTTGTCAAAAGTATCAGAAATCAGATACTAATCAAGTCAGCAGGTATTGATACCATAGCCAGGATAAAGAAGTGAATTAAGTGAGTGTGATGTCACCCATAGCGTTCACGTCCAGTCAAATGAAGCTCATCGAGGCCGGCAGTTATAGGAGCAAATTTGGAGCCGAGTTCTATATTTGGCATTCTGACTGAGTATCATAGCAACCAAAGAGCCAACCCGGAGTGAGGCTGTTTAAGGTCACACTGGTCTACAAATTTTTGGACTCAAACTGCTTCCAAGATAAGTGTCTAAATCTCATTTATATTGATAAAATGAACTGTAAATCAATTGATAACTGTGCTGGTTAGCTAAGATATTTAATGATATTGTTTTACATCTGTTTATACAATAGATTGAGGCATTTTGCTTAAAAATAATATTTATATTTTGAAAATATTTAACTTCTTTATCTGTCAAGAAATAAACAGGAAATGTCTTAAGACATCAGGTGCACACAATTTCGAGGCATCTCTCTTATGTGAAATCAAAATATATTTGATGTAAAAACTCTAGACATATTAAAATGAATGTATGGGAATTTGCAGACAGGCTTTCAGACAGAACTGGTTGCTTGTAGACACACTGTACCTTCTGATAAACTACCGTTTTTGCCTTATTTTGCATCAATTTCCTATTTTGACCCAATACTTTATCGTGGAAACTATAGCCAATCAGCACTTCTGACTTACTTTTGCTTTATTAGTGAACTAAACCAAGAAAAATTTCACTTTTGTTCCGGAAGCATTTTGCTTTTAGACCAGTGTTATTAATGTTCATATCTTAATTTACGTACAAATTAACAAAATTAAAACACCAGGATCATGTAGAGCGGGTGAAGATGAACATTACAGCCGTTACAGGGTGGTGAGGGGTGACAGTTTTTTAATGCAAAGGGAATTGGAGTTGATTGAGCCAGAAGCATCACTTCCTATTTGGAATGTGGTGGCTAGCAGGTTAACTGTGTCCATTTATATATTTACCTGGCCAGCCAAATGATATCTCTCTGTATTTCCTATACAGCGCGATACCATTTGGACACCCTCGCTCCACCCTCGCTCCTCCGGTTAACAACAGACTCCGCGATTCTGATTCGTTCAAAGATGGTGACGTCAGTGCACCCGCCTTTGCCCGCAACGTCCCTTCCATTCAGCTGTAAAATTGGTCTTAAATGACCTAAAACACATCGATTCCTTAAAACCACAGCAGCTGACCGCTCTAGAGGCCTTTCTTTTCAAAAAAGATGTTTTTGCATTGCTTCCTACCGGCTTGGTTCACGTCGCTGTCCGTTAACTGTTCTCTGATTGGTTCACTTAGCTGTCTGTCTAAGCGCAACAGCAGCGCATTCTGGACCAAGCGTTACCAGACTCGCCGCTGGTACAGCGATGAGTCATGGATTCTTCCAGGCAATTTATATATACAGTTTATGATCAATACTAAAAAAGTGACATTCACAGAACAGAAATGAACCTTTCCTGAATAGTTTAGGATGATCTTGAGCTGTATCCGAACAAGTAAAAGCGCACACAAACTATTTTACACCCATGGACCACTGAGGAACCTACCTGGACAACTGAGGGATTACACAGATATAAAGCCAAATGGTAATACAGTATATAAAAGAATATGATTTAAAGGGATATGCCACCCCCAGGTCAAATTTGGGCATCTCCCCACAGTCCAGAGACTAAAATAAGTGGTGGAAAGCGTTTTCCTGCTCACCCAGCCATTGTCCGAGTCTGTCGCCACTGACCGCCGCGGTATCTGCAGCTCCTCCGCCTTAGACTGGAGTCTAACGTCGCCAGAGAAAGATTTCGGCCAAAAGGAATTAATTTGCTCGATGCGTTTCCCAATTACTTTATGTGTAGTGCGCATTCATATCGAGTGCAAATAAATGTGCAAATCAACACGGAGAGCTTGCCTTGGTCATTTTGGGTGGGAACTATTTTCCAGTGCGGAAGAATACAGCCGAATCACGCAGCACGCTGCCAGGGGAATCCCAGTTACGCACCGGGAAGGGAGTTCCCCTGTTGCACAACGTGGTGCGTGATTCGACTGTATTCTTCCGCACTGGAAAATAGTTCCCACCCAAAATGACCAAGTCAAGCTCTCCGTGTTGATTTGCACATTTATTTGCACTCGATATGAATGCGCACTACACATAAAGTAATTGGGAAACACATCGAGCAAATTAATTCCTTTTGGCCGAAATCTTTCTCTGGCGACGTTAGACTCCAGTCTAAGGCGGAGGAGCTGCAGATACCGCGGCGGTCAGTGGCGACAGACTCGGACAATGGCTGGGTGAGCAGGAAAACGCTTTCCACCACTTATTTTAGTCTCTGGACTGTGGGGAGATGCCCAAATTTGACCTGGGGGTGGCATATCCCTTTAACATTGAAAATCATATTCTATTGTCTAAAGAAAGAGTGTTTTTAATGATCAATATAGTATCGGAATTAATTGTTGTGTATCCAGTCTATTCCTTAGTATCAATCGAGTTTGATTTTAGTATCGTTACAACACTTTAACATACTGTGTATTGGCATTGGCATTGATTGAGAGCTCATGTATGGTTTTGATTTGTTTTTTCTGATCCTTATCCATCCAAAGATAATAATTTTGCTTTATTTTTGTCTTCATTCAAAGTAGGGCTCCACAAAATGACTGATATTGCAATTATATTAAAGTAATAGGTCTGTGGTTCATTTGGCAAAGATTTAAGTTTCCGTTTGAAAATTAAAATGTAAAAAAGTCAAATTCTATTAATCTCTGTTCTGGTCTCGGTTTCCGTGTTTGCCAAGCTAATAATTTGACACAGTTTGTACATTCAGTCATTTAGTTTTAATGAATTTGCTTCAGAATAGCGCATTGTTATTGTTATTGCCTTGCCAAATCTAATTATTTAATATTGCATGTTTTTTTTCTCAAATTATGATTCAAGTTTATTTAGAAACATTGTCACAGTTTAGACAAAATGACAAACAATGCATACATTTATGGCTGAAATGTAAAGGTTCTATATTACGCATAATTGACTCATGTTTTTGTGATAAACGTGTGTGAATGGGGAAAAAAAACACAATTCTGGGTGTGTTTGTGATGAGGAAACAACATTTTAACATAGAAAATAGTGTAATACGAGCCTTTTAGTGTTTGTCTTGTTTGTCAGAACATTATGCTGTCAAAATATCTCTAGTTACAAATTTTAAAAAGCGTCTAAAATTCCTTTTCTACTGACATTGTGAACTGTAGCGTACATTATCAGAAATCACTCCCACCATTTATCACAGCGCACCCATCTCCTTTCTTAACACCATTTCCTCTTTTCTCTTTACAAGATCGACTGAAACCAAGTGATTCATCTGCACACGCCGTCGCCGCAGATCAAGAGAAAACTAAATATTTGAACTGGACTAAAATGCGGTGATTTATGGAGGGACAGTTCAGAGTCAAGAGATGTCTTTGAGGACGGTATTAAAGGGGGAGCTGGGGAGTGATTCATGAAGATGGATAATGGAGAAGAAGAGGTACAGAAAAAGACAGAAATGAGAAAAGTAGACCCAGGAGACTGCAGGGACAATAGTGAGAGGACGGAGCTAAGGATGTATATAGCTTTGCAAAGTCATGCCGTGTTTTTAGTTCTACACTGAAGTCTTTGTTACAAAATCTACACTAAGTTAATGGGCTCTCAGGGGATCAGATATCTTTGTAAACAGTAGTTCTTTGGAGGCCATAATATTACAGTGTTTTTGGTAAAAAATAAGTGTAGATGAGGGGGAGGTGAATTTCTGTGAGCTTTAAAGGAAAATTTATGTTTTTTTTACAATCTAAGCCTTCTTTCGGCAATAAAACAAGTAGTTTTACTCACCGATAGCAGTTTGGTGTCAATTGGAGCAGTATCGCAGAACTTATGTTGAGCCGTTCTGTTCTACTAATGATCCCGTATCCGTTAGCGTGAGTGCTCGGGGCATTACTTTGCGGTGTCCAAATAACACAAACTTTAGCACTTTTCAAATCACAGAAGATCGCTGTGTCAGGGTAGACTTTTAGTGGATTCCAAAACGGCCTGAAACCCGATATCCAGCTATAGTTTCATTTGATGACGTCATCAGAGAGGACAGTGCGCATGCGTGAACTCAGCTGTTTTGTAAACACCGCTAGTCCGAAAGAAGCTAACACCGCTCTGAACTTTACTTTTCTGTTGCGATATCGGGTTTCAGGCCGTTTTGGAATCTACTAAAAGTCTACCCTGACACAGCGATCTTCTGTGATTTGAAAAGTGCTAAAGTTTGTGTTATTTTGACACCGCAAATCAGTGCCCCGAGCACTCACGCTAACGGATACGGGATCATTGGTAGAACAGAACGGCTCAACATAAGTTCTGCGATACTGCTCCAATTGACACCAAACTGCTATGGGTGAGTAAAACTACTTGTTTTATTGCCGAAAGAAGGCTCAGATTGTAAAAAAAACGTTAATTTTCCTTTAAGCCATGTTATAACATTATTGTTTCATCGAAAATATACTGGGAGTTGTGTTTTGTTTCTTTCACCCATGTTTGAGCAATCCTTTATTAGTCTGTCTACATCTCCAGAGATTAAAATGCTCTGTCCCACCTTGTGATGCTGTAGTTTTCATGTTAACCGCTACATTTTACCTTTTGTTCAGTAGAGAGTGGCGATTTCAAGGCTGAAATTATCCACACGATTCTAACGAAGGCGTATGGAGTTTAAAAACACAGCAGAGCACTTCCTGTATCATCACATGACATGACAAGGTGGAACAGAGCCTAAATATGCAGAGATTGTGTCTTAAATTAGGTGTGAATAAAGCAAAACACAACTCCAGATATGTTTGTGATGAGGAAACGATATAATAACATACGAAAATAGTGTATATAAACTGCTTTTTCGTAAGCCCTTTTTTCACAATTATAGCTTGTCTGAGATCTTAAGGGTGCACTTTGCAGCTTGTCTCCATGAAATTGAATACATTGAATACATCTCCATGGAGACAAGCAAGTGACCCAGGCCAGGACAGGCAAGTTACAGGTCCGATCTTAGACTTAGACAAACTTTATTGATCCACAAGGGAAATTATTTGGACACAGCAGCTCACATATCACAATATATTATTATAACAAGGAGTAAAAAATATATATTGTAATAATAAATTCTAAATAAGTAGCAAAAAAGATGGCAAGAGTCGGAGTCGGTGTCGGATTAGGCATAATTATATAAACGTAATATATAATCCCATGTGCTGCTTTCAAATGGCCACAGATTGTTTAAATGTTCTCAGATTTCCATGTGTAAGGCATCGTTGGAAAGCTTAGAATCTACACTTTCAGAATCTGTGAATAACTCGGAACGCCTCCGGGTTTTGCTTCAGCCAGTCACATATGTACAAGTAAAAATAAAATGGAAAGTAAGTAATAAAAATATCTGTTATATACAAGGAAGGAAACAATGATTGATATGATATAGGGTTATCTGTTACATAAGGGTGAGTTGTTGTACATTTGCATGGAGTATGGTATGAATGTAGTCCTGTATCTCTCACTGGTTAGATCTGCGGAGAGGCAAGCGGATTAGATTTCACACACTGCGAGGTTTTGTCGATTTCAAGATGGCCTTTTTTAGTGAATCCTCGCCATGACAGGTGATAGTTCTCCGCTCCTCAGAGACCTTAGACACATGCTCGCTGGCTGACTAGAGTTCATTTAAAGGCAAAAGCTTTCCCGAGCTGGACCCATCCACTTCCTCTCTGTCTCCCAAGGGTGCCCCCTCCATTGCCACTTCTCCCCGTCTGCACACGGACACAAGTGAGTTCTCTCTTTCCCTCCCTCTCGCTCGGGATAATTTGGCATCTCCTAAACTAGGTGTCAGCTCCTTTGTGTGAGGAGTCTTCTGGGAGCATCAGCTTGATCTATATTTGTTCACAAGCCTTGGCATTCGTCTGCTTGTTCTCGCAGCCATGTGATTTGAGCCATAGCCCACTAATTGCCACAGAAATAGGCACGTAGTAGTCAAGTGTGAGGCCGCTCTCCTCTTGCACTCTGTTCATCTATCAGTGTTTAACTACACAGACTCTTAACCATCTCTGATACCTGCTGGGAAGTACTGGGATTCTATTACAGAGATAAAATGTGCAGCCATTATGTTACACGATATATTACTTTATAATAAATGACTATACCCTATTCTATAACTGCACAATATGTTTGGGATGAATGGTGAGTTTTAAATTGCTTACAATGTTGAAGTGTTGTTATACTGACAAATGATGATTAGTGATAGTAGTAATAGTAGTACTAGTCTTACCTGTAGTAGTAGTAGTCGTCTTACCTGTAGTAGTAGTTGTCTTACCTGTAGTAGTAGTAGTCGTCTTACCTGTAGTAGTAGTAGTACTCGTCTTACCTGTAGTATTAGTACTTGTCTTACCTGTAGCAGTAGTCTTACCTGTTGTAGTAGCAGTAGTCTTACCTGTTGTAGTAATACTAGTCTTACCTGTAGTAGTAGAAGTAGTTGTCTTACCTGTAGTAGTAGTAGTCGACTTACCTATAGTAGTAGTAGGCTTACCTGTAGCAGCAGTAGTAGTCTTACCTGTAGTAGTAGTACTAGTCTTACCTGTAGTAGTAGTAGTCGTCGTCTTACCTGTAGTAGTAGTACTTGTCTTACCTGTAGTAGTAGTACTTGTCTTACCTGTAGTAGTAGTAGTACTAGTCCTACCTGTAGTAGTAGTAGTTGTAGTAGTAGTAGTAGTCTTACCTGTAGTAGTAGTAATAGTAGTAGTCTTACCTATAGTAGTAATAGTAGTAGTCTTACCTATAGTAGTAGTAATAGTAGTAGTCTTACCTATAGTAGTAGTAGTAGGCTTACCTGTAGTAGTAGTAATAGTAGTAGTCTTACCTATAGTAGTAGTAGTAGGCTAACCTGTAGTAGAAGTAGCAGTCCTCTTACCTGTAGTAGTAGTAGTCGACTTACCTGTAGTAGTAGTTCAAAAGTTCAAAGTTCAAAGTCAGCTTTATTGTCAATTCTGCCATATGTGTTCAACATACAGTGAATCGAAATTTTGTTTCTCTCTGGCCAGGTAGTGCAAAAGACAGTGTACAAAATACAATATGAAGACAAAACACAACAAAAAACTATCTAAGACAGAGATCTAAAGTTAAAACTAAAGTCTACGATCTAAAATCTTAAAACAGTGCAACATAATAAATAAACTATACTATATACAGATTTCCAAAGTGTGCAGTGTGCATCAAAAATGTGCAATGGAAGATACAGCAGTGACTTGGTCATGTGCAGTAGAATGTGCATAGGAGTTAAGATAAAATAAAAATAAATGTGCAACAGTAGTAATTCTAGTGCAGTAACAGGAGTAAACAACAGTACTAAAATTCCAGTAGTCAATGTGCAATAACAGCAGTAAACAACAGTGCAACGGGGGTAAAATTCAATAACAGGAGTAAACAACAGTACTAAAAATTCCAGTAGTAAATGTAAGTGTGCAATAACAGTAGTAAACAACAGTGCAACAGGAGTAAAATCCAGTAGTAAATGTGCAACAGTGCAACAGTAGTCCTTAGCAGCAGTTTTTTAAAGTGTCTAGAGTGATATGTCTTTTATGGAATACAGGTTATGCCAATTTGGGGGGTGGGGGGTGGGAGATGGGTAAGGTGGGAGTTCGGGTGTGAGTTCGGGTGTGAGTTCGGGTGTGAGTTCAGCCTCCTGACAGCCTGGTGGATGAAGCTGTTTGAAAGCCTGGTGGAGTGGGCCCGGAGACTCCGGTACCTTCTCCCCGAGGGCAGGAGGCTGAACAGGCTATGTGCGGGGTGGCTCGGGTCACCCACAATGCTGGACGCTCTGCGGGTGAGCCGGGTGTTAAAAATGTCTAGGAGGGAGGGGAGAGAGACACCAGCGATCCTCCCAGCTGCATTCACTATGCGCTGCAGAGCTTTCCTGTTCTGTTCAGTGCAGCTCCCGTACCACACAGTGATGCAGCTGGTCAGGACGCTCTCAATGGTGCCTCGGTAGAAGGTGGTCATAATGGGTGGGGGGGCTCCAGCTCTCCTCAGTTTGCGGAGGAAATAGAGGCGCTTCTGAGCCCTCTTTGCCAGTGATACAGTATTCACTGTCCAGGAGAGGTCCTCACTGATGTGCACCCCCAGGAATTTGGTGCTGCTCACCCTCTCTACAGCAGCACCATTGATGGACAGTGGGGGGTGCTGGGTGGGGCCTCTCCGGAAGTCAATAACAATCTCCTTGGTCTCCTTAGTAGTAGTCGACTTACCTGTAGTAGTAGTAGGCTTACCTGTAGCAGTAGTAGTAGTAGTAGTACTAGTCTTACCTGTAGTAGTAGTAGTAGTAGTCTTACCTGTAGCAGTCATTGTCCTTATAGTAGTAGCAGCACAATAACAGTATTTTTTTATTTTTATTTTATTTAACCTTTATTTAACCAGGAAAGTCCCATTGAGATTAATAATCTCTTTTTCAAGGGAGTCCTGGCCAAGACAGCGGTACAGTAGTAGCAGTAAATAAAGTATTATTCTTATCTATGATCCACCTTGATACACATTAGTTAAAATGAAATATTTTATTAAAACCAGAGTACAATTGACTTGCCAGTGTAACCAAAATGTGTGTACGGCAGTCAAGACGAAAAGAGAGCCGAGACACACTGTAGTATGAAAAAATTATGAAGAGATTGAGATTTTGTGGGGACAGAAAGGGCTTAAGTGCTGGCAGACTCTTGAGAAGCCATAGTTACAAAAAGCAGTACTACAATGACATTTTTTTTGTTTAATAACATAAAATTGTCATGCCAAAACTGAACTGTGTAGTGCAATGTATTAATTAGAAATAATCTTGCTTTGACTCATTCTTTGTGACATAATTCGTACTTGCTGCTAATAGTACAAGATGAATATGTCATGATTTTTTTCTCTAGTGGGTGATAGTAGAAGTAGTAGTAGGATCAGAGTGGTGGTGGTGGTAGTCGTAATGAAAACTTTTTTTTTTTACACTTATAGGATTTGTTGTGTTGAATGCAGTACTTATAATGTGTAAAAACTTCGCAGGCATACTTTTTATAACTCAAAAACCCATCATATTTTCTTCAATAACATTTTACATTTCAGTTCGGAGTGTTCTTTACACCTCTTGTAACCTGTATTTAAAGCCTCTCACAATCTAATCCTAGACCATTTTCCTAACAGAAGACAAATGTGTAGCATTGATTTTTGGGTCGGTGTCACGAGCTCCCTCACTTATCACTATTATGCTAATAGGGATTGCTGTTACCATAATAACGCACCATTGTAAATAATGACAGAAAGAATATAAGTGATGTTAATGAATGCCCCCCTCTCTGGTTTTGGAGCGTGTCAGACAAAAGGTCTGACTCGTTCAGTTCAGAGCTGCCAGAGCCCTGATTAAAGATGGTGTCTAGATGTAAACAGCTTTTCATTTCTCATTCTTCACCTCCTCCTGTGGCTTTTGCGGGTCACACTCAGATTAATGCTTGCAGACATGACGTTCATTAGAAAGTCATACTGTCACCACATTTCTCGTTTTGGTGGAATCGTAGCTGATGGTTGCATTGTGAGCATAGCTGGACTGGAGTGTGTTTTTATAGCGGGGAAAAGGAGAAGGGCGACGCAATTAAACAATGCTATAAAAAAAGTTTGAAATGTACGGTGTCACACAAGGGACATTTACGAGAAAACAATGTGGCAGGAGCTCATTTTCACAATGTTGATTTTACAATTGATTCTTTGCAGCTGATGTCGTCAACATTCCCTGTGGGTGTGATGCTAACTGAAAGCACTGCTCTGTTAGAAGCTCTGTTATTCAAGTTAGACATTAATCTGAGTTTAATTTGAATACAGAAAGAGCTGGCTTAGTTGGAATTACAACAAGTGACATGATTTGTGCACAATAAAGTCTCCCCCGCATAAAATTACAGTCACAAGCTAGTTAGCATTAGCCAACAGTTTTTCATTTAGTCATTCTCTTCTTTTTTGTTAAAAATCAAACTTCTAAACAGAACCATGAACGCCTATATTAATCACAAGATCCTGAAAATGTGTTGTTTTAATCCATTTTGTATTCATTTTTTTGCATTTTATCACCATGGTAACTGCTGAACATTCCAGCACTAGAGATACATGCACACCCCCAGCACACCCAAGTACCATCTACCGTAATATTTGGCTTTCCAAGTCCCACCAAATTTAAACCCAGACTTTATCAGTCTTTACTAAACATGGTCTAAAATTGGACACTACCAGCTCTAAAATTAGACCAAAGAATAGGATAAGGTCGTTCTCAATGCTGATTAACATGAAAGAGAGAAAAAGCATACATAGATTTGTCCCTAAATAAAACTCAAACTCAGACAGTTTGAAAAAAACTGCTGGATAATATGTCCTCCTATAGATTAAATAGTTTATTATGTATATTGGGATCGATCCATTTAAATGTCAGTCTATACTCTATACATGTATACAAATATTCATATTATACATTGCATCTTTAAAAGTTTGAATTGGGGAAGAAATGAAAAAAATTGAACAAACAATTTAAACAAAACCTTAATGTAAAAAGAAAATCTCTCACACAGAAATGACATGTTGTATGTCAAAGAATTCCTGAACGACAACAGTAATTTATTAGCGATGCACAGAAGCAGCTCTGGCCCTAAGCCCACTGATCCGGGCTGGTCTGTGTGCATAGGATTTCCAGTGTCCCGCTGTGCCTGTGATGAAATACAAACACCACGTTAAAGTTAAATCTAACACTCCAAGCTAATGTACCACCTTGCTAACACATCGGTCCTCTTCTGTGTCCCTTTCAGGTGACCCCGTCCTCGAAGATCGTGGGTGACCTGGCTCAGTTCATGGTGCAGAATGACCTGAGCAGAGCGGAGGTGGAGGAGAGGGCAGATGAGCTGTCTTTCCCTCTGTCTGTGGTGGAGTTCTTGCAGGGATACATCGGAATACCACATGGAGGATTCCCAGAGCCTTTGCGATCCAAGGTAAACCAACCAGTACTCGAGTTGAGGGGGGATGGGGGGGGCATGGGGGGGCATCCCCCCTGGGGGAAAAATAGTCAAAATCATCCCTCTTCTAAAAGGGTCATCCCTTCTTCCATCCCTTGTGGCATTTTATCAATCAGGCAATTTGGCAAAATTCGCAGTTTTGAAGTAAAAATAGCCAGTGCCAAGAGCCAATCATAGGCCGAACTGCGCTCCAGCTTCATAGAAGAAGAAGAAGAAGAAGAAGTGACTTTATTGATCTCACACTGGAGAAATTCTTCTCTGCATTTTAACCCATCCTATATATATATACATATATTAGGAGCAGTGGGCAGCACACACATTAGGGCGCCCGGGGACCATCTCCATGATCTTCTTGCTTCGGTTTGGTCAGGACCTAAGCTGGAGGTACCTATGGTGCATGTTTTGGGTGTTGGTTCATGTTGCAGCATAATTACCCACCGATACGCACTCCCGCCAATCATGATGATTAGCGCTGTTGTGTTTGCGCCTGTTCGCTGATCAACTGTGAGCGGCATTTCCAGAGAAGAAGAATCCTTAACTTGCTATGTTAATGCTACGTCAGAAGAAACTCTCGCCTCGGGACACGGGATACATTCAGGATATGTCCGTTTCTCCGGATTATTAAAGACCGTGGATATATACGCAACGCACGCATACACGTGGATACGCGATCTATCGGGAGTGACCGCATTCTTATGGGGTGAGTCATATCAGATTATTAAGATTTGGGTCGCCCGAGCTTTTCTGTGTGGAGTTTGCATGTTCTCCCCGTGTCTGGGTGGGTTTCCTTCGGGCAAGAAGATCATGGAGATGGTCCCCGGGTGCAGTAATGTGCTGCCCACTGCTCCTAATAACAGGATGGGTTAAATGCAGAGAAGAATTTCTCCTGTGTGAGATCAATAAAGTCACTTCTTATTTCTGCATCAAAGGGATATATTAGCTGACAGCAGGGGGGTCATTCCAGAATTGGAGGACATTTTGGCTTTAAAATTCTTGAAAAATAAACCTTCACTTTTCTGATTTTCTGCTACATATTCATCAATGATAGGTAATAAACTACCAAATGCTTGATTAGCTCAGCTTACGGTCAATGATAACATTTTTATTATATGATTTATATGGTTTATTTATTTATTTACTCTAATCACAGTAACAGGGTTGCAGGTAACAGGGTTGCAAAATCGCACTAATGTTAGCTTTATCTCAGGAATAGAAGCTAGCTGTTTAGCTAGCTGTTATTACTAATCAAGAGGAAAAACTTATTTATGCAAATACGTAAAGGAAAAAAAAATATAATAGTCTTATTCTGATCATTTGCATAACAGGGTTGCATGAGGCAGAGTGAGACATTCAATCACGGCTAACTGTTTTATGAAAATATGAAAAATGGAAGAGAAGACAAACCTTTGCTCTGCCCATTCTTTTGGAAAACTGTTTGATGATGTCAAGTCCAGGGTATCATGTGGTTTACTGCTTTCTTCTTCTTCTACCAGACTAAAAATGTTCTGGTAACAGGGTTGCGTGCATGTTGTGGGACACATGTTCCATGAATAATAATTATTATTTGAAATATTATGTCTATTAAAACAAATGTTCCCACAGTTACAAGAGATGGAAATGAAACAAATTATAGAAAAAACAAGAAATTTCAATTCAATTTTAACTGTTTTATTTGAGATTCAATTTGGCCATTAAGAGGGGTGGGACAAGAAGAAAATGGCATTTTGAGGGGTATTCCAGACTTATTTGGTATTTTAAAAACTATTTTCAAGCATTCTTTTCTTAGTTTTTTTTAGATTTGGTCTCAGGACAAGTAAATTCACTCAGAAACTGTATGTTTTAGTATTTTGTATGTGGCTTATTTAATATTTCATGGGTGGGACGTAAAATGTCCTCCAATTCTGGAATTACCCAGGGGCCTTATGTCAGCGTGTGTGTACAGGACTAAACGAGGACTAAACCGAGTCTAAACCAGGTCTAAACCAAGACTAAACCAGGACTAAACCAGGTCTAAACCAAGACTAAACCAGGACTAAACCAGGACTAAACCGGGTCTAAACTGGGTCTAAACCAGGACTAAACCAGGACTAAACCAAGACTAAACCAGGACGAAACCAGGAGTAAACCAGGACTAAACCAAGAATAACTGGTCTAAACCGGGACTAAACCAGGACTAAACCAAGACTAAACCAGGTCTAAACCAGGACTGAACCAGGACTGAACCAGGACTAAACCAAGGCTAAACCAGGTCTAAATCAGGACTAAACCAGGTCTAAACCAGGACTAAGGTGTGTGTGTGTGTGTGTGTGTGTCCAGTGTGTGTGTGTGTGTACACGTGTGTAATAACATATATCCTGTGTATTATTGAATTATTGAATGATTATATGGATTTTTTGTTATAAAAGCATTTCCATTTTAACAAAGTACCTTCTAACTCTGCCCTGCCCTGAAACACCACACCACAGTGATGTCAGTGATGGGGGAGGGCTTAGCTTAATGTCAGGCAAATGAGTTCCTTTCTGTTCCACAAGCAGATCTTTAACAGGGAATTTCTCAGATTGTTGCCTTCAGAATGTGCTGCTTTCACCAGGATGGTTGTTTCTTTCCGATAAATAGTATTGTCTTGTGCAGGCCATGCAACTGAGAATGCAAGCTATGAATCAGATGGGAGTTAGGATTTGCCATATCTAGCAAGTCACCCTAAAATGGACTAGAATGCAGGAAATTGCATCTAAGAAATCCAAAATTTTCTGGGAGAGGACCCCCATACCCCCCACTGGAAAATATGTCACATAAATGAAAAATTTCACCATCCCCCCTGGTTTCATTTTACAACTCGTCTACTGAAACCAACACAACTGCTCTTTAGTCTACATGAGTAATAGACATAGGTGGGGGTGGAGGGGGGATACACTAATGGATAGGGCTGGGCAATAAGGAGCAAAAAATATATCTCGATATATTTTCTTATATCTTGATATACGATATATATCTCGATATCTGTACAGGGAAAATAACCCCCAAAACTACTGCAAAAACAAATATGCCAAATACCACAAGGTCTTTTTTTAATTGAAGTGCAACTTTACACTACTCTATATTACTAACTTTACATTACTAAACTTTACAACATATACACCATAACTACTATTGAGCCACTTCAGCCCGTCTGAGATTATAATTTGTTTACTGAGATTATAATATGTTTAATGCCACTTTGCGCACATTTGTTTACGTTTTAAAGAAATGAAACTTAACACCACATGGCTCATTTGCATTAAACCATAAACGCCGAAAACAAAAAGGTCTGTCCTTGTGCCACTGGAGGATGTGCTGCTGCTGATGAGTCTGTAAATGGTGGAAAAGGTTCATTGTTCTAGAAGCTTTGGTTCGCACCAGCTTTCGGCATTCATGGCAGTAGACATCTGTCTGCTTTAAAACCGAAGTATCTCCATGTAATGGAGCCAGTTGTCCTTTTTTTTTTGTATCCTCCGGGCTGGTTGTGGCGCCACCGTGTTGAATGAGACATGTGAGGAGGAGGTGGGAGCGCGCACAGCATAGAGAAGGCAAACAAGTGAAGCGGCAAAATCAGAATTAAATATAAACATTATATCGATATATACGATATGTCAAAATCCATATCGAGTTTAAAAAATATCTCAATATAGTTTAAATATTGAGATATTGCCCACCCCTACTAATGGATAATGGATAGTGAAATGTTGGCTTTAAAGGTGCGTTCTGTGGAGGGTTCGTCAAATTATTTTTTCCATGAAGATGATGTTGCTTTGTCTGGAATGTTTCACAGCATGGTATTAAACTTTTCTATCATCATAGAGGCCCAACCAGACCAAGTTAGAGGTCAGATTTCTAGGTATTTTTGAGCTATAAAACCACTGAATAATTTAATTAATGTAAGGCAGAGCTGTTGAGTGTCATACTGCATAACATTCCAGGCAGAGCAATGACATTTCCATAGAAACAAGCAGGTGACGGACCCCCAACCAAAAAGTTACATAGTGCACCTTTAAAAATTATTGAGTTCAGTTGTTTGTTTAACTTGCTTAAATTGTCATATACCTGGATTTCTGAAAATGTATCAATAATCAATTAATTAATGGATAACATTTAACTTTTTGGTTTGAAGTTATTTAAAAAGTAAATAAAACAAATATGCAAAAAGAGCTGATTAGCAATCTTTTAACACATTTAAATTAGTCTCATACCTAAAGTGTACTACACTATGGGAGTGCCACGTATAAATGGAACGTCCTGAACCCAGAATACATATTTACTAATGGGTATAACAAGTGATACTCTTTGGCTTATATTGTTACTGCACAATTTTAGCTTTAGATCGTTGAAAGAAAGATCTTTGCACCAAGTATCTTTGTAATGGAGAGTCACCTGCTTGTTTCCATGGAGATGTTATAAGCTTTCCAGTAATGCTACCCATTATGGCATGATATTTCTCCATCTACTTATAAAATGCTGTAAGTAAATAAAGTGCTATAGTAGCTTTATTTGTCATTGTATTTCTACGAGATGAGATTTGAAATGGACGGGTCAACATCTTCCCCCTGTCAGGACAAACACGGACCTTAAAGCAGCCGACGTGCAGCTAATGTCCCACCTCTCTCATCAGCGGTAGAAGAACATGAAAAGAATAGGAAATGCAGATACAATCTTATCTATAACAGTTATCACAAACACACAGTGGAACGGTTTTACATAAGACTTGTTTTTGTTTGGAATACATTACGGGAGAGGGGGGCAAGGGTACAAGAGTGGAATACAGAGAAAAGAGATATAGATACGTTTAAAGCAGCAGAAGATGCCAGTAAGAGCAAATACAGCATGAAATCAGAATAGAACCACATGAGAAAAGCACTTTTAAATAATGAAAATTAAAATTGTTCTAAATAAAACATACTAATAGATATGTGAATGAATGCATGCAGTGTGTAACTTTGAAACAAAACTATTTCAAACCTATATCTGACAGCTTTGCATGACCCCCGTAGTGAAAAAGTAGAATAACTTGAATGAATAAACATGCGGAAATATTAAAAATGCATTAAATCTATTTCATAGTCAAACTTCAAAGCTATCCACACAGGTAATAAAAAGTCTCTGATTCATGTAAATATATTCCAACTTTGTACACAACACACTCTAAAGGGCAAATGGGAAATAGTGCACCTTCTGCAAAAAGTACTTTAGTGTGTGTAGTGTGTCCAAAACAAAACTCAAACTAAAAAACTTTGTTTACTATATAGATATTGGCATAGATATAAGGCATTTCATGATGACAGTCTGACCTGTTCTTCAACTGGGATACTGCCCATTTTTTTGCAAATCAAGAAAAAATAAATAAATAAATAAATAAAACACACTCACTACCTGCCTTAGATTACAACCCACTTACGGTTGCAAATCCCTTAAAGGGCCCATATATCGCTATTTTCTGATCTATATTATAATAAGATAAGATAAGATAAGATCAACTTTATTGTCCCCGAGGGGAAATTTGTCTTGGGCTCACTGCCCGCAGCTTAAAAACATGGTTATACACACACATACAGTACAGACAGATAACAGTCAGAACTCATCACAGGATACATGTAAAGTGCCAAAATATTGCACCAGCCCTAGAGCACAATGGATAATGCACGAGCCCTATTGCACAAACAGTTATTGCAACATATAATATAAAGTGACTTAAGTGCGCTTTTGTTGTGCAGATTTGTTCAAGAGTGCAACAGAAGTGGGCACAAATGAAAGTTTATATCTGTTACTCTTAAAGTTATGCGCTCGATAGCGTCTGCCTGATGGACGCAGTTCGTATTCCCCATGTAACAGGTGAGAAGGGTTCCCCACAATCCTTCTGGCCTGAGCGAGCACAGAGTCCTGAAAAATGTCCTGCAGAGAAGGGAACTCTCTCCTACCAATCACCTTCATGGCCTTATTTACAAGTTTTCCAAGTTTGGTTTTACACTGGACAGTTAATGAACCAAACCAGGCGACCATACAGTAGCATAACAGACTCTCCAACACAGCATTATAAAAACAAGTCATAATTTTTGTGCCCACACCAAACAGCCTCAGTCTCCTTAAAAAGTGGAGCCTCTGGGACAGCTTGGAGCAAAGAAAATCAACATGTGCATTCCATTTAAACAAACAGTCAATGTACACGCCCAAATATTTGAAGGATGCAACCTGCTCTGTTTAATGTTAGAATGTATATCATGTCCTATTCCCTTACCATGTTTACTCCTTCCTACTTGACTTCCGCCATTCCCCTCCTCGTCTCCTTTCCTCGTCTTCTCTCCTCATATCCTTCCTTACCTGGCTTTATTTCCTAGTCTCTTATCCTCTACCCTTTGTTTCCTCATACCCTTTTCTATCTCCTCCATCTCCTTCTCTACCTCCTTGCCCTCCTTCTCATCTCCTTACCTCGTGGTGTTCAGTCTGTCTGGATTATATGATCAGTTGTTTGTCATTTTTGGCATTAGAGCGGTGACAGTCGTGGCCCTGAATACCTTGGTGATTCTTTTTGTTTTGACGTGCACAATGCCAGCCCTCTCCTCACTACTGCTCTATTACAGGACCAGTGCAGCATTCCATTTTCTACTCAGGTGGTTCTGAAACATTTTACCAAACATAAAACCCCCACCGAAAGTCTCAGCTCCACACATTGGCTAATAGAGGTACATACTGGAAGATTAGAAGCAATTTCAACAAAATGAGGGACTATACCAAGACAAGACGAGGCAAACTAGTGTTAAATAAACATACGAGCAATTAATTTGAAATTAAAGTCCCCATATTATGCTATTTTCTGATCTATCTGAATCTGATCAAAGGTGACGTATTACACTAAACTGACTTCTGTGAGCTTTAAGGCATGTTACAATATTGTTACCTCATCACACATACCCAGTGTTGTTTTGTTTCAGTCACGGATGTTTGGGTAATCCTTTAGTAGTTGTCTGTCAGTGACTGCGTGCACATAGACAAGTGTAATCTGATTGTAAACGGATTGGGATCGTATCGGATTCATGTGCACAGGCAAAGGATTGGATAGGGATTGGTTTCCCCAATCCGAATGGAACCCCTGTCTTAGGCTTGGCGTCGCCTTGTGCACGATTTCGGATCGGATTGGCGTACTGCGCATGCGTGGGAATTTTCGCCAGGGATTTCACCTGGAAGTGGCTCTTCAAATCCATATTTTAGGAATTTGGAAAATCTGCTCCAAAAGGGAGAAAAATGACGAAAAACAGAGAGGCACGCACACAGAGCAGCAAGATGAGGAGGAAGAGACAGACACATCTACTCTCTTTCAAGGCTAGCATGAAAATTGCATGAGTTTCATGTGCACTGGGATCTAACGACAGATCACCCGCCGAGTAACGGGATCAGATTTGGAGAAATCCAATCTGATCCTACCATGTGCACGCACTCACTATCTCCAAAGCTCAAATTGCTCTTTTCCACCTTGTGATGTCAGGTATTGGTAGTTTTCAGGTTAATAGCTACCATTTACATTTACCATTTAGCAGTGATTGGCAATTCCAGGGCATATATTATTCAAATGATTCTAGTGAAGGTGTATGGAGTTTAAAAACACAGTAGAGCACTTCCTGTATTACCACATGACATCATAAGGTGTGTTTTCTGTTTGAGAGAAGAACTCGGCCTAAATATGCAGGGTTTGTGTGTATAATGTGTGTATAAAACTAAACTCCAGGTATGTTTTGGATGAGGAAACAACATTATAACATAGATCAGAAAAGAGTGCAATACAGGAATTCCTTGTCTGATAAAAGATTCTTTAAAAACTGCTGACTTAAAAAAAAACAAACAAACACCCGAAATGTTTTAGCAGTTCTCTGGGGACTATATATCTGTCCTCTATTCGCTAAGATTTACAGTTAAATAAAGGGCACAGTGGTCTGGATCAGCTGATTGTTCTGCTTTAAAGTTTGCTGAGCCTTGGCCTGCTTCACAGAGCCCTCATTTCACACAGACAGTAGTTTGACCTACAGCCAAAAGTCCCTCTCTTCCCCTGAGCCTAACTCCCATACTGCTCCTCACCTTAACAATGACAACGGGCAATGAATCCACAGAAATCGATATAGCTCACGAAGAATCGCGTAGCAAGACCTTTAATGTAGATGTAAAGAATGTAAGGTGGGCTGGCTCTGAAATGGTAGTCTAGTTAAAGGTGCACTGTGTAACTTTTTGTTTGGGGGATCCATCACCTGCTTGTTTCTATGGGTGTGTCTTTGCAATGCCTGGGATGTATGATATTAAACAGCTCTATATCACATTTATTCCATTACAGGTGGTTTTATAGCTCAAAAATACCCATTAAAACAAGCATTCAGACTGTGAGCGGGGTTGCCTTTCCACAGATCTGACCTGTAACTTGGTCCACTTTGGTCTCCATGAAGATAGAAAGGTTTAAGAAAGAAAGAAAGAAAGCTATGCCTTTATTAGTCCCACAGTGGGGAAATTCCAGTTCTGCATTTAACCCATCCTGTTATCAGGAGCAGTGAGCAGCACATTACTGCGCCCGGGGACCATCTCCATGATCTTCTTGCTTCGGTTTGGTCAGGACCAAAGCTGGAGGTACCTATGGTGCATGTTTTGGGTTGGTGGGGGAAACCGGAGTGCCCGGAGGAAACCCACCCAGACACGGGGAGAACATGCAAACTCCACACAGAAAGGCTCGGGTGACCCGGGGATCGAACCCAGACCATGCATGCAAACTCCACACAGAACACACACAGAAAGGTCTGGGCGACCCGGGGATCGAACCCGGAACCTTCTTGCTGTGAAGCATGAGTGCTACCCACTCAGCCACCGTGCCGTACTGTGAAATATTCCAGACAAAACAATAACATCTCCATGGAGAAAGCATTTGACGGACCCTCCACCAGAAAAGTTATACAGTGCACCTTTAAGTGTAGCTTTTTATTACATGCCCTTCCAACCTTCTCCAGTTATTTCAGCTGAGTTACCTAGATTTAAAATGGGACTAAACATTATATTTGATTATTTGTATAAGAAGCAATAATACATTATCGCATAGTATAAGGTTCAAGGTTTCTTTATTAGTCTCCACAAGGGAGAACTTTGACAGACATGCAACCAGAGCCCTTCTCTGTGTCGCCACCTTAACAGAATGGAAAATGCAGATAAGATGACAGAGGAGAAAAAATGCAATACAATCAGTAACAATGCGTGAAGAGTCCCTCAGTCGTCCAGGTAGAATCCATGATAAAAGAAGAAATTCAATTTGTCAACTGGACAAAGTTTGTTTGGTCAAAAACGTTTCGCCGCTCATCAGAGAGGCTTCGTCAGCTCTAATTAGAATGCTGGTAAGACACTTGCTTATATCTTGCTGCAGGGAGGAGCTAACTAGCTAACTACTTTCCGAAACTATCTCATTGGTTTCAGTCTTTTGTTTCTCTGGCGTCTAGATTACCATACCTATTCATCCCTACAATGACTGTTTTTCACACCTCTGGCCCTGACCTGGCTAGCCCTATTGTTCCCCTGTTTGCTTGATCTAGGCTTAAGAATGGAATTATAGATGGGAGACAAATGATGTCTGACTCCACCATTTCTGTCCAGAGAAGGATTCTCTTTTTTGACAAAAATAGCCTCTTTAACTCCCCTCTCAAACCAATTCTTTTCCCTGGCTAAGATCTGAACCTCACTGTCCTCAAATGAATGGCCCGTGGCTTCTAGGTGAAGATGTACGGCAGATGACGGTCCACTCTGGCACGCCCGTCTGTGTTGGTACATCCTCTTGTGAAGTGGCTGCTTGGTTTCTCCAATATAGCGCTCACTGCAGTCTTCACTACACTGAATGGAGTAGACCACATTGCTTTGTTTGTGGCTCGGTGTTTTGTCCTTTGGGTGGACCAGTTTTTCTCTAATTAGAGCTGACGAAGCTTCTCGGATGAGCGGCGAAACGTTTTCGACCAAACAAACTTTGTCCAGTTGACAAATTGAATTTCTTCTTTTATCAATCAGTAACAATACACATACACATAAGACATAATACAGTGGAACAGTTTACATAAAGGTATCGTTTTATTTGGAAAACAACATTAACATTATAAAATATGTGACACTAAGTAATAAGTGTCAAGATTTTAATTTGCAGCTTTTGTGAACACAATTATGAAGTCTATTTGTTCCATCACCATGCAGCTGATTGTAATAACTTGTAACAACACAGAAAATAACTTATAATTATAAACAGTCTTACTCTAAACCTTAACCTAACCTTATGCTGTGACTGTTCCTTGCATGCTCTCCTGAGATATGTCCTTACAGCACACAGACTGCTCGAGCATGACAGCTGTGCTCTGCTTTAATGGAGCTTTGGAGCTGTTCATTAGTGATTAAGAAGCTGGAGCCTGTATCGCACATACAGCCTGCTACAGCTGTGAAAGACTCATGTGTGCTTTCTTATGCACGTGCAGGGAGGAAGATCTCATTCTTTATTAGGGATGTAACAATAACCGAAATATTGTGATGTCGTATATCAAAGGTCTCACAGTAGGGTCTTACAAGGGAACTACATAGACCATGATCCTGTGCGCCGTTTCAGTGAAGACTACATGACGAAATAACCGCTATAAGCACTTTTAAATCTAAGTTCTTTGGATTAAGGCTGCGTCCCATTTCTCTGTCTTACCGCTTCCCCTCGATTTTGTGCGTTCATGTGAGGGCAAGGGGTGTTCCGATTCTAATTTTGATTAAGGGCTAGAGTCACGACCGAGGGCTAAACACCCCTTGACCCAGACTTGAAACGAAGGGGTACGCCTACAAGCTCAGGCAAGTTTTGGGATCAGGATGGCAGCGTCACATCAACCAGCCAAGGAGTCTCATAAATGTATTTTTAGCAGTTGTAATTATCGATTAACAGTTTAGCAGGTTTACAATTATGACACTTATGTTCTATGTTACTTTTAGTGAACTGTTGTTGTGGTTTTAATTGTAGCGATGTCTGTTTAGCCGACATTATCGTTTTCATCCAACTTTCATGTATAAACAAGTAAGTTTTTTGTCGAGCTGAGGTACCTGATAATCCTTGACATTTGTTTTCATTTGTTTGCATCAATTGTTGTCTCCTGTAGCAGCCAGGTAGAGGCAAGGGATGACGCAAACGGTAATCGAGTGGCGTCCCATTTCTTAGGGGAACAATCGTACCCCGAGCCCTCTCAGCTCAGTATCGAGGGGCAAGACAAAGATGTAGATAAAGGGGTAGGGGAAGGGCAAGGGGTAAGACAGAGTAATGGGACGCAGCCTAAATCTTTTCTAAGAGGAAAAAGTATCAGTTTTCTTAGCCTCCACAAATTATCACTTTAAATATCGTACTGTGATGGATATCCTTACATCCCTATTGTGTATAGCATCAAATACCTCAATTCAGTAACAAAAATATATTAACGATATGGATTGGACAAGAAGAAGACCACAAGAACTTGTGAGACAAAATAGCTACAAAACTGTGCACACATAAGGAAAATTATTAAAGATATTAAAGACCTACATTTTTTGTCTCTGATTAAAGGTACACTATGTAACTTTTATTGCTTTTCCGGGAACATTTTAAAGTATTGTATTACACTTGACTATCTCTATAAAGACAAGTAGATAGTATGTAAACACGCTATAGACAAAACTATACCAATAATCATCAGACCGTCCACCATGCAGGCAAGTTACTTAATTCTCTGATTCTCTTAATTCTCTTTAACCTGATTTTTTTATGCAACTGTCCACTGTGGTCATTTGTTACGCCTCGAAAATGCATTTTGTAAAACTGATATTTGTATGTATATACAGCTCTGGAAAAAAAAAAAAAAGACCACTGCATTTTTTTCTAAAATCAGCATCTCTACATGTATTACAGCCATTCCATTCCAGCGTCTGTTGAATTCCAACACAAACACAAAGCTGCGCTACTTCAATTCTTGCACCAGGAGTGGAATAAAGTCACCCAAGAATAATGTGAAAGACTTGTGGAGAGCATGCCAAGACGCATGAAAGCTGTGATTAAAAATAAAGGTTATTGCACCAAATATTGATTTCTGAACTCTTCTTAAGTGTAAACATTAGTATTATGTTTTAAAATGAATTTGATCTTGTTTCTTTGCATTGTTTGAGGTCTGAAAATATGTATCCTTTGTCATTTTCTGCAAATAAATGCTCTAAACGATAATATTTTTATTTGGAATTTGGGGGAAATGTCAGTAGTTTATATAGACTCAAACAAAAATGTTCCTGTTGCCCAAACACATACCTATAAGTAGTAAAATCAGAAAAACTGATAATTCTGCAGTGGTCTCTTTTTTCCTGAGCTGTATATTTTCTTAATAAATAATACAAATTGAGTTAAGATTGGATTTGAATTATTAAATACAAAAATAATGACTCATACCATAATTTCAATACCAGTACTAACTCATTTTTTGTGGTAAACTTGTATTATCTGCAGGGTACTAACATCCACAATGAACAGACCCAGCCAGGCATAGGCATATTACAATCAGATAATTAATGTTTTTGAACAAAGTCAATTAAAATGAGGTGGTACGGATGCATGGTGTTGTTTACAGAAGCGCCAGTAACCTTGAAGTAGCTTTGTCTTCCAATGTCGTCCATTTCTTAAAACAGCAGCGTCACTATCTGCCTCTCACTTAAAACAATCAGAGCGGTGCGGTGTAAGACATCTCTGAGGACACGATGTAAATGAGTCTGTCCTCTTTTCTTCCTCCTCTTTGCAGAGACAAATGATGAGGTTATATTGCTACACTGTTAGCCCTGTGTGACTAATGCCATAGCAGCAGCACATAACAAGGGAGTGAAGGACAGAGAGGAGAGAAAAGGAAAGAAAGTGGAGAACACTGGAAAAAGGAAGAGCGGGAGATTATGACAGATAAAGAGAGGAGAGGGAAGGGAAAAAGGTAGGAGAGAGTGAGAAAACGATGTGTGTGCGGGAGAAGAGAGAGAAAGATTGTAAGAAAGAGAAAAAGACAGTGGGGCGAGAGGGAGAGGACAAGAGGAAAGAAGGGGGGAGAGTGGAAGAGATGAGGAGAGGGAGGTAGAGAGAGAGAGTGGGAGAAAGTGAGCCAGAGGAAAAAAGGGGGTGAGAGACAGAGAGAGAAAAAGAGAGACCAGGGGACTCATTGGAACAGAAAGAGCCACACGTGCACTATAGGATGTATAATATTAATAAAAAGGCGATAAAATGTAGATGAAGTGGTAACAGCAAATGGGAGCTCTTTACTCTCTGCCTCGGAGCTGTGGGATCGGAGCGTTCATCTAAAGTTATTGTAGATATTAAATAGCAGAGGTCATTAAAATGTGATTAGAGTTCTGCTTTTGTCCTTGTATGATGCTTGTTGAAGGTATGGTTTTGATCTTGTGTATTATTCATTACAGCGTTTTATATTTAAAGGAAAAGTAACGTTATTTTACAATCTGAGCCTTCTTTCGGTAATAAAACAAGTCGTTTGACTCACCCATAGCACGTTCGTGTCATTTGGAGCTGTTTGGTGAAAGTTATGTTGTAGCGTATCCGTTAACATGAGTATTCGGGGCATTACTTTGCGGTCTCCAAATAACACAAACTTTAGCACTTTTCAAATCATAGAAGCCCGATGTCTTAATGTAAGATTTAGTTTGAAGCAAAAGTGGCCTGTAATCCGAGATTTATCCATAGTTTCGAGTTGATGAGGACGCCAGTGTGCATGTGCGGACTGTGCTATCAGCTCCCGGGACCCAAACATGAAACGCAAAGCTGAAAACTATGGATAAATCTCGGATTACAGGACACTTTTGCTTCAAACGAAATCTTTCATTAAGACATCGGGCTTCTATGATTTGAAAAGTGCTAAAGTTTGTGTTATTTGGAGACCGCAAAGTAATGCCCCGAATACTCATGTTAACGGATACGCTACAACATAACTTTCACCAAACAGCTCCAAATGACACGAACGTGCTATGGGTGAGTCAAACGACTTGTTTTATTACCGAAAGAAGGCTCAGATTGTAAAATAACGTTACTTTTCCTTTAAAGCAACTCATAGACCTGCAATTAGTCTGGTTTCTACATCTGATGCCCTTCCTGTCACAATTGGTCAAATACTTTTGAATATATCAGGTACTGTGGGTAAAGTGTCCAATAAGAGTAAAGAACAAGTAAGTAAACAACAAAATTATAAACAAAAAAAATATGGGAAAACACACACACACGCAAATGTACTCATGTGATCAATTAAATTGTAGAAAGAAGTAATAGTGGCACTGGAAACACTATATAGTAACTACACTGTAATTCAAGTCTTGATGAAGCCTGAACAAAGACTATATACACCTCCTAACCCCTTAAAGGTACAGTATCACATACGCTCTGGAGGTGGCACGTCTCCTCCATGAAACCATACTTTTGAACTTTTTCCACTGAGACAAGTATTGTGCCCTACTGAAGGAAGAGGCTAACCTGGGAAATCCCAGGCTGCTTTGCACAATCGTTCTGATCTGAAAGACAGCCTGGCAACGAGGCTAAACGAGGGATCCTGAGCGAGGGAGCCAATCCGAGAGCGGGGAGGGGTGGAAAGACGATGATGCGTACTACGCGTCAAATACGCGTAAAAATACGTGTAAAAATATGGAGGGTCCACCTTCTCTCATATTTATCTTACACAAACGGCAGTAATCGTTCGGTGCCATTGTTTAATCGTATTATTGTTTTGCCTTCTGTTTTCGCGGAGATTGGGGAAAATGGCGGCGTTTCCTTCTCCCCGGTCGTCACTCAACTACGTCTTTGAGTACAACTGACATGATGATGGGCTATGTATACGCCAAATAATAGACATTCATAACGCCCAATAAATGGCCATTGGCAATCGTAAAGCACACCTCCGCTACGAGATATTCAGTAGGTGGCTCCCAGACCATATCTCACTTGTGATATGGTCTGGTGTAAACCAGGCAAGGAAGAGGCCCTCCTCTAGACCAAATAAGAGTAACATTTACAGAGATGCAGGCCTGCTCAGAGTAAAATGAAAAAAATATTAGTGCATTCTTTGCAAAAAAAAAGTTGCATACTTTTATTTGCATTCTTTTAGTTACAAAGCCTGAATCATATTAATAAACTATTTGACCATTATAAATGAATTCTGTCCATGTTTTACTAATTACTAAGGCTAATTAAGTTGTAGTTATGTGTTACTGGGGCATTAGCTTTTCACTCACTTGCATCACCAAAAATCAGCACATCTTCCTATTTCTAAAGACAGTGCTGTGTGTAAATGTTGTGTGTGTGTGTATGGCCTGTGTGACGGAGACGAGTGTGAGGACGCAAGTGTGACACTGTGAGGCAGGGCTACAGCAGTCTGCTGCTGGTGCTTTGTTTCTCTGTGCTGCTCCAGTCTGCACGCTACAAAAGGAGTGTGACAACCAGCGCCGCACTCAGCTGTGATGGGTCGTCAAGGAAATGGAGAGGGGGGAAGAGGGGAAGGGAGAGGAGAGGAAGATGGAGGGAGATGGGAGAGTGAGGAGAAGTAATGCACAAAGTTTGTGCACAGCTCCTGTTTAAAAGGAACTAGAACTACAGTAGTACTACACTTACACCTAATATTGCTACTACTACTATTGCTATTACTGTTATTACTACTACTACTACTACCACTACTACTACCACTATTACTACTTGAGAAAAAGACAGCAGTGTGAGAGGTAGAGGACAAGAGGAGAGGAGAGAAGAGGAGAGGGAGGTGGAAAGTGGGAGAAATTTAATTTCGCCTTTTGCCACTACTACTACTACCATATTTATATCTTAGTCTGTCTAAAAGAGGCTGGGTCTAAAATAGAAGATTGAAAATGTCTAGTTAAATTAACTGTAAACAAAATAATGTTAAATCAATATTAGAAATGAGAAACAAGCTGGCTATAATGTGTATGCTTGGATAGACCAATGGGAAAACAACTTGAGACACATAAATACTTCCTTGCTGCAGGAAAAAGAAATCTCACTCTCAGCGTAAACTCAGTGGAAAATTTGAGTAATCTTCTTGGTTTTTGATGGTTGTATCTTGCTGTCTCCCTTAGGTGCTGAAGTCTCTGCCCCGTATCGAGGGTCGCCCTGGTGCCTCTCTGCCTCCCATGGACTTCAAGGCTCTGGAGGAGGGGCTCAGAGCGGCGCACGGTGATGAGATCACACCTGAAGATGTCATGTCTGCTGCCATGTATCCTAAAGTGTTCCAGGAGTACAAAGAGTTCACTTGTGAGTACTGCACTGAACACTTTTTGCTCTGTTAAAGGAGATAACTAAAACTATAATGTGTCTCTGCAGCTGTGTTTGGCCCTGTGGACTGTCTCAACACCAGGCTCTTCCTGGATGGACCCAAAATCGCTGAGGAGTTTGAGGTAGGCCAAAAATAAAAGTAGATTGTAAATTCAAAGTGTAATTTAGAAAAGTTAATGGTTGCATTAGAATCAAGATCAAGAGTCACACTTACTGCTATTGGAGCGTATTGGTACAGTCTGAAGGTGTTTCCACTGTCTCAAATGAACTGGACTGAGCTGGGGAGGAGCACGATGGACAAGAGAGACTGTAGAGCTCGGTGAAAATAATTAATGAATCAATCATTGCATTTATATAGCACCTTTCAAGACACCCAAAGCGGTTTACAGTTCATTTTTCATTCATTCCACACTTGGTGGTGGTAAGATACTATTGTAGCCACAGCTGCCCTGGAACAGACTGACGGAAGCGAGGCTGCCAGTCTGCACCATCGGCCCCTCCGACCATCACCAACACTCACACACACACTACTTTCTTGCTAGGCATTGTGGGTGAAGTGTCTTGCCTACGACGACAGTTTTTGCGACTGGCGCCCCCCTGTGGCACCTGGAATTCCCAGCGGTCTCCCGCCCAAGTACTAACCAGGCCCAGCCCTGCTGAGCTTCTGAGATCTGATGAGATCAGGCTTTGACAAGCTGGTATGGCCACGAGTAATGATGGCATCGGAAACACTAATGGCAGTAAATTTGGAGACTAACTCCAACTTTAAAAATAACTCCAAGGCACACCAGACCAGACCAGAGCCAGAGCCAGTCAAAACATGCCTATATCCTTAACAGCACAGTAACAGTGGTAACAGGATAGAAAGAACATGGTAATTGGGATAACACACACACTTGGCACTATTTATTCTTCGTAGTTACCATGGATACATTTTTAATTATACCATTATACTGTGCTATCAATTTAGGTTTTACCAGTTCAAGATAAGAGGGATAATGAAAAATAACTGTGTAGATAATGTAATGGCTCTGAGGGCTCATATCACTCTATTTTATGAATTATGGTATAATGGTGTTTCTTCATCAAAAACATACCTGGAGTTCTTTCTCTCAAACAGAAAACACTCTGTTCCAGCTTGTGATGTCCTGTTTAAATAGAGGAAGTGCTCTTCTGTGTTTTTAAACTCCAGCTATTCCAGAACATACAGATAGCCAGTCTGCCCCGGGCAAAACTAGCTGTTAGTTAAAACTAGCTGTTAACTTGAAAACTACCAAAATATGACATCACAGAACTTTTTGAGCTTTGAAGATGTAGACAGACTAATAATAACACATAACTCAAACACGTGGATGAAACAAAACAACGCCAACTATATTTTTGAGGAGGTAATAATTTTCTAAAATGAGCTTTAAGTCAGTTTTCCATAATATAGGAAGTTCAGTAAAGACAAGAATAGCAGATGGGACCAGTCCTTCCTCTTACATCTCCCCAACATCATATTAAAACCTATTAACTATCTGATTTTCCAACAAGCCCATTGAAACCCACTTCAGGACCCACCAAATGCCCTGATCCAGTTAATACGAGTCACAGGTTGGTGCAGTGGAGTGATTGTATTGGGAGCCCACTTTGAGCGAGGTGCTGCTGGGGGATGGGTTTTTTTTGTGGGGGCCGGCTGCCGCAGTGTAGTCCTGATAACGCAGTGAGGAGGCTGCAGATATTAACTTTGTATCTGGGAGAGCACACGGCACATTTCAGACCCCCCCTCCCGGACACTGGATCGGCCTTCTGTTAAGATTAATTTTGCTCTGTGATGTTCAAGACTGACAGTGGCAAAATGGAACCCGCTGCTTTTGTTTGTGTTAAAAGGTAGATAAGCTGTTTTGGATCGACTCGGTAAAGTGAGATGGATATGATGGCGTCTGATGAATAGCTTTGCAGTGCATGAAATCATACTTGAAATATTCTTGGAGAGGGAACAAAACGATTCTGCAAAATTGGCTCATTTGCTTTCTGGCAGACAGTGATTATTAAAAGGCCCATTTTAAAATATTGTCAAAGTCATTTCAAACTTTGGGAGACAAATGTTTTGATTGTAAAACTGCTCATTGGCTAATATCTAATATTTGCTAATATTTGAACGATGATTGGATAATGTGTAGTTTATGCTGTGTTGTCATGATACTAAAATTTCAATACTAAGAAACAGACTTGGTACTCAATACTGAATATAATAAAGAAACACTCTTTATTTAGACAGAAGTTTCAACATTAAAACATAGTACTTTCTAACTCCTCAGTTATCTAGGTCCATGAGTGTATACTAGTCTATGTGGCCTTATACTTGTGTGATACAGCTCAAGATTCATTCTAAAGCTTTTTTAGTATCAATACCTGCTCAAATGAGTATCTAGTTTTGATACTAGATCCTTTAGTATCAGAATTTCAATACTTTCGAAAACCCCAACACTGGACGCTCTTCCTCTGACAATGCGTGAAAAGTCCCTCAGTCGTCCAGGTAGAATCCATGATAAAAGGAGAAGTTCAATTTGTCATAACAGACGGGAAAAAAACATTAGGGCAGACGAGTCAGGGACAGAAGGGTGGAGACGGTCTGTAGTCTGAATAGAGATGCTAAATATTCGAATAACAAAAGGAACAAATGAGGGGATAGTTTCAGAGCTATTTCAGAGCAGTGAGCTCCTCATAGGGCTAAATAGAGATGCTAAACGAGACGCCAGGGAAACAAAAGATACAAATGAGTTGAGATAGTTTCAGAATGATTCCAGGGTAGTGAGCTCCTCCCTACAGCTAGATATAAACGGGGACTAACCAGCACTAGAACCAGAACTGAAGAAGTCTCTCGGATGAGCGACGAAACATCTTCAACCAAACAAACTTTGTCCAGTTGACAAATTGAACTTCTCCTTTTATCTTCCTCTGACAAGTTTTTTCCATTTTTCTTGACTTGTAGAAAATTCTGGCAGGTGATTATTTTGTGGCTTTATTTGCAGTACTGGGTTGTGAAAAGTATACAAAATCTGATACTAATTGATAGTTTTAAAAAAAGTAGTATCAAACTAGATACTCATTTAAGCAAGTATTGATACTAAGATAGCCATTTTACAGGACCGAAATTAATCTTGTCCGGAGATCCGGTCGTCGAGGAGCTCAGTCACACGGGAGGGGTTCGGAGTAGAGCCGCTGCTCCTCCACGTCGAGAGGAACTAACTGAGGTGGCTCGGGCATCTGTTCCGGATGCCTCCTGGACGCCTGTCTCGGGAGGGCATGTCCCACCGGGAGGAGGGGAAAACCCAGGACACGCTGGAGGGACAATGTCTCCCGGCTGTCCTGGGAACGCCTTGGGGTCCCCCCGGTCCCTGCTTAGACTGTTGCCCCCATGACCCGGCCCCAGATGAGTGGAAGAAAATGGATGGAAGGATGGATGAATTTAATTTTTCCTGAATAGCTTTATAGGTCATAGATCATAGTTGCTTTATTGTCGAAAAACAATAGATCAGAATGATCTTGAGCTTTATCTCAACAAACATAAGAGCACTAGTACCGGGGGTCCTCGGGTTACGACGGTCTCAGGTTACGACGTTTCGTGGTTACGAACGCGCCCCCATTAAATATATATATATATATATATAACGCGTCATTCCGTCTTACGCGGTTTAGCGTGGTAAGAGATGTAAACAAACGCGAACGGCGCGCGGCGCACGGCGGAAGAATACCTTTGTTGTGGTTGTAGGGAGAAGAAGATGGCCTCGTGTGCGTGCCCAATGTGGGCAGAAGTACCTGATGTGGGCTCTGATCTGCTCCTATGAAAGCGACAGTGATAACCAAGCAGCGTAGTGGTCTAATTATTGAGATGGAAAGGTTATTGGTGCTTTGGTTGGAAGATCAAAGGCAAAATCCGACTTACGACGAAATTCGGGTTACGACGCGTCTTAAGAACGGATCAACGTCGTAACCCGAGGACCCCCTGTATACGCCCATGGACCACTATGGAACTTACCTAAATGACGGAGGGATTACGCAGATATAAGACCGCACGGTAATATAAAAGAAAATACTAAGATTTAATGTTGAAAATGCCATTGTTTAAAGAGTGTATTTTTTTATCATGGTATCTGAATCGGGATTGAATATCGAGTCCATTAGTATTGAAATCTTGCCAACACTAATTTGCAATATAAATATGTACTATTGCGAGATAGGGCTGTTTTGTTTGCAACCTTATACGGGTCAGATGAAATGGTCGCATAATAAGTTAAATGCTAAATACATCAGGTTCTAAATGATCTTGTTTTCAAATCTCTGACTGCATAGTTTCTTTGTGGAGGTCTGTATTGCTCTTTTGTAAACTTTGCATCTTTCTCTTTATAACTTCCCATAATGACCTAATAATTCACTAGTGCTATAAATGTATCTATAACTTTTGACAACAAGATATAAAAACTGCAAGTCCATCTGGTCCTATGTTAAAATGTCTCCAAGTCCCTCAGTTTTCACCATATTGCTATAATTTTCATTCTGACCCTGGCATTCATTATAAACCATTTGCACTTTTCACATAATCATCTTTTGTTCAATATTTTACCTCTCTTTGGACCTAACACACACATTTTAATGACAGTGGCCGAACGCATCAGAGTTTAATTAGCCTTTCATTTCAGTGCTGCCAATTAACCAGTGTTAATTGATTTTTATATTAGCAGCTCATTCTTTTCCCTGTTTGTTATCATCGGCCAATCAGGACACAGAGAATAGTGCTGGAGTTGTATTGACCACTGGAATACAAAGGCACTTTTTCGAGCTGGAGGTGCGTGCATTGTTTAATCTATTAGTCTATTAGCAGGGGCACTCTGGGACCATAGCCACTACGACAGGAATAAATGAGTAGAAGTACAAAGTTGGATGGTGATTTAAGTGCTCAAGTAATGTTTTGTTTACTTTTAATGGTACCCAGCATCTACAAAATGGTGCAAAAATTAAACGACTATGAAGAAATATTTTTTTTAAAGTAGTTCCTCTGCTAAGGCACTTCTCATCTCTAGCCATAATAAAGTACAGTGCCTGGCCGGGATTCAATTTGAAATGTTTTCCATTCAGGGAGAGCAATCTGTTTAAATATGAAATCTCCTTTGCTAAATCATTTTGAAAATCTCATAACTGACAAGAACATTTCAAAGGAATTCAAATGAATGTTTACCTAGGGGAAAAAAGGAGTGAAATTACTGATTAAAAGGCACTGTGCCTATTTTTTTTTTTTTTTTTTTTTTTTTTAATTTCTTAAAAACAGAACTACTTGATAATGCACTTAAGTTATTCCTCAATTTCTAGCATCCTAATTATTGACAGTGATAAGCATAAAACAGGCCTGGACTGGTAATCGGGCCCACTGGGCACTTTCCCGGTGCGCCGATGCGGTTGTTTTTTGTTTGTTTTTTTTACTTCGAGACCGGCCCATAATTTGGAGGAGGCGGCCCATTGGTCCATCTTCAATATAGACAGTGGACTAAACCAATCAGGATATAGAAGCTTACAAGAGCGGTCCCACCCCTTTCTCTGCACTGATGCCCGCCAGGTTCAGTGTTGAGCGTGGAAACATGGAGAAGCAGCAGAAAGGGGGTTAAGATTAAGATTAAGATTAAGATTAGCCTTTGTTGTCTCCCTTGGGAGAAATTTGTCCTCTGCATTTAACCCATCCTGTTATTAGGAGCTGTGGGCAGCACATTACTGCGCCCGGGGACCATCTCCATGATCTTCTTGCTTCGGCTTGGTCACGACCTCAGCTGGAGAGGTTGGCTGGTTCAGAGAGGTTGTTGGCTAAAAGATTTTAAAATGTTGCTATAGACGCTGCAAAATGTTCTAAAATAGCAGACATATTCTCTGGAGGGGTTGCTGGAGCCTCCATGTCCTCTGCAGCCCAGGCTGAAGGTGGACAGGGAGAGGAGCAGCCAGAGACTGTGGACAGGGAACCCAAGGGAACCCGAGAGAACCCGAGGGACAGATTGACCAGGAAGTGTAGCACAGGCACAGCAGGTCAGCAGGTAGTATTAGGATAATACCGGGACGTTTAGGTGATGGACAGGCATGAAAATCGCTCACCTTTTGGTAAAATTCGCCGTTTTGAAGCCAAAACAGGTGACCTACGTGAATCGTGTAGATTTGATGAGAAAAGTTTTTTTGTGTGTGCAAGATGCATTTTAAATAAACCATTGACTGTGTAGTTACTGCTCGTTTGCTGATGGTTTTTGGGAGCTGGGATTTTTCCTTTAAATGTTGCGCCATGGTTTCCCATCGGCCAAGACGTAACAATAGTAAAATACTTTGATCCGGGGAACACGAACATAAATTAGTCCGTCGTGCTCCGCAAATCATAAAGGGCCGGTCTAAGCCAAAAATGCTAGGGCTGTTTTTTTTTGTTTGTCCCAGTCCAGCCCTGGTACAAAAGCCCTTTTCACAACTTTTGGAGTTTTACAGTCCTGAGGCTCACAACAACTAGCATGCTGGCGGCACGGTAGCTGAGTGGCTAGCGCTCTTGCTTGACAGCAAGAAGGTTCCGGGTTCGATCCCCGGGTCGCCCAGGCCTTTCCGTGTGTGTTCTGTGTGGAGTTTGCATGCATGGTCTGGGTTCGATCCCCGGGTCGCCTGGGCCTTTCTGTGTGGAGTTTGCATGTTCTCCCTGTGTCTGGGTGGGTTTCCTCCGGGCACTCCGGTTTCCCCCATCAACCCAAAACATGCACCATAGGTACCTCCAGCTTAGGTCCTGACCAAACCGAAGCAAGAAGATCATGGAGATGGTCCCCGGGCGCAGTAATGTGTGCTGCCCACTGCTCCTAATATATATATATATATATATATATATATATAGGATGGGTTAAAATGCAGAGAAGAATTTCTCCAGTGTGAGATCAATAAAGTCTCCTCTTCTTCTAACAACGCTACTTCCTGATTGACACAGGTTAAAAAGGCTTACTAATTAGATGGTAACTGCACAGAGCAGTTTCATTTGATCTCTAAAAGCTGATTTTACAACATATCTGGATCAAAATAGATTTTACAGACTTTACATGAATAACATTTGTTACAGCCCCTTTAGTAATGTATAGTGACTTTTACTGTCTAAAAATGCAGACTGTGTATTGTTAAAGGGATATGCCACCCCCAGGTCAAATTTGGGCATCTCCCCACAGTCCAGAGACTAAAATAAGTGGTGGAAAGCGTTTTCCTGCTCACCCAGCCATTGTCCGAGTCTGTCGCCACTGACCGCCGCGGTATCTGGTGCTCCTCCGCCTTAGACTGGAGTCTAACGTAGCCAGAGAAAGATTTCGGCCAAAAGGAATTAATTTGCTCGATGCGTTTCCCAATTACTTGCTGTGTAGTGCGCATTCATATTGAGTGCAAATAAATGTGCAAATCAACACGGAGAGCTTGCCTTGGTCATTTTGGGTGGGAACTATTTTCCAGTGCGGAAGAATACAGCTGAATCACGCACCACGTTGTGCAACAGGGGAACTCCCTTCCCGGTGCGTAACTGGGATTCCCCTGACAGCGTGCTGCGTGATTTGACTGTATTCTTCCGCACTGGAAAATAGTTCCCACCCAAAATGACCAAGGCAAGCTCTCCGTGTTGATTTGCACATTTATTTGCACTTGATATGAATGCGCACTACACAGAAAGTAATTGGGAAACGCATCGAGCAAATTAATTCCTTTTGGCCGAAATCTTTCTCTGGCGACGTTAGACTCCAGTCTAAGGCGGAGGAGCTGCAGATACCGCGGCGGTCAGTGGCGACAGACTCGGACAATGGCTGGGTGAGCAGGAAAACGCTTTCCACCACTTATTTTAGTCTCTGGACTGTGGGGAGATGCCCAAATTTGACCTGGGGGTGGCATATCCCTTTAAAGCTATACTATATTATTATAGGTCATTGTGGTCGGTAGAGCATTCTCCCCTCAACAATAACTTTTATTTCCTCCAGTAGTCCTCCTCTTATGCTTTATAATGTGTGCAGCGTTGTCTGCATCTAATGCTGGTGGATGTTGACATAGCTGATGACATTTACTCAACGCTTGAGTGTCCGAACATGGTGTGAGGACGTGCAAAGTTAAATATGCGGACAACAGGCTGACCGCAGGCTCGCTGTGTCAGGCTCTGCTCATTTAGTCTCACAGATCTCAACAAAACAACTGGTGTGAGAGAGGCGCGTGGGCCGCACTGGCACCACCAACACAGGAGCTAATTAATAGGTACACACAAAGCACATTTTATTTTTGCTTTCATGCAAATCAATGTGCAGATCGGTCTGAATGCTGCACTGTTTGTGAGGAGGTATATTATCTTATTTTAGCCCTGTTGGAATAACTGGATTTGTGTTTTGTTTTGTTCACACATGAACACATACCTATAAGTAGTAAAATCAGAAAAACTGATAATTTTGCAGTGGTCTCTTATAGGCTCTTTAACTAACTATACATTTTAAACTGAAGAATTGACGTTGTGTCCTTGGGCAAGACACTTAACTCCACCATGCCCCCAGTGTCTGCGGACACTGGTAGCACACATGGCAGAAGATACATCAAGGCCAGTTGTGATGTGAGCCGTCCTCCTGTGGACCCACCACCCGCGGGAGGATTCATGGGGGCTGGTGCATTGTGTTCTGGGCAGCAGATCTGCTTAGACTGCTGCCCCCGCGACCCAGAAAATGGAAAAGCGGAAGAAGATGAATGAATGAATGAATGAATGTCTGAGTAGCCCTTTATTATAAATCTGTCTACATCTCCCAAGCTCAAAATGCTATGTCCCACCTTGTGATGTCATGTAGTGGTAGTTTTCAAGTTAACAGTTTCTTTTTACGTTTAATTCAGTGGAGATTAGCAATTCCAAGTCTGCAATAAAAATTATCTAAATGATTCTAGTAAAGGTGTATGGATTTTAAAAAACGCTTCCTGTATTACCACATGACATCACAAGGTGGAACAGAGTGTTTTCTGTTTGAGACAAGAACTCAGCCTAAATATGCAGGATTTTTGTATTAAACATGTGTGAATGAAACAAAACACAACTCCAGGTATGTTTCTGATGAGGAAACAACATAACATGGATCAGAATATAGTGTAACATGAGCCCTTTAAACATGAATAAACTGGCCATATGGACTAAATACTTGGACAAACTTTGAATGGTTAGACTCCCAGATGCTAAAAGTAATGAGAATGTATGTTTATATTTTCAAAATGAATGCTGTAACATGTCTAATGTTTTATTAACTTACTGGCCTGGCCTGGAAAGACAGCATGCTTTTCCTGTTCTGTACAAAGACAGAAGCCATGTCTCAATTCTCAGTGTGCACAGTTCGGAGTGTGGTTTTAACGGTGCATACGTCACTTCCGGCGCAGCAACCGCTGTCCCATTTCGTTTTTGTCCCATGCACAGTTAAAATACACCCTGAAAACCGCAGCTGTTTCCATGGATATCGGCGCGTGGACCAACTGTGCATCCATGCACAATTCGCGCAGTCATATATCCCAGTATGCACCGTGCGCTACTTCTTCTGCGGGAATAAATGGAGTTGGCGGCTGTATCTGGTAGTTGCGGGACCTGTCCCATTTCGCCAATGCCCATGCGGTCCACGGAGTACACTCTGGACTGTGGAAGTATGCACAGTCTGGAGTACCCTTAAAACCACATTCCGAACTGTGCACACTGCGAATTGAGACACGGCTATAGTCTTGGTCGAGGTGTTGTCTCCCAGAGTTCTGATGGGCATGATTGACAGGTGGATTAACCAATCAGAGAGAGAGTTCATTCATGGGGGGGTGTTCTGCATGCATGTGTATGGTGTAAAGTTCAGTATGGTGACACACATTAGCAAACACAGCAAAAATGTTTTAAGATGGTGTGAGAACTAAACAAAAAGACTAAATGTATTTAAACAAAGCCTCAAACAGGGCAGTGTATAAAGTTAGCATCACACCCCTAGGGAATGTTGATGACATCTGCTTTATTCACAATGCTGAGTGAATGTAAAACAGTTGACATCCTTGTAATGATCACTTTTTGAGATAAGACATCACTGAATCTAGTTTACGGTCTTGTTTACTGGGGATCATCATCGCTGTCTTTACACCGTTGTACAAGTTGAAACAAAAGCCGTTGGTAACGCATTTGCAGCCAGTGGTTTGGTGCGTAAACACTGCAGTTTGACACATCCTCGGGCCAGTGATGCTGCTGTTGATGTTGTCATCATGGCGATATCGAAGCGCTCGCTAATCACGGCTCATTGTTTAGCACTTGTGTTGGAGCTGGTTGCAAATCCAGTGAGAGCCTTTAGTCGCCATGTTCCTCACTACAAAATTATTATAGGGCACTAGAGTGCCACTGGATTTGGTTATTTATACATGGCCTGACCTTAAAACTGGTGAAAAACTCGGCTGGTATGTTTCAAACACAGTACCTAGGTCTTTACAGACCTTAATGATGTCGAACGAGGTGGGAATGTAATGTAAAAATTATAATTTAAAAAATACATATTAGTCAGGTGATATTAAAATGTATATGACAGGTTTTCATGTTTTTCTTATTTGATTTTGTGGGATAGTAAATATAAATATCATAGTTTTGTATCAGTAAAGTGACTGAAAATTGCATAGAGTTCAAAAACAGAATACCTCCACAAACAGTATGTTGAACACATATTTTGGGCAGTTTAAAGGCACTATTTTTCGAAAGTCATTAAGTTTATCTCGACTTAATCACCTGAATGTTGGCAAGACCAAGGAATCGGTGATTGACTTCAGGAGAAAGAGGACACCAGTGGAGCCCATTACCATCAAGGGTCATGATGTGGAAATAGTGGAGTGGACTGCTACAAGTACCTCGGCGTCCATGTGGACAACAGGCTGGACTGGAGGGACAATTGTAATGCTGTGTACAAGAAGGGCATGAGCAGACTCTACTTCCTGAGAAAGCTCAGGTCTTTCAATGTGTGCCGCAAGTTCCCGGAGATCTTCTACGAGTCTGTGGAGGCCAGCGCCCTGGACTTCGCTGTGGTCTGTTGGAGGAGCAGCACCAATAAAAGGGACATTGGACGGATTGACAGACTGATCCGTAAAGCTGGTCATGTGATTGGCTGTGAGCTGGAGACATTTGTCACAGTGAGGGACAGGAGGACACTGGACAAACTGCTCTCCATCATGGACACTCCTGCTCACCCACTGCACCAGACCATAGAGGGACAGAGGAGCTCATTCTCCAACAGACTCCTACAGCTCCACTCAAACAGTGAGAGATACAGGACTACATTCATACCATACTCCATACAACTATACAACAACTCACCCTTATGTAACAGATAATACTCCCTACAACTGTATATAGCTGTGATTTGATATATTACTATTTTTCTATTTCTGATTTGTACATATACACTTATTTTTTTATTTTTATAATTATGTCTTATTTAACACCGGTCTCTTGCTATCTTTTTTTTTTCTTTTTATTTCATCTATTTTTTGTTGCCCTCTGTTATATATTATATTATGAGTGAGCTACTGTACCCAAATAATTTCCCTTGTAGATCAATAAAGTTGTCTAAGTAATGATGTTATTGCTTTGTATGCCATAAAACATCCATCTTATATTCATTCAATTAAAGTTATTTTCATTGCTCAAAAATAGCTTGAAATGCATCCTCTCCATAGATCTGGCCTGTAACTGTTTTTATGGAAATGGTCAAGTCTAATATGATGGGAACAGAGATTAGACGCCTACCAATGTGGAAATGTAAGTGATGGTGGAATTTAAAAAAGAGGAATCCGAGGCACTCTAGTGTACAAAAATAAAATAAAAAATCCTTTATTCTTATAGCATGGACCAGCCTATGCGTCTAATATGATACTGTGGCACATTCCAGGCAAAGCATCTCCATGGAGACATGTAATGAGTGGACCCTCTACTAGAAAAGTTACACAGTGCACTTTTAAACATTCAACCAGTATTAACAAAATATTAGGTCAGTCCGACAACTAAAACATAAACATGTGCTAGAACAAGTCTTTAAATGTATTGGTTGAACTTAAAACTGGTTTAACAGTGTATCCAATACTCATATGTTACTATTTCACAACAACATCCCCAATGTTACTGATATTGTCCATATTTAGTTCCACATTTCTACACACACTTCAAAAAATCTTGGCCAAATTTAAGATATAAACACTTAAATCTATCAGATTAAAAGTAGTGAAATTATCTGTCCATGCAGCAAGATAATATTACTTGACAAGTTATCTTAAATAAACTTACCTCTACATTAGAATTAAAGATCCCATGACATGGTACTTCTTGATGCTTTTATATGGCTCCTTAATGGTTCCCTAATACTGTAAATGAATCCTTCTTCAAAATCAACACTCAGTGCATGAGAAACAGAGATAAGATGAGAAAGAGTAATTTTTCTCTCTCTGAACACTCTATAATGGGCGTTGTTGCTTGAATGCAAATGAGGAGAAAAGAGCTGGCCAATAGTAGAGGGTGGGGGTGTGGCCAAACTCTCCGCTCTCTGATCCATTTCCTTGTTTTTGCATGGGGGGAGAGATTTGAAGCGTTCTATTGAAAAATAAACACATTTCCACATAAAATAAAATTAAACCACTGCTGTTCAAAGGTCCAGAGGCTCAGATAAAGGACTTCCGAGCCTAGAAACACTCGGGCGTGCCTCCAGGCAAATAAAAAAACGTATTTTGCATTGCCTAGCGCATTCGCAGTCCAAACTCTCTGGGCGTGATTTACAGAGACGCTGAGTACAGACAGACGGGGGTGGAACTGCATTTGCATTTCTTTTTTCGATCTGACGTCAACAAGGTGCCTTGTTCAAAATCGCCCGTTTGAGCTCCGATTTTTTCTAACGCAGAAAAGGATCGCAAATGCTCAGTTTAGACATTTCGCAACTTTTAACCATGGTGGGGGGCCTAAACAGGGTAGGGGAGCTCACATTAACGTTCAAAAACCTCAGAAAGTGAAAATTTCATGCCATAGGACCTTTAAGCACTTTCTGAACTAGTAAGTAGATAATAAATCTGAAAACAAGATGAATAACCTGATATGAAGTTTTGAAATCTTGGCCAGATCAGAGAAAGTTGCAGTGCATGAGAATGTTGTACTTTAAAATCTGTTTTGCCTATAAACTAACTCAAAATAATGGAACCACTGCAGTGTAATCTGGACTCGAGCAAGACACATGTCCTGGATGACCAAACAATAACAAATCATCTTTTATTTACTTGGCAGAATGTTCAATGCGCAGAGGAATTCACCGATGCAGAATAAAAGTTGAGCAAGCTAATAAATAGCACACAGTGTAATAAAATAAAAATACTCATCAACAGGCCTACTAACAACATCACAAAAGGACATGTTGAGCAGCCACTTAAGAAACTGAGGCTGAAAATTGGCTTTTACTTTCGGAACAGGTTATGTTTTTCTTTTAATGCCAAAAAAGAAATTAGTAGCAGCAACATTTTTACCCATTCTGGATTATGGTGACCTGATTTACATGAATGCCCCAATTCAAATACTGAAGCTGTTAGATTCTGTGTATCATGCCTCTCTGAGGTTCATCACAAACTGTAACCCTCGCACACACCACTGTCAACTTTACACACGTGTGGGCTGGCCAGCACTGGAGACTCGTAGGCTCACTCACTGGTATATGTTCATTTATAAGGGTATTCAGCGCCTGCTACCCTCATATCTGAGTGAATATCTTCAACCAAGAGCAACTGGACATTATTGTTTACGCTCTCAGGAAGCACTGGTGCTGACTGTGCCAAGTGTTCACACAGAAGCTGGTAAAGGGTTGTTCCAGTATTCTGCTCCCAAAACTTGGAACAATCTACAAAAAGACTGCAAACTAGAGGAACTGGTCTCCTGGTCTGTCTGGTAGGACAGTTTAAAATCTTGCTCAAAGGTTTGGAATTGAAATCTATGGTTTGTAAATGTTTTTGATTCTAAAACATTTTATTGCTCGTAATTGCTTGAAAATTGTTTTTGAAATGGTTTTGTATCTTTTGTTATTTTGACCATTTGTCATTTTCTGCAAATAAACGCTCTAAACGATAATATTTTATTTGGAATTAGAGGGAAATGTCGTCAGTAGTTTATAGACTCAAACAAAAATGTTCCTTTTGCCCAAACACATACCTATAAGTAGCAAAATCAGAAAAAGTGATAATTTTGCAGTGGTCTCTTATTTTTTTCCAGAGCTGTATAAGAGCACATGGACTAGTATACGCCCTTGGAGCACCATGGAACATACATACAGTTACCACAGATACAAGGGCATGTGGTAATATCAAAGAAAGTATTATTATTTAATCATGTAAATCACATTCTCTTGCCTAAATAGTGTGTTTTATTATCGCGGTATCTGTATTGGTATTGAGTATCAAGTCTATTCGATAGTATCAAAATCGAGTTTGAAATGTTAGTATTACGACAACATTACAATGGGCGGAAATCCTTTGACAAAAATGATAATAAACGAGTATTCTAAATCTGATCAGTGCTAGCGTCTCATTGTAAATATTCCCTGCTAGCACCAAACTAAAATATTGCACTGTTACGCTCTTATCACTGCACAGCGTCTCCCTTTAGAACAGATTCAAAATGTTACTTCAAATAAATCAGCCTTATGAATACACGGCGCTGTTCTATTCTTTGTTGTTCATTTATCTTTATCACGCCCTGAAGTCAACCGGCGCTGCAGACCGAAGGAGGAGGAGCAGATTCGAGTTGAAGGCACAGATTTAAACACAGCGGGAGGCTACGCTTAAAACACTTCAAACTCATCTAAAAGTGCACGATGACTTTTCATTGCGCCATTGTGTACAACTTATCAAAGTCCAAGTGGTGCGCAACAGTTTACATGATTTTATGTAATGCCCCTCCTCCTCCTTAGTGCTAACTAAAGACACTACTCTGTCAAAAGATATTAGACTTTAATCTGAGCTTTATTTTAACACAATCTGACCAGAAAGAGCTGATTTAGCTGGAACTAAAACAAGTGAGATGAAGCATTACAGTCCGAGCACTTTTTCAGTTGGTCACACTCACTTATTTTGTTGAAAATCAAACACTTGTATTGATCATAGGCTCCTAAAATGTGCTGTTTAAATCCATTCTGTGTTTTTTCTTGAGTTTTCAGGCTTACATCTTGTTTGACGTGTTTGCTAAAGTGGTCACTGAGTCACCATGGGAACAGTTGAACATTCCACCATAGAGATGCATGTAGAACACCCCCTACGTGATGCTACTATAAAGTAACATAGATTTTGTAGCAACTTCCAAATGAATCACTATGGATTTAAAGGAAAGGTTTTGAGCCTTCTTTCGGCAATAAAACAAGTAGTTTTACTCACCCAGATTGGAGCAGTATTGCAGAACTTATGTTGAGCCGTTCTGTTCTACTAATGATCCCGTATCCGTTAGCGTGAGTGCTCGGGGCATTACTTTGCACTCTCCAAATAACACAAACTTTAGCACTTTTCAAATCACAGAAGATCGCTGTGTCAGGATAGACTTTTAGTGGATTCCAAAACGGCCTGAAACCCGATATCCAGCTATAGTTTCATTTGATGACGTCATCAGAGAGGACAGTGCGCATGCGTGAACTCAGCTGTTTTGTAAACACCGCTAGTCCGAAAGAAGCTAACACCGCTCTGAACTTTACTTTTCTGTTGCGATATCGGGTTTCAGGCCGTTTTGGAATCTACTAAAAGTCTACCCTGACACAGCGATCTTCTGTGATTTGAAAAGTGCTAAAGTTTGTGTTATTTGGACACCGCAAATCAGTGCCCCGAGCACTCACGCTAACGGATACGGGATCATTGGTAGAACAGAACGGCTCAACATAAGTTCTGCGATACTGCTCCAATTGACACCAAACTGCTATGGGTGAGTAAAACTACTCCGAAAGAAGGCTCAGATTGTAAAAAAAAAACGTAATTTTTCCTTTAATATTTGATATTAGTATAACAATTAAGCTTTTTTCATGTTAAAAGTGCACTATATACAGTTCTTCTAGTGGAGGTCACTTATGCGCTCCACTCGTCTATTGATACAGACATCATCAACATTCCCTGGGGGTGTGATGCTAACTGTAGGCACTGCTCTGTCTTAGGCTTTATAAGATTTTAAGAGTTTTCAAAGTCAAAGTCAGCTTTATTGTCAATTCTGCCATATGTGTTCAACATACAGTGAATCGAAATTTCGTTTCTCTCTGCCCAAGTAGTGCAAAAAGACAGTGTACAAAATACAATATGAAGACAAAACACAACAAAAACTATCTAAGACAGAGATCTAAAGTTAAAACTAAAGTCTACGGTCTAAAATCTTAAACAGTGCAACATAATAAATAAATACCTATATACAGATTTCCAAAGTTTTAACACAATCTGACCAGAAAGAACTGAATTAGCAGGAACTAGAACAGCTGGGATGATTTGTCCGCTCAAATAAAATAACAATCACAAGCTAGATATCATTAGCCAGCACTTTTTTCAGTTAGTCACTCTCACTGTTTTTGTTGAATAGAACCATGAACGCTTGAAATGGGATGTTTAAATCAGTTTTGCTTTTTTTTCCCTTGAGTTTTTAGACTATCTTCACACTTTTAGACAGTGTTTTGCTATGTACATTGTGTCTGAGCAACTAAAACATCTGTATAATGATAATGAAAGATTAGTTTAATGCCATACTGTGGAACATTCCAGGCAAGAAGGTGTTAGATAGACCCCCACTAGAAAACGTACACACACCTTCAAAACAGAATGTGTGTTTTTGTTTTGGTTTTTTTGGCAAAACTTTGGAATCAGAAAACTGGCAGACAGAGACACTAAAATTCAGGAGAGACGAGTTTAAACAAATGGAAAACTGTAGTTTGCGACTCCTGTGATGAGATGAGCGGCTGGGGCTGGCGCGTGACATGAATGAATAAAGACACTACTGCGTGGAGCCAATGGGACGTTCTGTGGAGCGGCTGTCTCTTCTGTCTCTGCTTTACAGTTCAAACTTAGGTCTTTTTATATCCTCCTCCGCCAGCTCCCGCCTCAGTCTGTCAGCCTGTCCGCACCACTGCCAGCTCCAGTCCATGTCAGAAATGCTAAGTTTCACCGAGCGCTGCGTTCATGGGTTGTTTACTTCTGCGGAGGCCACTGGAGCATGCTAAAGCTCTCGCTAACAGCTAACAGGAATTTGAAAGTAAACTTTATTGACTGAACAGCTGCTGCAGGACATACTGTGGGCTGTCCATTGATTGCACGTACATCAAGGTTTAATTAACTTTGTGTAACTTTGATTTATGCTGTTGTCAATTAGCGATGTACAGCACTTGTTTTTGTCAAATTAGCATTAAGAAGATTAGTGACAATGATAATCAATTAGGATTAAATGCATTTCCATTTTATGTCAAGTAAAGAAAAATGTGGTATTCAATATAACAACTGTTTTAGCTTATAATATCCATTCTTCTGTAATATTGATCTCTGCTACTGCTACAACTACTAAAACTACTACTACTGCTACTACTACAACTTAGAGCTGCACCAATACAGCTTTTACAGTTACCGATGTCAATAAGAATCTGGTTAAACCAAATATCATCAATACCAGTGCAGAGACTGAACCGTTAAGAATTATCCAAATGTGTTTTGTACAGAACAACAAAAAATACAAGAGACATTTTGAGCCAACATTGTCCTGCAAGTCATCTTACTGCACCACTTTATAGACCTATTTGGGTAACGACTGAACCGTTATCTTGGAACCGATATCCGATCCATGAAAAATTCTATATCTGCGACCATATCAATACCCATATTGTATCAGTGCATCACTACTACTACTACTACTACTACTACTATTAACTGCTACTAGGGTTGCAAAATTCTGGGAATTTTCAAAGTTGGAAACTTTCCATGAGAATTTTTGGGAATTAACGGGGAATTTTCAGGAATTTTCAGGAATTAATGGGAATAAACTGGGAATTATCAAAGTTGAAGGTTAGGGGCATCAATATAGTTGGTAGAAAAAATATTGTAGCATAATCTAAAATAATCACATTTCTGTGAATAAAGTAGGACAGTATTTTCTGCAGAGCCGTCGAGCCACACCCTCTACATGCATTTTGCATTCCTTTATCACATGCACAATAACTTCTACAATTCTAAAGAGCTAAAGCTACTTTGTTGAGCTCACAGCAAATACAGAACACACACACACAATGGGAACACGCGCTCAAAAGTTCAGAACAGGCTCACGAATGAGCGAGTGGAGAAATGAGTGGTCATACTTGCAAACCTCAGGCTCTTTGAGCCTGACACAGCCATCCTCCACAAGACTGGACACAGACAAGGACACAGACACTGAAGAAGATGAGGAGTCTGATGTTGAGGAAGTGAACACTGTGGACACTGAGGAAGAAGCTTGAAAGTGTTTGGCAAAATGGAGAACATGCAAAAACCAGGCTTGAGAAGCTTTGGGTAAATATTTTGATTGACAAAAGACTTTTTGACATTCAAGAAAGACTTTTCAGAGGGGAAAGCTGTTTCATTTTACATTTTGAATTCAAGTTTTTGGACAGGAGGAGAGTTCCTTTCATTAAATTTTGAATTATAAGACACATTTTAGCCAATGTTCATGTTTTGTTGTTCAGTGAAGGAGATACACATTGATAAAGTTCTTCTTACAAATAAATCATGTGAGTCATGTGTTTTAATTGTCTCCGTTTACAATAATGCTGCTGATGTCAAAATAAAATGTTTATGTTTATGTTGGTATATGACTCACAATAATTCCCATAAATTCCCAAAACTTCTGTGCAAAGTTACCAATTTGAAAATTCCCAAAATTCCCACGCCAAAGTTTCCATGGAAATTTTCCGGAAACTTTCCGGAAATTTTCCGCCCCTTTGCAACCCTAACTGCTACTACTATTACTACTAGTGCTACTGCTACTGGTACTGTTAGTACAACTTCTTCTTTCTACTTATTACTTTTAACAATACTTTACTAAAAAAACAAGGGGCCATACACTGATGTTTTATATTAATACCTTTTATTTTTAGGAACATTGATGTTATGGCAAATTTAAATGTACTTAGATCAACTAAAAAACTAAAAAGCAACAATATCTTATTCATTTTGGTCAAAAATTGAATAAAAAATACTTTGTTTTCATGTTTTAATATCACCAAATCTGTTCTATATTTTAATATATGGAGTCATGAAGTAGCCAGCTATACATTTATTAACATATATTTTATTTACTTTTAATCACTTTAACTTGACTTCTTTTGTGTGCAGGTGGAGCTGGAGAGGGGGAAGATCCTGCACATTAAGGCTCTGGCTCTGGGAGATCTGAACAAGGCCGGACAGAGGGAAGTCTTCTTCGAACTCAACGGACAACTGCGCTCTGTACTTGTCAAAGACACTGTCGCCATGAAGGTACAGCAAAAATACTTCAATATGTGTCTTTTTCATTTCTACAGCTCATATTTTTGTACAGAAATTGTAACTAGCACGTTCTTCAGAATAATTTTGCGATCCCCTGTAATGTCAACTTGCTATGTCCTTTTGTCGAGTTTAATTCCTCCCTGTAGATAAATAATATAGGCAGGCTCGCTCAAGAATTATAATGTAAACACCAATTCATAACCATTATTGCAGGCTGTGATTTGTGTAGTTTGTGAAAATACATTTTATCTGAGATGTATATGTTTTAGAACAGTTAGCTCTGCCCACTTTGTCCTTTCTCTCATTTTGATATTGCACCAAGACAGAGAACAAATGTCTGGGATAGTTTAATGCAGTCCCTGATCCAACAATGTGTCTGATTAGACAAAAGATGGTGTCCATTGCAATAGCGTCGATGTTATTCTCATCCAACAAAATGCTGCTGTCTGTCACTCTAATAAATAGCTGCATTTTACATTATAATCCATGGTGGAAAGCAACACGTGTGTTTCATTGTCTACCACTATTTCCCTGTGTAATGACCGAAAGGACAAAATGGCGGATACAAGCGGCCTCCACAGAGTGGCTGGGTGCACCCTTAGAGATAGGGTGAGGAGCTCAGTCACACAGGAGGAGCTCGGAGTAGAGCCACTGCTTCTTCACGTTGAGAGGAGCCAGTTGAGGTGGCTCGGGATTCTGTTCCGGATGCTTCCTGGACGCCTCCCTCGGGAGGTGTTCCGGGCATGTCCCACCGGGAGGAGGCCCCGGGGAAGACCCAGGACATGCTGGAGGGACTATGTCTCCAGGCTTGCCTGGGAACACCTTGGGGTCCCCCCAGGAGCTGTCCGGGGTAAAGGAAGTCTGGGAGTCCCTGCTTAGACTGTTGTCCCTGCGACCCGGCCCCGGATAAGCGGAAGAAAATAGATGGATGGATATTTCCTTTTTTTTTTCTTTTTTCTCCATTGCATTTATATAGCGCCTTTCATGACATGCCTTTTCATCCCAAAGCGCTCCACAGTTCATCGTTCATTCACTCCACACTTGGTGGTGGTAAGCTACTTTCTGTAGCCACAGCTGCCCTGGGGCAGGCTGACGGAAGCGAGGCTGCCAATCTGCACCATCGGCCCCTCCGACCACCTCCACACTCATGCACACTCACACTTTCATACTAGGCAAATGTGGGTAAAGTGTCTTGCCTAAGGACACAGCAACAGTTTTTTGCAACTGGCGCCCCACTGTGGCACCTGGAATTCCCAGCGGTCTCCCATCCAAGTACTAACCAGGCCCTGCCTTGCTTAGCTTCTGAGATCTGACGGGATCAGGCTTTGACAGGCAGGTCAAAGGGCCAATATTACGTTATTTTTTTTTCATCTATGTTATGTTGTTATTTGTGTTTCCTCATCAAAAACATACCTGAAGTTGTGTTTTGTTTCATTCACCCACTTAACACACAAATCCTGCATATTTAGGCTGAGTTCTTCTGTCAAATGGAAAACGTTCTGTTCCACCTTATGTCACGTGGTGAAACAGAACGTGCTTCACTGTGTTTTTAAACTTCATACACCTTCACTAGAATCATTTGGATAATGTCATCCCTGGAATTGCCAATCTCAACTGAACAAAATGTCAAAGGTAGCTGGACATCACAAGATAGAACAGAACATTTTGTAGACAGACTAAAAATAAAGTGTTACTAAACATGTGTGAATGAAACGGTGAAAATGAAACTCCAGGTATATTTTAGTTTTCTAACATGGCTTAAACCTAAGAGTCAATTTTGCTGAACATTGGACCTTTAAGTACTTGTCCCTGTGAGAATGTTTGGAGACCGCTGGGGTAAAGGGTGTTTTCCTGAACTATTCTAACTAAAAGTACTGGACAGGCCCTTTGACCCGTCCCCAGTCTTTTCCTGCCCATGAGGAGCTGTGTACTTGTGCCTCCATTGCACTCAAACACGCTGGATCTGACCGCTGTGAGTGTGGTGCCAAGCCTCTGGACAGATACAGTCTCTGAAATGTCTTTTTCTCTCTTGTCTCAGGAAATGAAATTCCATCCCAAGGCTCAGAAATCTATTAAGGGTCAAGTGGGAGCGCCGATGCCCGGAAAAGTCCTGGAGGTCAAAGTGGAAGTCGGAGCGAAGGTCAGTCGCTGTAAAATAATACACCTATGGCATTTTCACCAATTGGATTTCAATCTTTTCACTAAAAAACACAACATCATTAGGAATAGCATGGTTTTATCAATTAGTTTTACTAGCCCTGTAGCTCAAGTGCTCGTATATCATAATTAAAGGCTTTACTTGAGCACAAACTAAAACAATAAAGACAGCAAAAAATATGTATAAACTTAAACATACTCTTGAATTAATCACGTATTTACATATGCAGTACAATATAAAGTACAGCTACAAAACTATCCACAGTTCAAATGTAATTAAACACTGCGAATTAATTAGGAAGTTGAAAAGGCTGCAAGTGTTATTTAGTATAATGTCATTTGCAGCGAGCTAAATCTAAAATGTGCACAATGATTTACATTTTTAACAAACAAAATGTGAATATAATCATAATATTTGAGAGGAAAAGTCACAACTCTCAAGTCATTCAACCTAACCTACTATAGCATGAACTCTAAATATGAACAGGAGGCTAATATCTGTAAACCAACTTCCCATGTGCTCATTTTTAACGCCTTATTTTTTATGTATGCATTTATCATCATTTAAACTACCAATCAAAAGTGTTACTTTGTTTACTACTAAATATATACTAGTACTAGATGTTCTAAAGACATCAGATATATGAAGCATGATGCATGGGATTATGTAGCGTAGAAAAAAGTGAAATAACTCAATAAACTTAAAGGAAAAGTAACGTTTTTTTACAATCTGAGCCTTCTTTCGGCAATAAAACAAGTAGTTTTACTCACCCATAGCAGTTTGGTGTCAATTGGAGCAGTATCGCAGAACTTATGTTGAGCCGTTCTGTTCTACCAATGATCCCGTATCCGTTAGCGTGAGTGCTCGGGGCACTGATTTGCGGTGTCCAAATAACACAAACTTTAGCACTTTTCAAATCACAGAAGATCGCTGTGTCAGGGTAGACTTTTAGTGGATTCCAAAACGGCCTGAAACCCGATATCGCAACAGAAAAGTAAAGTTCAGAGCGGGGTTAGCTTCTTTCGGACTAGCGGTGTTTACAAAACAGCTGAGTTCACGCATGCGCACTGTCCTCTCTGATGACGTCATCAAATGAAACTATAGCTGGATATCGGGTTTCAGGCCGTTTTGGAATCTACTAAAAGTCTACCCTGACACAGCGATCTTCTGTGATTTGAAAAGTGCTAAAGTTTGTGTTATTTGGACACCGCAAATCAGTGCCCCGAGCACTCACGCTAACGGATACGGGATCATTGGTAGAACAGAACGGCTCAACATAAGTTCTGCGATACTGCTCCAACTGACACCAAACTGCTATGGGTGAGTAAAACTACTTGTTTTATTGCCGAAAGAAGGCTCAGATTGTAAAAAAAACGTTAATTTTCCTTTAATATTTATATATCTTATAATAAAACTCCTCATATAGGCACCCTTTGCTTTGCTGACAGCACTGCAAACTCTTGACCTTCTCTCAATGAGCATCTTGATGAAGTCTCCTCACTTCACGGATGTGCTTTATCAAGGTCAATGAATGCCAAGATTGCAGCAGTGCTCAAAAACAAAGTGTGACAAATTTAAAATGAATTTTCTACATTCCAAATCTGTTCATTCACAGTTGTGATGCTTCAGTGAGAATCTACAATGTAAATAGTCATGATAATAAAGAAATGAAAAAGTGTGTTCAAACTTTAGACTGATACATAATATTTTACTGATTATACTTCATACTTTTATGAATGATCAAAGCAGTTCCTAGTTTTGGGATGTGAGTTTGCTCACAGTTGTGCCTGTGCCTCCAGGTGGAGAAGGGACAGCCTCTGTGCGTGCTGTCTGCCATGAAAATGGAGATGGTGGTGAACTCGCCCATGTCTGGGACCGTCAAGGCCATCCATGTGACCCCAGACTCTTCTCTGGAGGGAGACGACCTGATCCTGGAGATCGAGGAGTAGACCCACAATGCACCAGGACAGGGGGAGGGAGGGGGGGTTAGACAAACTGACCGGGACAGGAAAAAACTAACAGTGTAGTCTTACTCACATGTGTATCCATAGCAGTACTACAGGGTATTGTGGCTTCATCTGTTATTCTGAAGAGTTTGGTCAATGTGTAAAATGCAAAAAGCAAAAAAAAAAATTATAAAACTTTAAATGTACATTTTAAACTTTGCAATTTACATTTTTGAATGCAAAATTAGCACAAACACATCGCAGACAAGCTGAGGCAAGGACAACAAAGAGCTGGAAAAGTTTGATAAAAAGTTCAGTTTTCATTCCTAAAAGGTCTTACTGGCAAAAATAAAGTAAAGAAAGAATGAAAGAAGAAGCAAAATTTGCATTTTACACATTTCTCAACTTTTTGGGAGATGCGTTTAACTTTACAGTGAAATCATAAGTTGGGGCCAAATAATTGTACCTAGAGCTAATGTCTGTGAGTTAGTGAAACCTCTCATTGTGATTACATTCCAGTACTAATTAATGTTCTATGTACTAGGATTAGACTGCTGTATTCTACCACGTTATTGCAGTACTGTTTTACGATATGGCACCGTTTACATGTGGTCTTTCTTTGTTGCCTTGATTTTCGGAAAACAAGGATTGAATGAAAATACTGAAAACTTAAGAAAGCACAATTCTGAAAACAAACGATGGATAGAAAAAAGAAAACGAGAAGTCTTACTCATTTTGCATAGAGTTTTAGTTTTCTAGTGCGGTTGCCTTTTCTAAACAAATCTCTAACATTTGTTGCAATGCATTCTGGGAATGTCAAACCACTGCTAAAATGTAGACTCACTATTTTCTTTGGGGAAAATGAAGAGTCATGGAGAAACAGAAAAGATGCTTTTTGTCCCTTGTTTTAAGTATAAGCACAGCAAATGTCTTTAATGGTGAATGACACTGCCCAAAGTGAATGAAATGCACACACCAGCTACACTGTCAAAAATAAATAACTTTTAAGCAACAATAAATACATGAATAAACGCATTTGCATTGGCTCAGTTCAGTTCACTTTTTGATTAATTTGACACAACGCTCTCTTTGACGATTTAAAATAACTACGCTCTTTAAGGGTTGTCAAAAGTATCAAAAATCTGATTCTAATCGATACACTAACAGTATTGAGACATTTGAACCAGTATCACTACAAAGCAAGTCTTTGTTTGTGCTTCATTAGGTGTAGTTATTGCAAAAAATCGACTTATTTTACTTACCATTACCATAGAGAATCTTGTCTTAAACCCGGAAACCCGACGATTCGATTACAAACGGTCTCTTGTGGAGCTTGATTCTAGGTGTAAATGGGATTTCATGGTTCTCTGGTGATTTCATGGCGTCTTATTTTTCAGGGACCACACTGGCTGGTTTCTGAATTTTTTAATTTTCGCTCAAATGACGTGAAATTAGCTGGGCTAATGGGGGGGCCCTGGGGACGTCTGGAAGCACACGGGCTCAGATTTACCAGTGTGAAATGGAATTAAATTTGAAACCTCTGGTAAATTGGTCGAAAATGACCACAATATCACACACAAAAAAGCAATCATTTGAATTTTGAAGTTGAATTTGGGGTACACTATGCTGGGAAATTGGACAATCTATGAACCTCGGGGCTCTCCTAGTGTATTCTGTTCAAGATGACGGCCGGTGTTGAATTGAATATTAACAGTGGAAGTTACTCAAATGTACTGCTCCAATCTAGAGTATGTCTCCACAAAACCCAAATGTACATCCATAAAACCGCTCTTGTCTCTTAAAGGGCCCATTGTGCTATTTTCCGATCTATGCTGTAATGTTGTTAATCAAAAACATCCCCGTAATTTTGTTTTGTTTCACACAAATTCTGAATATTTCTGTTCCACCTTGCAATGTCACTAGAATAATTTGGATCATTTCAGCCTTGGAATTATCAATATTTACTGACCTAAAGATAAAATATAGCTGTTAACTTGAAGACTACAGTATCAATGCATGACATCAGTGTTTCCCAACCTTTTTTGTCTTGTGTAACCCCTTAGCCTTTTTGTCATACCTCGAGTACCCCCTCACTCATACATGTTGATAATTCTCCAAAATTAGAACGTGACACAGCACATTATTAAATGAAAATCATTTTATCTCCTTAAATTGAAAATTTAATTCTCAGGCACTTTCTCTTTTCTTTAACTCAAATTTACTCAATTTAGAATTAAAAATTTCAAAAAAATCTCCCCCTGCGCCTGGCAGTGACACTGCTGAGTACCCCCTGCAGTGTGCACGCGTACCCCTGGAAACACTGCATGACCTCACAAGGTAGAACGGAGCATTTTGAGTTTTGGAGATGTGGACAGACTAATAACAAAGGGTTACTCAAATGTAGGAATGAAATAAAACATAACACCAAGCATGTTTTTGATGAGGTAACAACATTATAACATGACTTAAAGCTCAAAAGATTTAATTATTTGTAATATAGGACCTTTAAACAAACCTGATATAGATGAAGCAGCCATGCTAGTTCAATTATATATCCAGAGAGAGACATAAGTAAATTGTATATTTAGATTAGGGCTGTCAAACGATTAATTTTCTTGATCGCAACTAATCTCAGAAATTTCATAGTTAATCGCGATTAATCGTGATTTATTTTGCATGTTTAAAATTGATATCTTGCAGTAAGACCGTTCGAATCTAAAGCTAAACTCGCAATGCAAAGTATTTCTCACCATTTTTTTATTTCAAAAAAGTGCAGAGAAAGGAAAAAGTAACAATGAACCAGTAATAGTGCTTACTTTGAGAAATTGTAAATAAATGATTGAAGCCCGCTCGAGCTGCCTACGGATGCGTAAAAGGAACAAAATACTAGCAAACTCAAAATAGCGCGTTTAACCGACAATGAGTTTAATTAATACAACCAAATGAGCTGCATATGGATGGTAGAATTGCGGAAAATGCTGGCAAACTTTGATCGCGATTAAAAAAAATTGTTCGCGATCATAACTTACATTAATCTAATCGCGATTAACGCGTTAATATTCCCAGCCCTAATATTTAGATTATAACAAAAAACAGACTTAAACAAGTCTAACTTTTTCTACTAACATTAGCACAGTAAAATGTTAATTATTCCAGCCACGTATCTCCATTAAAAAGTTCTGGAAAAAAAAAGATACTTAAATTTAACTATCTCAGCTTTACTGACTGCCCGACTACACACAACCTCAGTGACCCTGACTTGACTATGAAAGAGTTCAGTAAGGCCCTCTCATTGTCCAATATTGAGCCTAGAGTTGCATCATAAACATGTCCAGTACATTTAAATACATTATAGACCAGAGTATTTCCTGTACCTGCGCTCCATTTCCTCAGAGAGATGGTCCTCGTTTTGAACTATGCATTAATATTAAGCAGCTCTGCCACAGTTAATTACAAACCTGAGTCTATTGTCTCTCTTACACCGGCTCAACTGCCGGAGTCTATCCCCCTGTGAAATCCTTTATAATGGATAAGCAATAATGTCACGTCCCAGCATCCTGTACTGTAGTACCCTCGTGTACTTCACATAGATTGCATCATAACATTTTAGTATGCCGACAGTTTAAAAGTAAGTTGGAGGACAGGTCAGAGTTCTATGGTTGGATTTGCTATTTGTCAGATCGCAGATACAGTATTTTGATCTGCTTTATGGTTAATGTCTCTGTAATTACTGGTTCTACCCACATGAAGCAAAAACAAAAATTATCCAACGCCAAATATGTGATTGTTGTCAGCTGAAAGGACATTCGGACATGAAATCATTACGGTAAATTTGATGGGTTAATCCAAAAATAAATAAGGTTCAACATTTGCAGCTGCATTTCCATTAAACAATTGCACAAAACTTTACCGAGCTGTTTCAAATGTTGAAAAAGCAACAACAATTTGGCAATGACGCTTTTTCCATTAACATTAATTCGATTAAACTGTACATTTTTGATTGATTTCAGTAGATCCAGGTTTGATGTACACAGGTTTGATTTCTCCACCACAGCAGCAATGGAGCGGCAATCCTGAATCAAAGTTTAAAAGTATTCCATCTCCTCATCCATCTATCCGTTGTTGTTTTTTTGCTCTTCTTCTTCGATTTTGCTTGTATCAACATCTGGTTTGACCCTGTTATATCGAAAAAAGTGCTTCCATTGCAGTTTTGCGTTGTAAGTCCATTTCGATGCTTCCAGAAAACTACAAAACTACAAGATTGTGTTTCCATTAGGCAAAAATGTGGAAATGCAGCTGGTGAATCTCCCATAGAATCCTTAAGGCCCCCACCATCCTCAGACTCTAGAATGTGAATGCAATCTACGGTCGGTTTGCACAATTACGACGAAAGCACCGATCCATGCAATAATAGGAAGTATGTTTGTATGTGTTAGCGATTACTAGCGAACTATGCCCTTGATATGTGCTGTGATTGAATGTCTGAGGAATAAACAAGTGCACACAGCGGGAAAATGCTTATGCTTAACATGGATACATGTCTAACCTGTATTTGAGCCGGAGCGAGCGGGGCTGAAGAGGTGTGGAGAGTATGAAAATGGGGTTTGTGACATTTCTTCTCTTCGTATTGCTTTTCTTTCACTGTTATTATGAAAACAACCCGCTGTTTGTGGGCTCAGGTTGCCAGGTTTGACCGCCCGCCGATTCAAATTGTCTCCACTGGCTTTGTGTCAAAATATTTTCTTCTTTTCCTAAAACTGCTTAAGCCTTATTGTATTTGGTTAGGTTTTGTTTGCTGATTCTTAAGATTCAAGTCAGTATTTGTCTACAGACTGAGTTGGAGCAAATGGTACAGGGAAACTGGAGTAAAAAATACAGAGAATAGTAAATGTTGGCATTATGTCTGTACTTGCAAATAAACTTACTCGAAATAATTTGGGGAATCTGTCTTAAATTATATAAGTATACACAAAAAACAAGTATTTCCTACAAATCTCATTTATAAAGGGTCCATATTCCGCTATTTTCTTATCTGTTATAATGTTTCCTTGTCAAAAACAGACCTGGAGTTGTTTTGTTTCATTCACATGTTTAACACACAAATCCTTTATATTTAGGCTGTGTTCTTCTCAAACAGAAAACACTCATGACATCAAGTGGTAATTCAGATTGATGATTTCAGCCCACCTCTCCTGAACAAAAGGTAAAAGGTAGCTGTTAACTTGAATAGTACCAGTACATGGCTTATGAAACGGAGCATTTTGAGCTTTGTAGATGTACAGACACTAATAATAAAGAGCTACTGAAATGTTAGAATGAAACAAAACACAATTCTGGGTATGTTTTTGAGATACAGCGGTCCCTCGTTTATCACGAAGGTTACGTTCTAAAAATAACCCACAATAGGTGAAATCCGCAGAGCTTTTTATTTTACAATTCTACATGTTTTAAGGCTGTAAATGCCTCACCACACACATTATACACTGTTCTCAGACTGGCATTAACATTTTCTCACATTTTTCTCTTAAACACTCAAACTTTAGTAGATTTTCAACAAACAAAAAAGCACAGTATTATAGAATGAAACCAAAGATCCAAACCTGTTTTCAGGCCCTAAACATAATGTTTGAGAAATCAAAACAAACATTTTCCTATATGAAAATAAAACACATTTTTATGATCAACCTACGAGCATGGACACATAAGAAATTATTAATAGTAACTCGCGTGTATTTCGTTGACATTGTGGGTTTTATCGGAGAGAAAACTTGCAAACACACAGCACTTCAGAGTGACACTGCGAGCGATCGAACAAATTTGGCAAGCTGAAAACATTCTGTACTGTACAGGAGACACGGCACGGAGGAGAATGACGGACAAATCGGCAAAGGACACAGTCCCTTAGCCAATCAGGACACAGAAATGCGCATTGATACACTATAACAAAAATTGGAAATAAAAAATCTGCGAAACAGCGAGGCTGCGAAAGATGAACCGTGTTATAGTGAGCAGGCTTGGGGAGTAACGGATTACATGGAACGGCGTTAAGGAAAAGGATACAAAAAAAAGGTAACTGTATTCCCCTACAGTTACAAAGAAAAAGACGTACTCAGATTACAGGTACATTTAGTGAAAATGGGGATTACTTAGCAGGATTACAATTTGAAAGCATTTTATGTTATTTCATTTTTTCATTTAAAGCCGGAGGTCATATGTAGGGAAAACAGAACGTACAGACTCGCGCCGCACGCCGTGTGCCACGTGCGCTCTGTGAAACAAACTTGCAGCGGCTCGCACTGAACTTCACGCAGGTCGCGCACTACGGACTAAACTTGCAGCGGGCATGGTTTCAAAAAACGCATTTAGCGGGTGGAAATTTAGGGAGAATTTTATTTTTAAAGAAGACAAAGGGAACAACATCACAGTGCAGTGCAAATTGTGCCTTCCAGCGGTTAAACACCTGTCAATGTCCAAGGATTCTACTTCCAATCTCAAGAAACATTTACAGGTAAGATCGCTAATATTAACGCTTTGATACTGACAGGCCCTAAATGTCCTGCTTCAGTCATGTTATGTGTGAATATGAGTCATTTCTTTGTCTTGATTCATTGGTAGGAGCCAGTTTCGAGTTAGCTATCGACTAGCAAACTATTAGCAAGCTAGCTAACGTTTGCGGTCACAAGTACACTTTGTGCATTTGTAGAACGATATTACAATATTTAAACATTATCTAGGCAACATAGTCATGTTAACTGATCCATGAAGACCCTTTAGACAATTCCGAGCAAAGCTGTCGTTAGATGTAGGCCAGCACGCAAGCTGGACGAACATCCTGTCCAGCTGCGGAGATCGGGCAAGATGACTGTCCCGGTAAAACTAAAACTTTAACTGAAAATATAATTTCGTTGAAGTCATAGGTGTTTAGGTGTTTGGTTTAGTGAGTGACCTTGTTTACTAGTGACTTGGCTTATAGTGAGAACAGTTGTTAAAACTACACATAGAACTGTATTTGTCCTCCTAAAAACTTTTAATTGTATTGTAATTTTCTTGTTTTCTTGTCGTTATAGGATATTTGGTGTTAAAGTAATCCAAAAGTAACTGAAAGTAATCAAATTACATTACTTTAATATTATAGTCCCGGGATTACGTTACTGAATACATATTTTAAGGAGTAACTGTACCGGATTGCATTTCTAAAGTAACCCTCCCAACCTTGATAGTGAGGGACCACTGTATAACATTATAACATGGCTTAGAGCTCACACATACAAGGTATTTCACTAACCCCGCTTCAATAAAAACAAAAAGCCTAAAACATAAATAATAATTGTACATTTTGATCTTAATGCTGGTTTCGTAGACTAATGAAAAGTACAGTACAAAGAAGAAGAAGCATTTATTCTTAGCTGCATATCCCGGTTTTCTTTAAGCACTGTGAGGGGCAATAAATCTTAAGTCCAGAGAACAATTCAGAAAAGAAATGACAAACTTCCCTATGGATTTAATTAGCACCCTTCACCTGTCTGCCGTCTGTCTCTCACTCTTTCTCGACCCTCTGCTTCCTCTCTTACCTGTTTGGAGGATTTGCCTAGTTTGCTGCTTCACAGACCTCTCCCTGGTGGGGTAGTTGCCGTTGCGCTGAGCAGACCACCGCTGTTTTTAAACCGATCATGTGGATGTGATTAAGGACTGATTAACCACACTAAATCAATCTACTCTGTCGCTCAACTGGCTCCATCGATTCAGCCTCCAACTCCACTTCGCTACCTCTCCTCTCCGGGTCTGAGGGCAGAGAGAGGGGGCAGGTACTAGCTGTTATGTTCAATTATCCATTTTGTCAGCCATTTGGAGTCTAGTTCCTAATGTAAACGTCAAACTCCAATAGAAATATGGGACCACTTTATAATAAACACACATTAAAGGGTCTGCATTATGCTCATTTTTGATCTATGTTATAATACTGTTTCCTCATCAAAATCATACTTGGAGTTGTGTTTTATTTTACACATGATTAACACACAGGCCCTGCATATTTCGGCTGTGTTCTTCTCTGAAACTGAAAACACTCTGTTTTACCTTGTGATGTCATTGAGTGGTGATAGAAGAAGTGCTCCACTGTGGTATACACTTACTCTAGAATCATCTGAAAAGCATGCAGCCCTGGAACTGCTTTTGTCTGAGTCTTGTGAGGTTTTTTTGCTTCTCGGAAGATACCAGTAGATATTGTAGACTTTCTATATCAATCTCAAATGAAAACAAGACAACAATTTAAAGGAGAATTAACGTTTTTTTACAATCTGAGCCTTATTTCGGTAATAAAACAAGTTGTTTTACTCACCCATAGCACTTTGGTGTCATTTGGAGCACTTCTAGAGATGTTTTAGATTTGCGATCTCCATAATGTGAGTTCTCGGGGCACATGTTTTCGGTGTCCAAATAACACAAAAATTAGCACTATTCAAGTCATAGAAGCTCGATGTCTTAGTCTACGCTTTCGTTTGAGTCAAAAGTGGCCTGTAATCCGAGATTTAGCCATAATTTCGAGTAGATGAGGAGGCCAGTGCGCATGTGTGGAGTCACAGCTTATTTCACTCTCAGCTCTCAGGACCCAAACATGAAACGCAAAGCTGTAAATTATGGATACAAATCGGATTACAGGCCACTTTTGACTCAAACGAAAGTGTAGACCAAGACATTAAGCTTCTATGATTTGAAAAGTGCTAAAGAACCCGCGTTATGGATATCGCTAATCCAAAACATCTCCGGAAGTGCTCCATATGACACCAAAGTGCTATGGGTGAGTAAAACAACTTGTTGTATTACCTAAATAAGCCTCAGATTGTAAAAAACGTTAATTCTCCTTTGAGAATATTGTGGTGTATAACAGAGTAAAGCAGTTCGGCTGAGACTGTTAACTTTAAAACTACCACTCCATGACATCACAAGGTGGAACAGAGCATTTTGATCTTTTGCAGACTAATAATAAAGGATTACTCAAACATGTGAATGAAACAAAACACAAGTCGTACCCTCGTGTACTTCACATAGATTGCATCATAACAGTTTAAAAGTAAGTTGGAGGACAGGTCAGAGTTCTATGGTTGGATTTGTTATTTGTCAGATCGCAGATACAGTATTTTGATCTGGTTTATGGTTAATGTCTCTGTAATTACTGGTTCTACCCACATGAAGCAAAAACAAAAATTATCCAACACCAAATATGTGATTGTTGTCAGCTGAAAGGACATTCGGACATGAAATCATTATGGTAAATTTGTTGAGTTAATCCAAAATAAATAAGGTTCAACATTTGTGGATAAAAAACAGGAGCAGCTGCATTTCCATTAAACAATTGCACAAAACTTTATTGATCTGTTTCAAATGTTGAAAAAGCAACAACAATTTGGCACTGACGCTGTTTCCATTCATTTATGAATTCGATTAAACTCTGTATTTTCACATTGTTTCTTTACTGGTTCAAACATTTACTGGTTGAAGGATTACTCAAACGTGAATGAAACAAAACACGGCAGGAGTCCATTACGTACCTTTAATAAAACATGTACCAAGACTTAAATCAGAATGAATGAATAGATTAAGAGTTAAAGAAGGGATTAAGATTAGATTAGAAGTTATTAAAGTAGAAATACTTTTTACATTTATTCATTTAATCTGAATAAAATTTACCCATTGTCTTTTTTCATGCTTTATTAAGGCTAAATCAAGTGTAGTTATTATTTTCTTTTAAGTGTATCCATTATTACCATTAGTGATTTGATAACCGATCAAACTCAATGCACTTTAAACGACTTCTAGCATCAAAAACATAACTTGGAAATGTCTGAAACAAGGGGCAGTAGTTTAAATGTGTTTAGTTTGTGAGCCATCTCTGCTCAGTAGCCCACTCAGTCAAACCTGTCCCATATCTTCACAGTGATGCTGACAACGCAGTATGACATAAAACGACACTAATTGATTAAAACCTTTCTCCTCGTACACTACCGGAGGCTTAAGTGGATTCACAGGAAGTACAAATAAGGAGTCACGCCATCGGAGAGATAAAAGCCCCGTGACCCGGTTGTGAGCAGACTTGAGTCTTCATTAATCACAACATAATCAAATTTACATAGAGCTGTGGAGAGTCGAGGAGTCGACCTTGACTGCTTCAATAAAGGAGTTTGTCACTAAAAGCCAGGGAGTGGAACGTAATGAAGTAAAAGTTGTAAAGTACTGTGTTGAAGTAAAAATGTTAGGTATCTGTACTATGAAAACAGCTTGTTTCTGTGGCTCTGTCTGGAATGTTCCACAGTATGACATAAACATCTTTAATTTACCATATGTGTAGAATCCCTCAGTCGTCCAGCTAGAATCCATGGTAAAAGGAGAAATTCAATTTATCAACTGGACAAAGGTTTATTTGGTTGAATATGTTCAATACATTGTGATACGTTCGAGTTAAAGAGGCTATTTTTATCAAGAAAGAGAATCCTTCCTTGGGTGGACCAGTTAAGGGGACAAAACATCGAGCCACAAACAAAACAATGTGGTCTACTCCATTCAGTGTAGTGAAGACTGCAGTGAGCGCTACATTGGAGAAACAAAACAGCCACTTCACAAGAGGATGTACCAACACTGACGAGAGAGCCAGAGTGGACCTTCATCTGCCGTACATCTCCACCTAGAAGCCACGGGTCACTCCTTTGAGGACAGTGAGGTACAGATCTTGGCCAGAGAAAAGAACTGGTTTGACAGTGGAGTTAAAGAGGCTATTTTTGTCAAAAAAGAGAATCCTTCCTTGAACAGAAATGGAGGTCTCAGACATCATTTGTCTCCCATTTATAACTCTATCCTCAAACCTAAATCAAAAGAAAACAATAGGGTTAGCCAGGTCAGGTCCAGAGGTGTGAAAACACCCATTATGGTCCTGAATGGCTCTGCTAACAAAACCCCACACTCCACTCCCACTGCATATTGAATAGGCCTAACTAACTAACAAAAACTAAAAACAAATAGGTGTGGTAGTTTCATTGTACTTTCATTGTAGTTTCATTCTTGACCTTTTTGTATGATTGTTTTTTATCTTGTTTTTAATGTTGTACAGCACTTTGGTCGGCTTTGGTTGTTGGAAGGTGCTATAGAAATAAAATTTGATTGATTGATTGATTGATAGCTCCTCCCTGCAGCGAGTTTTAAGCAGTGTCCACTAGCACTCTAGCCAGAACTGAAGAAGCAGCTTGGATGAGCTGCAAAACATATTCGACCAAATAAACTTTTGTCCAGTTGACAAATTGAATTTCTCCTTTTGCCATATTTACTTTACATTTATTCAATTACACATGGTTTTATAGCTCAGAAATGCTCAAAATATAGTTCCAACTAAGATGGTTCTTCGTGGTCATACTGTATTGTGTTAAAAAAAAAAGCATAGATTCAAAGATTTAAAGCACACAGTCTAATAAAGCCTCAGACAAAGCAGCGCCTACAGTTAGCATCACACCCCAGGGAATGTTGATGACATTGACAACTGAAATGGCCAAAAAAAATCACCTCTTTTATGATGTGACTCTTAAGACCAAGCACACAAGAAAAACACAACCCAAAACAGTCCAAATCTACCAGCGATATGCATAAAAAAGCCCAAAATTGCTATGAAGAAGCAGACTTGACAACTTTTAAAACCTTTATACTGCACTACTCCAAGTCCCACTGTCGCCATTATTATGTTCTACTTGTATTCCTGATGAGATCACAAAGCACTACACATAAAACGTTCAACTTTTGGAATAATTACATTATTCCGATGGATTTTTGGACTGGCTCCTGTGGTTTTCTGAGGGCTCCATGCTGCGTCTGACAATTAAACCCAAATGACCAGTCTCTCTCTTAAATGCACTCAGGGTCAGAATTCACTGTAATAACGGAGCCATTTAGGGGTTTCTATAACAACAGATGTAGATAAAAGGACTTGGAGAACACATTAGAAAATATAATTGCAAATAATTACTAAAAATAACAAAAGCATGAAAGGTCAAGCTAAGAAACGTGGCGCCCTTTTGAATGTCAGTAAGTTATGGATTAAGGCAGATCTTAATTCTGATTACATTTTTTTAAACAATGATTTCTGTACAACATTATAAAAAAGAGTTACTTCTTGATTACAGCCTGATTAAACTGTTGCGAGATACAAATTGCAACTGGAAAAAAGTGTATGTTTCGTGTATTCCAATAGCATTAAAATGGGATTAAACACCTAAACTCTGCCCATAACCATATTTCAAATAGAGCTAAACCGGGTAGTAACCAGAGGACTAAAGAAAAGAGTAAGAGAGGAGAAGGGACGGGGCTTAGAGGTATAAGGAGCAGCGTGATTGGTCAATCCGCACTTCAAACTCCACCTCTGCATTTCATTTGTTTGGAATCAGGGCAGTGCTGCGTGATGTCACCAACTACTTGAAATTGCAACGGCCACTGGCGGCGGCGGCACACGCTCAGTTTAACAGGTTTTGACCACAAAGTTTCAAATGTACCTAGTTTGCATCAAATGCTTTTAAAATACCACAGCTAAGTAGCAAAAAAAGAAAGAAAAGTATATCGAGTTCTATTATTCTACTTCGAATGTATTAGCTGAGATTTAATTAACAATCGTAAAAAGGAAATTAAAATGACCCACAAACCTTCAGGAATAACCATTTATACCTTATGAAAGATGATACCAAAAATCTGCTCCATTTTTATTTTTAATCAGCCTTTTTGCAGCATTTTGAGACAGTTATTACAATTATTAACAGTTTTTTTTTGTGTTTTTTTGAAATGCTGCTTATTTTCAACTAAACCAGACCTGTTCATGCCTCCAGCCTAACCTACTTTGCTTGAAATGGTCAAAAATATCAAAAATCACATATTAATTGATACTAAAACTAGAATTGAAACTAGATACTGAGTTGAGCAAGTATCGATACTAAAAGCAATCACATTCACAGGACAGAAATGAACCTTTCCTGAAAAGGTTTAGACTGATCTTTAGCTGTATCAGAATAAGTATATACGCCCGTGGATCAGTGAGGCCACATGGGAGTATAAAAAGAAAGTAAGTACAATTTAATGTTGAAAATCACATTCTGTTGTCTAAAGAAGTTACATTTTTTATTATCACTGTTGTATCAGAATCAGTATCGAGTCCATTTCTTAGTATCAAAATCTAAGTTTGTAATTTTAGTATCATGACAACACTGCATGAAATATAAGCTCCCTACATGAAGTGGTTTACACTAGAGTTGAGTTTGTATTTTTGTATTTTCTTTCCTGTCTGTTGCTTTGGGGGACAGTCTAGTAACACCTCTGGGCACATCCACACGTCGCCTATAGCCGGTTGTAGGGCGCACACTGTGGCCCTGTGCGACAAGAGAACGACACAAACACCTGTGGTAGCGTTCAGACTTTAAAGTGTATATGACAGGTTTGCACCGTTTTACTAATATCACTTGATTTATGAATGGGATGGTGTCTGTGCTAATATTTATCATAGTTTTACATCAGTCAAGTGGCAGTTTGTGGGAAAAAAGGAAAAAATAAATAAAAAGTACAGGAAGTGGTGGTGAGGTCTAAAACAGGATGCCTCTACCTATGTCACCAACACAGAAAATTCCATTCAAAATTCAAGGGCAATTCACACACAAGGGGATTAGTTTAGTCGGGGATTGTGACGTCACCCACAGCGTTCGGCTCCAGTCAAATGAAGCTCACAAGGCTAGCAAATTAGGAATAGAAATGTATTTGCATAGAAACACCAGGATCATGCGGAGAGCGTTAATAAGAACATTTTAAGGCTTACAGCAGTAGTTAAAGAGAAAGTGGTGATATTTTTTCAGTGTTTAGGCTACGTTTATATGAGGAGGGTCTGGACAGAAGACGCAAAAGTGGCGTCGCGTCTTCACTTTTTATTCCGCGTTTAGACGAGCGTTTTCGGGAGGAAATCTGCGTACATACGGTGACGCAAAAATGTGTGGAATTCGATTGGGTATGCATGCCAGGCGGCTAGGTGGTGCTGTGATACATTATCACTATGTCCGCGCACATGCGTAGAATCTTCCTTCTTCTCATCTGCGCCGTAAAAAGAAAAACAAAACATGGCTACAGGTAGCAAAAAAAAAAATTGTGTTGTCAGATGAAGAAGTTCAACTATTGCTTCAGACCAAGTTAGACTACAAAGCAACGAAGGTGCAACAAAGTCCTGCCAAACAAAGTACACTGATATATGGACCGATGTGACGTAAATGCGTACGCGACGTCAGCAGATTTGACCAGAATTTCGCGTCTTGGGCAGTGTAGACGAAAACACTACGGCGGAGAGCGTATTCAAGTTTTTCCACTTTGGAGGGCAGTTTCAGTTTTTTGCGCTTTTAAGCCTCCAAAACGCCGTCACCGTCTAAACGAAAGGCACTTCCAATAAAATATTTTGTCGTTTTTACCAGTAAGCGTTCTCGTGTAAACAGGCCCTAATAAGTCGATTGGAGCCAGAGTAGATGGAGCCAGAAGCGCCCCATGAACACTTCCTATTTGGAAAGCGACTAGAATTTTAGATGGATATGTTTAAAGATCCCATGACATGGTACTTCTTGATGCTTTTATATGGCTCCTTAATGGTTCCCTAATACTGTAAATGAATCCTTCTTCAAAATCAACACTCAGTGCATGAGAAACAGAGATAAGATGAGAAAGAGTATTTTTTCTCTGTCTGGAACACTCCATAATGGGCCTTGTTGCTTGAATGCAAATGAGGAGAAAAGAGCTGGCCAATAGTAGAGGGTGGGGGCGTGGCCAAACTCCGCTTTCGGCTCTGAGCCCTCAGCTGATCCATTTCCTTGTTTTTGCACGGGGGAGAGATTTGAAGCGTTCCATTGAAAAATAAACACATTTCCACAGAAAATAAAATTAAACCACTGCTGTTCAAAGGTCCAGAGGCTCAGATAAAGGACTTCCGAGCCTAGAAACACTCGGACGTGCCTCCAGGCAAATTAAAAAAACGCATTTCGCATTGCCTAGCGCATTCGCAGTCCAAACTCTCTGGGCGTGATTTACAGAGACGCTGAGTACAGACAGACGGGGGTGGAACTGCATTTGCATTTCTTTTTTCGATCTGACGTCAATAAGGTGCCTTGTTCAAACTCGCCCATTTGAGCTCCGATTTTTTGTAACGCAGAAAAGGATCGCAAATGCTCAGTTTAGACATTTCACAACTTTTAACAACTTCTAAACAGGGTAGGGGAGCTCACATTAACGTTCAAAAACCTCAGAAAGTGAAAATTTCATGCCATGGGACCTTTAATGTTATACCATGTAACGTTCCAGGCAAAGCAATGACATCTCCATGGAGACAAGCAGATGGCAGATCTCCCACCAGAAAAGTTGCACAGTGCACCTTTTTTCTACAAAAAAATATGCAAGATTTTTTAAAATAAAATGTTAAGTATGCTTGTGTTTAGAGTGTTTTAGTGAAAAGAGTAGTCTAACCTGCCACATGCACTTTAAACTCCATTTTCCCCAAGTACCAGTGGCAGGTTCACCACAGCAGTTGGTTAACAATTCACTCATCACTTAAGTGCCCAGATCATTGGACCCACTCTGGACACATTGACAAATCCAATTTCCAATGACTGCATTTTACGTTGCCCAGTAGCTTGTCATGACATGGTTGACTTCCCATTACTCTCCTCTCTTTCTCTCTCTCTCTCTCTCTCTCTCTCTCTCTTCCTCTCCTCTCTCCGTCCATCTCTCTCTTTCTCTCTCTCTCTCCATTTGAAACGAGTGACAGCCTGTACATGTCCGAGTACATGTACGGCTTTGTTAAAGGGAGTCAGCCGTGCCATGAGAACAAGTTGTGGCTGACATAAGGCAAAACATAAACTCGGGATGCACTGGAGATGTCCGTGTCTGAACACAACAAGGATTTAGCAAGAGCAGAGCGGGAGAAGACAGGAGGCGACAACTAATAAGGCTGAGAGGAGTAGGTGCAGTCTAGAATCCCAATAGCCGGACAACAAATCAGAATTACGCTGCAGAATTTAATATTTTGTCATTTCTGGGCCTATCCACATAGTATAAGCTTCATCATCTTCTCTGTTGGCCTAAATACACAAAAGTGAAATTAGAAAATCAGACCTCATGGATATGATTGTTGTTAATTACTTTAAGTAGTTTATATATATCATCGGTTTGGATATTTCTTTCCAATGACGCAATTGACCATTGGAGCTCTCAAATTCATTTGAGCAGTATTACCTACAATACTCTACTTACGGCTTATTTAATCTTACAAAACCTTGTATTTTATTATATTTTATTACATATTTTTATTATATTGTTTACTTTTGTCCCTTGTATTTTTATTGCATGTTCTTAGTACTTCTGGACTATCTTAGCGAGTCAACAGGTTCTTCTCATCCTAAGCATTTCATTGCATTGTTGACCTTGTGTTGATCCTGCATATGACAAAAAAACAATCTTGAATCTTGAATCCTGTCAGCAACGGGCAGAAACAATGGGAAAAGGCCACTATAAGCAACATGGATGCAATGCAGATAGAGCCTTTGCTGTGAACACAATTTGAATGCAGAAGTCCAGAGATATCTTATGAACTTAAAGGAGAATTAACGTTTTTTTTTTTACAATTTGAGCCTTATGTTGGTAATAAAACAAGTTGTTTTACTCACCCATAACACTTTGGTGTCATTTGGAGCACTTCCGGAGATGTTTTAGATTTGCGATATCCGTAACGTGAGTTCTCGGGGCATATGTTTGCGGTCTCCAAATAACACAAACTTTAGCACTTTTCAAATCACAGAAGCTCGCTGTGTCAGCGTAGACTTTAAGTGGAGTCCAAAGCGGCCTGAAACCCAATATCCAGCTATAGTTTCATTTGATGACGTCATCATAGAGGACAGCGCGCATGCGGCTGTTTTGCAGATAAACACCACTCTGAACTTTTCTATTGCGAGTGACACATGGCAGAAGATTCGGACTTTGAGGCTGAGGAGAACTTATGGAGGACTGAGAACTGAAGAGGAGTATATGGATGAGGAGACAGAATGGATACGGAAAAATGAAGCAGAGACACTTTTAGGAGCAGCGCAGAGAACAGCCATTGGTTTCGCATTACTTCTCAGAATCGCACGCTGAATCCGTTGGCCTTCTTTCTTTTCCTTTGCTGGTAAAAAATCGTCCTGACTAAAGTGGGTACTGCAAACACGATGGTCCTAAGGTCTTACAGATTTGCGTTTCATGTTTGGGTCCCGAGAGCTGAGAGCCAAATAAGATGTGACTGAGCGCATGCGCACTGCCCTCTTCATCTACTCGAAACTATGGATAAATCTCGGATTACAGGGCACTTTTGACTCAAACCAAAGTGCAGACTAAGACATCGAGCTTCTATGATTTGAAAAGTGCTAAAGTTTGTTATTTGGAGACCGCAAACATGTGCCCCGAGAACTCACGTTAAGGATATCGCAAATCTAAAACATCTCCAGAAGTGCTCCAAATGACACCAAAGTGTTATAGGTGAGTAAAACAACTTGTTTTATTACCGAAATAAGGCTCAGATTGTAAAAAAAACATTAATTCTCCTTTAAAATTGACAGTTGTGAGCTGTAAGTCATGTTATAATGTTACCTCATCAAAAACATACCTGAAGTTGTATTTTGTTTCATTTACACATGATAGCAGCAGTAGTTTTCGACTTTGCTCCCTTTTACCTTTTGTTCAGTAGAAATTGGCAATTCCATGTCTGAAATCATCCAAATGATTATATGCAGGGTTTGTGTGTTAAACATGTGTAAATGAAACAAAACACAACTCCAGTGATGTTTGTGATGAGAAAACAACATTATAATATAGATCAGAAAATAGCGTAATATAGGCCCATAAAAAACGGCGGTGTCTGGATTTTTACCTGTGACGCAACAATCTAGATAAAATGCAAACAGAGCATTTGTAAGAGCTCAAAGAAGACAACTTTGGAAAAAATACCAAAAAACAGGTATCTATTAAAGATGTATTTGACGAGGGAACAACAATATAGTGTAGTTAAAAGCTCACAGAAGTACATTTTGCATAATATGTGTCCCTTAAGGAGTCTACAAATCTTAGCCAAAAGATTTTCAAAAGGAAAAGTATAATAATATAAACCTATCGGGTTGGTCTGGTATGAATGAAACTGAGGTAATGATTAGATGTCTTTTTTTGCCCGCACCTTCCTCCCCACCTTGGAATAATGTGCCGTTATCAGGACAACGCTGACAGCGGGCCAAGAGGACACGCAGGATTGGTTGGTTTTCCTGACCTCACCAATCAGTCGTTTTGGTCCGGTTCTTATAACGGGAGCTGAAAGATGAAAAGGAAAAGTATGCACACGCTCAACAGCAACAAATACGTACACAAGTTTAAAAAATAAAACAAAATAAACATAAAATAAACAAAGTGAAGTGGGATTTACAGTCCATTTACTATTATGTGATGATAACCATTTACTGCATTTTTTTATATGTATATTTAATTTATATTATGTATGTATGTGGGGAAATGGTCATGAGTTACCATGGTGACACAATGCACACATTTGCAAACACTGTCAAAAAGTTTCAAGGTTGTCAGAAAACCCAAGAACACATTTTCAGGATCAGTGGAAGTGTTCGTGGTCCTTTTTTGGTTTTTGACAAAAAAAGATGAGAGTGACAAACTGAAAAATCATCATCTCACCCAGTGTAATTCCAGCTAAGTGAGTCCTTTATCATCAGATTGTGTTAAAACAAAGCTCAGATTGCAGTCTAACTTTAGTAACAGATCTTCAGACAGGGCAGTGCTACAGTTAGCCCCAGGAAATGTTGATGATCAGCTGCAGTCTTGGTTAATAAAAACATGCTTTACTTTGTCCCTCCAGTGGCACAAACCCAAACATGAGGACCCGGGGAAAGAGTTGTTTTCTGCAGAGGATCCATGCAGCCTGAGGTGAGCTTTAGAAGGACTCACGAGTAAGACTCCCCCTGCACGGGTTTGAAAGTTACTCCTTTTCATCTGTTTCATGCTGACATTTTGTTCTGAGGGGTTATATATTTGTACACAGGACAAGAAGTAATGAACAAGGCATTGCAAAGACTGAACAACTACTTATCAAGTCATTAAAGTGTTATTAGGGCTGTCAGTTTAACGCGTTATTAATTAATTACACGACAAATTAACGCGTTATACAGATTAACGCAATTAATTATGAGTGGTAATTCAATGCGCTCGCATTTTAAATTTGGAGTGTGGCGACCAAATCGCTGCCAGGGCCTTTGAAGGGCAAGTTCAAAGGCGGGATTATCAACAAGAACGTGGTGATTTGTAGCTTTTGTCAAAAAACAATTTCCGATCAGCAAAGCTGCTCCAGCCTGACGGATAATTTGAACAACAAACACATCTGGACTGTTACAGGTGACAACGCGAGCGTGAGTGCACAACAAACCAACAAACCAACAAACCAACAAACCAACAAACCTCGCTCGCAGAATTTGGGAAACGAATGAGCAAAGCGACCACAGAAAAACTGACAAACTCACAACGTGGTTGCCTCTCTTGCTCTCACACTGTCTCTCTCAATCTCTTTCACTCTCCCTCTCTCTCAATCTCTCTTAATCCCTCTCCCTCTCTCAATCTCTCGCTCACTCTTTCTCAATCTCTCTCTCTTTCTCAAGCTCTCTCTCACTCTCTCTCAATCTCCCTCTCTCTCTCTCCCACTCTCTCTCACTCTCTCTCTCTCTCTCCACTGTCTCTCTCAATCTCTCTCTCTCTCCCTCTCAATCTCTCGCTCACTCTTTCTCAATCTCTCTCTCAATCTCTTTCTCAAGCTCTCTCTCTCACTCTACCTCTCTCTCCCTCTCTCTCTCTCAGTCTCTCTCTCTCTCAATCTCTCTCTCTTGCAATCTCTCTCTCTCTTTCCCCCTCTCTCTCTCCCCCTCTCTCTCTCAGTCTCTCTCTCACTCTCCCTCTCTGTCAATCTCTCTCTCAATCCCTCTCTCTCACGAGATTAAAATGTGATTAATTAGGTTAATAATTACAAATCCTGTAATTGATTTGATTATTTTTTTAATCGCCTGACAGCACTAATCGTTAATCGTTACGATCAAAGTACTATACAGAAAAGAGGTACAGTTTAAAGGGACAGTGTGTAAGATTTTTACCCGTTAATTACTGAAATTGAAGATACCCATTCAAAAATACATTGTTTTCCAAGCCTTTTCACTTCCATCATGAAAACAAAGTATTCTTTTGGACTTAGATACAGTCACATAAAAGGGGGATCTTCCCCATGTAGAGGAAGCCATTTTGAATACGAGAGCCGCAGAAGGACATTTGGGCTCCGCCTTCGCCTTCAGCAAGGCTCGTGGTTTTGGGTAAACGACAAGCATGTCCCGGACCACACGTCGTAATGGATCTAACACGTGTTTTAGACTAAATTGTTTTACTGGATTTTATTCGCTGGATCCTTACGGACAGATTGAGAGCAAGTTTATGGTGATATACAGAGTTTGACCTGTGCAGAGCCTTCAAAGGTAAGCTAAGTAACAAACCTTGTTTTGTGCTTTTCCGTATAAAAGCCCCATGTGCTCGGGGAGTGACTGTTCTGCCGGGAAATGAATTGCATAGTCAAAAAGAGGAGACTGTAAGGTTTCATTTGATGTGTAGATTGTCATGGTACACGATCGGGAATGTGTGTTTTCATGCGAAAAGAAAAAAAAAAAACAGTGAACGGGACCGCGTTTTATTTATACCGTAGTTGTTGGCGAGAGCTCACACAGCGCCGGGTGCGCACTGGTACGCGAGCTGTCCGCGTTACGGCGCGCCCGGGTGACCCTCGAGGTCTGCCGTAGCCAAAAGAGGAAGTGCATGGTACCTACACCACCTATGCGCCACGAATCCTACACACTGTACCTTTAAGTTTTTATTCCCCCTCATTAATTTTCATTTTTGAGTCTCCCCTCCTTTTTCTCTCTGTGCTACGTCACTCCCCCTTCAGAGCGCTATCACAATGTTCAGCGTTCAGTTGTTGTGTACATTTTTGAGTTTTGTGCGTTTTTGAGTTTTGTGCTTTTGTGCGTTTTTATGCTTTTGTATATTTATGGAGAATTGTCGTGTGGGATGATGTAGGCTTATGGACTGAGCAATGGACAGAATCTCAAATGGGGGCCGTGGGAGATCGCTAAATTACTGAAACATGTACATGTGTGGACAACTAAAACCTCTCAAACCTCTTCAGGCATGTTTTTGATAAGGGAGTAACTTTATAACATTTTGATAATATCCGCTCTTTAAACGTTATAAAAGGAGAAGTTCAATTTGTCAACTGGACAAAGTTTGTTTGGTCGAAAACGTTTCGCCGCTCATCCGAGAGGCTTCGTCAGCTCTGGTTCTAGTGCTGGTTAGACCCTGTTTATATCTAGCTGCAGGGAGGAGCTACCTACACTGAAAAAAGCTCTGAAACTATCCCAGCTACTCTGTCTCTTTTGTTTTACGAATTCCTCTGGCGTCTAGTATTAGCATATCTATAAGCCCTAGGCGGCGCTCACTACACTGAAATAGCTCTGAAACTATCAACTAATCTGTCTCTTTGTATTTCAAATTTCTCTGGCGTCCATTTTCGTCTCCCTATTCAAGACAAACGACCCTCTCCACCCCTCTGCAATGGCTTGTCTGTCCTAATGTTTCCTTGTCTGTTTTTGACTTGGTTTGAGAATCGAATTATAGATGGGAGACAAGTTGTGTCTAACTCCCCCATTTCTGTTTAACGACGGATTCTCTTTTTTGACAAAAATAGCCTCTTTAACTCCCCTCTCAAACCAGTTCTTTTCCCTGGCCAAGATCTGAACCTCACTGTCCTCAAAAGAATGGCCCGTGGCTTCTAGGTGAAGATGAACGGCAGATGAAGGTCCACTCTGGCACGCCCGCGTGTGTTGGTACATCCTCTTGTGAAGTGGCTGCTTGGTTTCCCCAATATAGCGCTCACTGCAGTCTTCACTACACTGAATGGAGTAGACCACATTGCTTTGTTTGTGGCTCTGTGTTTTGTCCTTTGGGTGGACGAGTTTTTGTCTTAAAGTGTTTGTGGGTTTGAAATAAACTGGAATTTCATATTGTCTGAAAATCCTCTGTAGTTTTTCCGAAACACCAGCCAGGTACGGAATCGCTACCCCTTTCCTCCTGGGTTCGGATTCTCTGTTGTCTTGTTTCTTGCCCTTGTCTCTTTTGGTTTTGTTGACAGCCCATTTAGGATAACCACAAACAGAGAGGGCTTCCTGCACATGTTGTTCTTCTTTCTCCTTACCCTCTGTGCTTGTAGGAACCACTTGGGCCCTGTGTTGTAATGTCCGAATAACACCCAGTTTGTGCTGCAGTGGGTGGTGTGAATCAAAAAGCAAGTATTGGTCTGTGTGTGTGGGCTTCCTGAAGACTTCTACTTGGAGTCCCCGGTCTCCTCCTATCGTTACCTGGCTGGTGTTTCGGAAAAACTACAGAGTAGCTGGGATAGTTTCAGAGCTTTTTTCAGTGTAGGTAGCTCCTCCCTGCAGCTAGATATAAACAGGGTCTAACCAGCATGAGAACCAGAGCTGACGAAGCCTCTCGGATGAGTGGCGAAACGTTTTCGACCAAACAAACTTTGTCCAGTTGACAAATTGAATTTCTCCTTTTATCATGGATTCTACCTGGACGACTGAGGGACTCTTCACGCATCTTTAAACGTTACTTAACAGATTTTGACAGAACTAAACCAGCCTTCTTTATCATTATCCAGCCCAGCGTGATACTCAGACCATTCCTTATCTGCAGCAGCACTCGCAGCTCACAGCCGGGGGTCGGTTTGAAAAGCACACTCAGGCACCACTTCAAAATAAAAGCCCTGGTTCAGACTTTACAAAACCTCACTTTGATGATGTTATTCTGTGTCATCCAAACCACAATCAAACACATCAACAGAGGAACTTTGGGTGTCAGTCTCACAAAAGCACCGGCGCCCTCCCTTTTCATTAGCGCCTTTTCATCCGCGCACTCCACAAAAGCCTTCTTCACCGCGCCGCAATGTAAAGAAATCTGAAAAATAAAATAAAAACACGTTTGTCGACGCGATTTTAGCCGCAGCTGCTCCGAATGCCGGCGTGGGGCGTGAGAAATCAACAGCTCCGGGAGAAGCGGGTGAGAGGATGAGAAGAGGAAGAGGAGAGGACGGAGGACGGAGGAGAGGGGAGGGAGAGGAGAGAGGAAAGGAGGAAGAAAGGAGGAGGAAAGAGGAGGAGAGAAGAGGAGGAGCGGAGAGAGGTGGAGAGGCAAGGGGTGGAAATAAGAGGGAAGGAGAGGGGGAAGAGGAGGAAGGGGAGGAGAAGAGGAGAGAAGAGATGAGAGAGGAAAGGAGGAGGAAAACGAGAATAGGAAGAGGAGAGGAGGAGATGAGAGAAGAGGGGGACTGGAGAGAGGTGGAGAGGAGAGGGGTGGAAATAAGAGGGAAGGAGATGAGAGAAGAGGAGGAGGGGAGGAGGAGGAGAGATGACAGAGGAGGAGGGGGAGGAGAGGAAGAAGAGAGAAGAGATGAGAGAGGAAAGGAAGAGGAAACGGGAATAGGAAGAGGAGGGGAGGAGATGAGAGAAGAGGAGGAGCGGAGAGGGGTGGAGAGGAGAGGGGTGGAAATAAGAGGGAAGGAGATGAGAGAAGAGTAGGAGAGAAGAGAGGAGGAGGAGAGATGACAGAGGAGAGGGGTGGGAAGGAGAGGGAAGGAGAGGGGGAAGAGGAGGAGGGGGAGGAGGAGAGAAGAGAGGAGGAGGAGGAGGAGGAGAGATGATAGAGGACGAAGGGGAGGAGGAGAGGAAAAGGAGAGAAGCGATGAGAGAGGAAAGGAGGAGGAAACAGGAATAGGAAGAGGAAGGGAGGAGATGAGAGAAGAGGAGGAACAGAGAGAGGTGGAGACGAGAGGGGTGGAAATAAGAGGGAAGGAGAGGGGGAAGAGGGGGAGGAGAGGAGAGGGGAGGAGCTGAGAGAGAGGAGAAGAAAGAGGAGGAGGAGAGGACTGACACATGAGTCTGTGTGCATCTATAACCTGTGACATTGCAGCTGCTGTTGTGTAAGAGGAGGAGAGGATGTCTTTAGTTGTGTTATCGAGGCGTACAGTGGTTCTAGAGGTTAGATTCAGCTTTAACGTGGATGATTCTGTCAATGCAGTCTTGTTTTGTTTTTGTTTTTTTTTACAACAGAAAAACATAGTTATACAACCAAACTTACTGAAGAATAATAAAATAGCAGTGTCACAGTTGAATTAAATTCTCTAACTTTTCTTAACTAATTGTCCTTATGGAGATGTTACTGTTTTGTTGTTTAATGGTGTTAATGACTTTCTCCATGGAGACAAGCAAGACAAATAAAATATATGTAATAAAATAAGTGCAAGCGAGAGAAGTTTAATGCCACTGTGTACTGCGGGACACTCAAGTCGAAACGATAAACATCTGCATCTTTAAACAAAACTAAACCTGTCCTGTAGAAGAGCTAAGCGTAATAGTATAATGTCTAAATCAAGACTAAACCAGGTCTAAAACTGGTCTAAAACAAGTCAAAACCAGGTCCAAACCTGATCTAAACAGATGTATACTAGGTCTGAACTAGGTCTAAATGAGGTCTAAACCAGATCTAATCCAGGTGTAAACCAGATTCTAGTCCAGGTCTAAATCAGGACTAAAACAGGTCAAAACGAGGTCTTAACCAAGTCTAAACAGGTGTATACTTGGTCTAAATTAGGTCTAAACCAGATCTAAAACAGGTCTAAACCAAATTCTAATCCAGGTCTAAATCAGGATTCAAACTGGTCAAAACCAGGTCTTAACCAAGTCTAAACAGGTGTATAATAGGTTTAAACTAGGTCTAAATCAGGTCTAAACCAGACCTAATCCAGGCCCAAAACATTTTTCCAAGGAATGAGAAATCCAGTGATTGTTTGTCCTTTTTCAAATGTTGCACATGCATGACACCACCCCCCTCCTCCACAGCTCCCCAAGTAGAATCGCTGTTGCTGCTGTACCTATATTGTACGTTTTCAAATGATAAGCAGAAGTTACCTGTCCAGAAGTCATTTAGCAACTTTAGACCCTCCGCTTCAGTGCACACCTTCGCTGGAAGGAATCTCTGAGAATCACCTTAGTTTGGCTTCGCTCCTTTTCCCTTTTCTTCAAAAACTGACTTTCTTTTGCGGCTAACTGGTAGTGGATTCTTGTCTGCCATCGCAACAAACTTTGTGCAAACTGCGAGGAAGATACAGTTTGAAAAAGCCGCTAAGAACCGCTGCGTTGGTCGAGTAAACAGCGTCTTGCGTTTGTGGAACGTGTGCGAGGCGAACGTAAACCACATAATCCCAATGCGCCGGCAAGTCAGTTATGCTAGAAACGTAGGGAGTTTGATTGACAACCTACTGTAATAGCCAATAGATAACGAGGTAGCCTTGTTATGCTATGTTTATCTGGCCCCACCACGTCCACAGTTGATGGATTTTCATTCTTTTTTTTCTTTTTTTTTGGGGGGGGGGGGTGGTCATCAATTACAAGACTGTTGCATCTCTATAATGCTATCACTGACAATATGAAACAAATAAACACAAATCCTCCATACAACCAGCCTAAACCAGATCTAATCCAGGTCTAATCCAGGTCTAAACCAGGTCTAATCCAGGTCTAAACCACGTCTGCTCCCTCTCCTGGTGCATGCATATGACTGCAGTCGGTTACATAAGCACAGGGAGAGAGTGTTTTGTTCCATCATCTCTGCACCTCGCGTTCTGAGGGTAACACAAAATCAATAGCACCTTGGAAAAAGTAGTCAGTGACTCTCCACTCAGTGCTTGTATTTATCAAGCCATTTTATGTCTAATCGCTTTTTTAACAAATCACAGGTTTATGGGTGTACATTAGAGGCCCAGGGGCTGTGCTGCAGCTGTGAAAGAAAAACTGGGTAATTTTATTGAGCGTTAACACCCATTAGCAACTACAGCATCCACAACACTGGGACCGCACATACACAAAGACAGAAGGCAGACTGCAGGGTCATTAGCTGAAACTACGATACAATCCTACCACATACACTGTTAATTAGGCCCATATACGGCAGATTTATTATTAACATTAACACCATATGTGAAAGTGTAAAGTCATGAGCAATCTAGGCAAAAACGTAATCCTTACTTCCTCATCAAAATCATACCCGGAGTTGTGTTTTGTTTCATTCACACAGGCTGAGTTCTTCTCACAGACTGAAAACACCTTGTCATATCATGTGGTAATACAGGAAGTGCTCCATATATCTTCAGTAAAATCATCTGGCTAATTTGAGACCTGAAATTGCCAGTCTTTACTAAACAAAAGGTAAAAGGTAGCTTGAAAACTACTACAACGTGACATCACAACGCTTTAGAGGCAGACGTATAATAAAGGATTACTCAAACATGTGTGAATGTAACAAAACACAATGCCAGGTCTGTTTCTAATGAAGAAACATTATAACATCAGAAAATAGGAGTAACATAGGCCCTTTAAAACACACTATAGAACACTTAAAGATCCCATGACATGGTACTTCTTGATGCTTTTATATGGCTCCTTAATGGTTCCCTAATACTGTAAATGAATCCTTCTTCAAAATCAACACTCAATGCATGAGATATGACTCTGACAGTCTTCATGAGGCTAGATGTGTCTAAAATGCTTTATTCTGGGTGTTGCTGCTTCAATGCAAATGAGAAGGACAGAGAGATTGGCTAAGGAGCGGGGGGGGGGGAGGGGGTTTCCCCCGCTGGAAGCGCAGCTCTGCACCGCTGTCTGCTCGCTTCCGTGTTTAACACAGGAAGATTAAGATTAGGCTTAGGCTTAAGCCTTTATTGGTCTCACACACAATGACACACGGGAGAAATGTGACTTCTGCATTTGACCCATCCTTTTCAGGAGCAGTGAGCAGCCATCTTTTTTTTTCGGCGCCCGGGGGGCAGTACCGTGAAGGGTCTTGCCCAAGGACCCACACTGGTTAGCTCATTGCCCGGGGGGGGTTTGAACCTACAACCCCCAGGGGGAAAGTCCATGACTTACCAGTTGAGCTAACCAGCCGTGTAAGACAGATGGGAGACTTTGCAATGAAAAAAAGCATATTTACACAGAAAATAAAATTAAACCACTGGTATTTCAGAGGTCCAGAGGGTCGGGTAAGGGACTTGCGAGCCTAGAAACACTCGGACGTGCCTCCAGGCAAATAAAAAAACGCATTTCGCATTGTAGCGCATTCACAGTCCAAACTCTATGGGCGGGATATACAGGGACGCTGAGCGGAGACAGAGGGAGGGGCTGGAGCTGCATTTGCCGATATGACGTCAAAAAGGTGCCTTGTCCGAACTCGCCCGTTTCAACACTGGTTTTGTGTAACGCAGAAAAGGACCGCAAATGCTCAGTTTAGACATTTCGCAACTTTTAGCCATGGGGGGGGGCCTAAACAGGGTAGGGGAGCTCACATTAACGTTCAAAAACCTCAGAAAGTGAAAATTTCATGCCATGGGACCTTTAAAGTATATAAAGAGATGGCCTGTTACTGTACTTTAGAGTTCTTTTTCGTAAAACTAATGGAACCTCTGAGGATCTTTATTCTACCACAGGGCTAGTTTGGCTTTAAGTGTAAGAAAAAAAGAAATGGTTGGTGGAGTTGATTTATTTTTTTTATTTTTTATTTTTTTTACTGCTTTTACAAAATAACAATCTTTGGAGTTGGTCAAGGCTACAACATTTTCACAATACCATTTTATTTGACAACTTTGAGACTCTGGCAGTCTGCGTGTTTAGAACCACTCTCCGAACAATAGAAAACCTGCCATTCCCTGCTGAACAGCGCTGTTTTCATTGCTCTGAGCCTCTGGACATCTTGACCCTCAAATTCATGACCATCTGTTGTGTATCATACAGAAATCTAAAAGTCCCACAGCTTTGTGCCCTTCATTTTTCGGGGGCGTTCTTGTGCATTAGATTATATCGCTACACTTCTGCTAAGGTTTTGTATTGTTAAGATGAACACATTTGGCGCTCAGATATGGTTGCGGCCCTGCTTAAAGCACAGAGGTCCCCGAGCTGTGTGTGAGATGGGCTTTTATTCTATACTAAAGTCCAGACTCAGCGGTTTCCATGTAAGCGGACATCTCCTGTCCAAACATCAATAACTCCACTGCTTTTCCTCACTCTTTTCTCCTGTGCTGCTGACTTCAAACTACTGAGAACTCAACTGAACGACTAAAACAGGACCAGGATTAACCAGGATAAATCAGGATTATCTGTTAACCTGGTTTGTATCAGAGCAAAGCCAGGGGAACTTGGGGAAAAGCATGCTTTCTAGAGAAATAAATCAAAGGTTGTATTGAATTGATTTAGAACTACATAGCAGAAGTAAACCTGACACTTCAGATAACCAGAGTTAGTAGATACAATCCTGTCACACTCCAGATCTGTCTTACTTTGGACCGTCACAAACATACGTTCACTTTACTGTCTCGTCTTAGAAGTAAAATTAAGCTTGGACAATATGACAAAATTTAAAATGTATTTTTTCCTCATACTGATCCATCGCGATTGTTAATTTTTATTTGAGGCACAATCATTAAAATTTAAAGGTCCCATGGCATGAAATTTTCACTTTCTGAGGTTTTTGAACGTTAATGTGAGCTCCCCTACCCTGGTTAGGCCCCCCATGGTTAAAAGTTGCGAAATGTCTAAACTGAGCATTTGCGATCCTTTTCTGCGTTACAAAAAATTGGAGTTAAAACGGGCGATTTTGAACAAGGCACCTTATTGACGTCAGATCGAAAAAAGAAATGCAAATGCAGTTCCACCGTGTACTCAGCGTCTCTGTAAATCACGCCCAGAGAGTTTGGACTGCGAATGCGCTAGGCAATGCGAAATGTGTTTTTTTATTTGCCTGGAGGCACGTCCGAGTGTTTCTAGGCTCGGAAGTCCTTTATCTGAGCCTCTGGACCTTTGAACAGCAGTGGTTTAATTTTATTTTCTGTGGAAATGTGTTTATTTTTCAATGGAACGCTTCAAATCTCTCCCCCCGTGCAAAAACAAGGAAATGGATCAGCTGTGGGCTACAGCGGAGAGCGGAGCGTTTGGCCACGCCCCCACCCTCTACTATTGGCCAGCTCTTTTCTCCTCATTTGCATTCAAGCAACAACGCCCATTATGGAGTGTTCCAGACAGAGAAAAAATACTCTTTCTCATCTTATCTCTGTTTCTCATGCACTGAGTGTTGATTTTGAAGAAGGATTCATTTACAGTATTAGGGAACCATTAAGGAGCCATATAAAAGCATCAAGAAGTACCATGTCATGGGATCTTTAACACACAACAGTGGAGTTTATTGAACTCTGCTCCTGATCACACGTTTTCACTGAAACAGGATTAAAAAGACTACAAACTGATCACTGCGGATTATTTGACTGAACTGCATGAATGCAAGCGTATGTTAGACTCACTGTTCCCTAAAGCTAACGCTCACTCACACTTCTATTAAAATTGTAAAATGTAAAATGAAAAACTTATGAAAATAGTTAGTAAAGTTAATTAAAGTCAAAACTACCAAATTATTTCTGTATGTACAATTCTTTAGTCTGTGGCATTGTTTTATTTATTTATGATGCCACAAATTCATTTTATTTGTGTACTTTTTAACACATCCACCCACAGCTCTCTGTTCACTGCCTTATCTTTAAATATTTATTCATTTTAACACGACTCAGCAAAAACCTCTTAGATGCACAACTGGACAGGAAGTAGTGACGCTAGCGGTGAGGTGCCGGACACGACTGTGCACAGATCCTGCTAATCCACTGCTCGTATACAGATCTAGACCTGCTGTAGATCATGTTTGCGTTTTAACCACACCCACCCACTTATTATGCTTATTTCTATGGTCGATATGTACAAATCCCTGGCCAGAGGTGAGAGTAAAATTCATTTGCGTTGCTGTAATGGCCAGACAATTTGCTCCCTCCATAACCCCCCGCTCTCTCTTAACTATCACAATCACGGCGTTACAAAAAACACAGCTCACTACATGTTTGTTGTTATCCGGTTCATCCAATTACCGCCAATCGCCCACATTCTCTGCACATGGATGCTCACGGAGGGCTGCGACTGTGGAGAAATTAAACGCTCTCGTTAGTCTAACCTCATGACCTCTCAAACGCAGCAGCGAAGAAGGGAGCGGAGACATGCGTCGCCGTAGCAACATAGCGGCGCGATCATGTCAGGCTAATGAAATGATCCACAGGTGCCAGGAGGAAAGGGGGGAGCGAGGAGGTATCCTGCAGACTGTATCAACAAAGAGGAAAGCTAACAACGCACATACTGTGGAGTGACAGACAGGCAGTGGGGAGAAGGATGAACTACAAAAATATCAGGAAAGGATTTCAACACAATGCAAACTGTGTAGAAGGCACTTTGTAAGGTTGGGTTGGGTTTACTTCTATATTCCTTATTCCATTGTGAGAAAGATCAAGTCCACCCAAAACTGTAAAATGTAAAATGAAAAACTTATGAAAATAGTTAGTAAAGTTAACTATAAGTATTGTGTGCAATTGTACGCATATACAGTACATATTGTTTACATATACAGCTCTGGAAAAAATAAGAGACCACTGCAAAATTATCAGTTTTTCTGATTTGACTACTTATAGGTATGTGTTTGAGCAAAAGGAACATTTTTGTTTGAGTCTATAAACTACTGACAACATTTCCCACAAATTCCAAATAGAAATATTAGAGCAGTGCTTCTCAAATAGTGGAGCGGGCCCCCCTGGGGGGGTGCGGTGTGATGCCGGGGGGGGCGTGTGTGACCCTGGGAAACATGCTTTTTTGCTGTACTGTACTAGAACTAAGTGTAATTGCACATCAACAATGGTAGTTGGCAGTGGCGCTCTCATTGTTGCTCTGGGGCAGGGGTCGGCAACCTTAAATACACGAAAAACGCACAGAACAGACTCACCATCAGCAGAACATCCTCTGTCACAGAAAAACACGTATATTCCACTGAGTCGTGTACTTTAGTCCGACAGAAGCTGACGCATCAGCGGCACAAGGACAGAGCGTTTTTTTCCAGTGCTTTTAGTTTATGCAAATGGGCCATGTGATTTTAAGTTTCATTTCTGTAAAATGTAAACAAATGTGTGCAAAGCTGCATTAAAAACACATTAACATTTGAGTCCTCAGTGCAAAAGACAGTGCAGAGTGCAGTCTTTGTTGTAAGTACAGTGAACCCTCGCTGTATCGCGGTTCACTGTTCGCGGCCTCGCTGTTTCGCGGATTTTTTTTCCCAATATATATATATTTTTTTTTCCAATTTTTTTTATAGTGTAACTTTTTTTTTACAGTGTAACATTCTGTCCTGCGCCATGATTAGCTAAGAGACTAGACCAGGACTAAACCAGGTCTAAAGCAGGTCTAAATCAGGACTAAACCAGGTCTAAACCAGGACTAAACCAGGTCTAGACCAGGGATGGTCACACAGGGTGGTAGGGACAGAGTCATAGTCACAGAAAATAATAACAATTTTCTAGACAAATAATATTACACGCAATAACAAATACATGATAACAAAAAAGATACATGATTTCAGACCTCAAACAATGCAAAGAAACAAGATCAAAATCATTTTAAAACAACATAATACTAATGTTTACACTTAAGAAGAGTTCAGAAATCAATATTTGGTGCAATAAGCCTTATTTTTAATCACAGCTTTCATGCGTCTTGGCATGCTCTCCACAAGTCTTTCACATTGTTCTTGGGTGACTTTATTCCACTCCTGGTGCAAGAACTGAAGTAGCTCAGCTTTGTGTTTGTGTTGTAATTCAACAGACGCTGGAATAGAATGGCTGTAATACATGTAGAGATGCTGATTTCAGGGGAAAAAAATGCAGTGGTCTCTTATTTTTTTCCAGAGCTGTACATGTCTTTCAGTATAATCATAACATGTGATGAAACAAAATCCTCTGTAATTATGTAATTTCAAGTCCATAGCCCTTAGTAAAAGTAAAAACAAGAGCCCTCTCCTTATGGTCATATAACCTTATTTTTCAAATCTTTCAGAGTGAAAGACTTAACAAATATCGTAATATTGGGATCTTATCTTCTTAAAACCTGATCATTAGAAAACCTCGGTTACCATTTATTTCATTGAACTAAACTTGATTTTTACAGGTTTGGGACTGACAGCAGTCTCTTGTGGCCTGACCAATAACTACTACAGTACATGGTTCTTCACATAAAGCATAGCTAACCTAAAGTTCTTTTTTTTTTTACTGTCTACACTGCAGCAAATGGAGAAATAAAACCGTGAAACCTCAAAAAACCTGGCGACCTCCACTCCCACTCAGAACAAGTTCCACTACACACAAAGCGCACTTCATTTAGCTATTCACTGCACTTCAAAGCACTACAACATTTGGCTTTTTAAAAGTCATTTTAGTTCTGCTGTGCAAAAAGAAACATGGAACATTTTGTCACAAATTTAAAGGTGCACTATGTAACTTTTCTGGTGGAAGGGTTGGTTGCAGATGTCACTGCTTTGCTTGGAATGTTCCATAGTATTGCACTGAGCTTATCTACACTGTATTTAATTCTTACAGTGAGCAGGGCCACCACTCCACAGTGCTGACGTTTAACTTGGCTGAGTTGTGTCGTTGCTTATTTCCATGGAGACAGATTTGTTTAATGGCAGATTGTTGAAAATACACAGTCCACGTTAAAGGGCCCATATTTTCTGATCTCTGTTGTAATTGTTTCCTCGCTAGAAACATACCTGGAGTTGTGTTTTGTTTCATTCACTCATGTTTAACACATGAACCCTGCATATTTAGGCTGAGTTCTTCTCTCAAACAGAAAACACTCTGTTCCACTTTGTGATGTCATGTGGTTATACAGGAAGTGCTCCACACACCTTCAGTAGAATCGTTTGGATGATTTCAGCCCAAGAATTTCCAATCACCACTGAAGGTAAAATGTAGGCGTTAACTTGAAAACTGCCAATTAGAGCTGGGCGGTATTACCAAAAATTGATATCACGGTATTTTTCAAAATTATACCGGTGTCACGGTATTTGACGGTAATTTTTTTTTTCATGCATGACGAGGTGTTAACCCCATTTCCTAATAATTTAGAGAATAATTACTGCTGTAAATTTGACTTGGTAAAACATATTTGGGTCCAGTGCTTTAATCATCTCCTTGAAGCTTCTTTCTCAACAGGACTAAGTGGTTCCATGTCTAAATGAATAGTAATAGCGTTGGTAATATCGTTTCACCTTTTGCTTTTCTTGTCGTAGAAAGTCCCCTTAGCAAACACGTCTTTGAGTGACGTCTGAGTCGCTACAACTTTAGCCTGACAACATTACAGAATGTTTGTTTGATCAGTGTCAGATTTTTTAAAGCAGAAGAACTTCCACAGAACTGACACGGCTCCTCTTTTCGGTATAAGTTCCTCTGTTTCTAACAACAGCGTCCATGTTGTTCACCACTCAACACACACTGTAGCCGTGTCCCGAGGGTAATTGATCCGTGTGCGTAATTTCCGTGGTGCGTGTTGTTAGCATGAGTGTTAGCAGTGTGTCTGGGCGCTGCGAGCGGCTCTGTGGACCTGTCCCATTTCGGCAACGGCCTTGCAGTCCGCAGAGGCTAGTTCGAGGGCTGCAGCTTTTGCAGCCTTCGGAGCGTCCGAAAAAGCGTCCGAAAAAGCAACGAATTGGGACACAGCTTACGCTTCCACCGCTCTCATCCCACTGCAAAACAGTTCCCCGGCGCGACGCTCTGGCGCGACGCTCTGGCGCGACGCTCTGGCGCGACGCTCTGGCGCGACGCTCTGGCGCGACGCTCTGGCGCGACGCTCTGGCGCGACGCTCTGGCGCGACGCTCTGGCGCGAAGCTCTGGCGCGACGCTCCACCACTCTGTGTTCCCGACGTTTTGTACGCACACACTCACCGGTATTGCGGTAAATGAAAAATTAATATCATTTAAAAAAAATACCGGTATTCGGTATGAACCGGTATACTACTGCCAATACGTGACATCACAAGGTGGAACAGAGCATTTTGGAGATGTACAGAGAGGAATACGCTAGATATGTTTTTGAAGAGGTAACAGCATTATGACAAGCTCACAAGAATATATTTTGTGTAATATCGGACATTCTTATCTACTAAGTGACTTTTATGGTTATAAATTGTACTTTTAGAATTATCCATTTCACTATTTCATAAACTGCACTTTTCCTTTGTAACATGTTGAGCCAGGACAAGTGTACAAAGCTCCTTCTGTGTGTGGTGGAGTGACAGTGTGTTTATATGAGATAAAAAGCCAATCAAAGCCTTTATTCACCGCAGATCTTAATAACTCACAGTAGACAGTAAACCATAGAGCTGACAGGAGCAGACAGGAGCAGACAGGAGTGAAGCAATAGACTACGAGACCTCAGGGCACAGAAGAAACAAACTAGACAAGTATTCACTGTGTTATAGAGATTTTTCACAGCGATCTAAAAGTAAAAAATAACTGACAGTGAAGAGAAAGGCGCAATTTCAGCATTAGAACTCTTAAGATTATAATACATACTGAAGTTTAAATTAAGTATTATGCAACAGTGCTACAAATAATACTACTAACACTGCTAATACAGTACTTACTCCACTACTTCCATTTAAGAGGTCCTATATTACACAAAATGGATTCTTGTGAGGTTAGACAAGTATGCACCCATTGACCGCTATGGAACCTACATGGACTGGGGAATGGGTTATTTCATGGCAATTGTCAATACCAATTATTAAGAATCCATAGAAACCAATGACCAATAAGCTCTGCCAGTATTTTTGTGGCTCATATATAGGGCCAATACTGATAATTTCCCCCAAAAATATATGATGTGAAATGAGAACTAATATAAACATTGTCTATACTTTTTATAGACAAATTATTATTATTATAATAAGGAAAAATAATCTCAAAAGAAATATTTTTTTAGACATAGTAATCTACTAACCCATAATGGAGCAGTGTAATCTCATTTTGTGAATGCCATGTTTGCACTTAAAGGGACAGTGTGTAAGATTTTTACCCGTTAATTACCGAAATTGAAGATACCCATTCAAAAATACATTGTTTTCCAAGCCTTTTCACTTCCATCATGAAATCAAAATATTCTTTTGGACTTAGATATAGTCACATAAAAAGGGGATCTTCCCCATGCAGCCATTTTGAATACGAGAGCCGCAGAAGGACATTTGGGCTCCGCCTTCGGCAAGGCTTGTGGTTTTGGGTAAACAACGGCAAGCATGTTGCCGGATCACACGTTGTAATGGATCTAACACGTGTTTTGGACAAAATTGTTTTACTGGATTTTATTCGCTGGATCGTTACGGACAGATTGAGACCAAGCTTATGGTGAAATACAGAGTTTGACCTGTCCAGAGCCTTCAAAGGTAAGCTAAGTAACAATCCTCGTTTTGTGCTTTTCCGTATAAAAGCCCCATGTGCTCGGGGAGTGATTGTTGTGCCGGGAAATGAATTGCATAGTCAAAAAGAGGAGACTGTAAGGTTTCATTTGATGTGTAGATTGTCATGGTACACGATCGGGAATGTGTGTTTTCATGCGAAAAGAAAAAAAAAAACAGTGAACGGAACAGCGTTTTATTTATACCGTAGTTGTCGACGAGAGCTCGCACAGCTCCGGGTGCGCGCTGGTACGCGAACTGTCCGTGTTACGGCGCGCCCGGGTGACCCTCGAGGTCTGCCGTAGCCAAAAGAGGAAGTGCATGGTACCTACACCACCTATGCGCCACGAATCCTACACACTGTACCTTTAAGAGTTAAAATAAAGCTTTAGGGCCTGTTTACACAAGAACGCTTACTGGTAAAAACGGCAAAATATTTTTATCGGAAGTGCCTTTCGTTTAGACGGTGACGGCGTTTTGGGGGCTTAAAAACGCAAAAAACTGAAACCGCCCTCCAAAGTGGAAAACTTGAATACGCTCCGCCATAGCGTTTTCATCTACACTGCCTAAGATGCAAAACTCCGGTCAAATCTACTAACGTTGCGTACAAGTTTACGTCACATCGGTCCATATATCAGTGCGTAGATGAGAAGAAGGAAGATTCTACGCATGCGCACGGACATAGTGATAATGTATCACAGCACCACCTAGCTGCCTGGCATGCATACCCAATCGAATTCCACACACTTTTGCGTCACCGTATGCACGCAGATTTCCTCTCGAAAACACTCATCTAAACGCGGAATAAAAAGTGAAGACGTGACGCCACTTTTGCCTCTTCTGTTCAGACCGTCATCATATAAACGTGGCCTTTTGCAGTAATTCCAAACCAAATATCAGCCTGAGCAGGAGGTTTAAGGCAGATACCCAGTATACATAGTGCAGATATCAGTTTGAGATATACCGATCTTTCTCTAGAGCACAGGGTTTTTTTCATCGTGGTGTCAGAATCGGTACTGAATATGGAGTCTGTTCCTTAGTATTGAAATCAAATCACCATTGTACTCCTTCTGTTCTCACTACTACTATATGATTACTATAACAACTAGACTACTTGTATGGGTAATGTGTACCAGGCAGCATTAAAACAACTGTCTAAAAAGTGCATTTACAAAATACATCAGACTTACAATATTGGTCGGCTACTTCATTCTCTCAAACAAGGAAACCATTTAATTTAAGAAACTTTGAGAAACCATTCCGCTCTCTCACAAATCCATTTCTGCAGCTTTATTGAACCAAACAGGTGAACATGCATCAATACTGAAGTGGCACTATTTGACTGCTAGTGCACCTCGGGGAGTCTGCCACTTCTCTCAAAGCAAAACAACACCGAGCTAATGCTAACAAATTATCGAAACGCTCTCTCTTTGCAGACGTCACTGCTCTGGTCCTCCAAGGAATCGACTGAAATATGCCACCTTGCCAAAACAAGACACAAATGGACTCACCATCAGCGCAGAGTAATAGTTTCTCCACACGGCGGCCGGTTTGATACCCCCTGAAAATACAGTCATAATGGTTGTTTTTAGTGTGTATTCAGGGAGAGTGTGTGGACAGAGAAACACACAGAATAAACCCATCTCTATAGTGTTGAAACATCTGTTAGACCACAAATAATAAAAAACAATAAGCTCAAAATGCAATAATAAAACATAGCATCTTGAAAACTACTGCTTCATGACATCACAAGGTGGAGCAGACCATTTTGAGCTTTGGAGATGTACTAGTAAACAGACTAATTATAAAGGGTTACTCAGTTGCAGGTATGGTTTGATGAGGTTCTAACATTCTAACATTAAAGCTCACAAGAGTCAATTTTGCATAATACAGAACTTTTAATAAATATGTTTCTATCATTACACGCAGTGACATGCAGTCATCACAGAGAAAAAAAAGTAAAATAAAAAAATAAATGGTTATATATATATATTTTTTAACCGTTCAAGTACTGGTGCCTCACATGGACTGACTGTGCTGTAGCTCAGCAGTGACAGATTCTGTGCTAAAGCGGCGGTGAAAAAGCGCCGGGTGAGGCACGTAGTTACCTGGCCTCATGGTAGAGGCACTCGTGAGCCCAGGGATTCTTCTGCAACTTCTGGGGCAGCGGATTAGAATAAGTGACAGCAAGCTACAATTTAGAGTTAGCAATTCAAGTTCAATAATCCGTTCAACTTCACTTTTTTCTTCTTGTCTGGCCCGACTTTTTAAATGGAGGAAGATTTCATATTAAAGCTCAAGCAGTTTTCTAAACTGGACTTTCGGTTGAAGCAGGAGTTTATAATTAAAGGGAGACCAACGCCGGAGCTAAAGGGTTTGCTCCAGACTACGAGACGATAGACTTGCTCTTTTCAAACAGCGTGGTAAGAAATCGTCTTTTCTACTTTTCCTGACTTCTTTTCTCAATCTGCTGTGACAATGTCTGGACTCAGATGGATATTCTGACCTGAAAAATTTGCAAAGAAGCCTCGTCAAACACGAGCGGTCCACCACTCACATTCAGAGCCAGATCGAGCTAAAAGTCAAATGAAAAAGGTAGTACAAATATCAAAAGAACAATCAAAATTGTAATGTCCAAGAAGGAGTGGGGGTAAGAAAACGTATTTAACCCCATCCCCATTACATCTATACATAATAACATATGTAAAGAAAGGAAAATCACTTCCATTTTCCCATGGTAATTCTTATCTGTTATGTACACTTCTTTCTTTTTTACTTGGATACAAGTGACCATATAGTTACGGATACAGGACCTGAATACTAGTACCAGCAATGGTAAGAAAGCACATACATTACCAGCAATGGTAGAACAAAATGATACCATAAGGTAAGGAAAAGCACATACAGTGATAAGAGATGTTCCAGCAGAACTAGTTTTGCAGAAGACAGTGATGAAATGACCTTAGACACTCTCCATATACTGTGACCAGACCATATTTTTGTTATGTAATTTAAACGTATTGACACTTTGGTATTGCTTATAGAGTTTGTCCAAACTGTTAAAGAGTTTCACACCACGTACAGACATGCAAAAACTTTTTTTAGTGGTTCTCACTTTGGGCAATTTGAAGTCTCCAGTCACTCTCAAGTTGTGGGTTCTCTCACTCAAAGTAAATAGTTTAGTTTAGTTTAGTTTAGCCTTTATTTGAAGGGACAATGTACAGAGACATTAAGTTCATAAAAACAGAGATGTTCTGCACCAGATTATAGCTAAATAGCTAATTTCCATCTGCAGTCCCTGATTTACATGATTAAAAATACAATGCAATGAATAAAAATACAATACAATAGAACAATAAAATACCAATAAAATACAATACAATAACACTCAAACAATCTCAGTAAAAACAAAAGTTCATAAACTCACTCTCTCCCAAAAACTCGTTCACACACAGACATAAGCACATCTCATTCACATTATTTACAGGAACATTTGTCTTAAGCAAGAATAAGAAGGTGCTGTATTGGACTTAAATAGTTCAGTGCTTGGCAGGTCTGACTATTCCATAGCCATTTTTTAAGTTCTGTGGTGAATATTGCATAGTTTGTTTGTTGTTTCAGTTCCGTTGGGAGATTGTTCCACTCCTTTATTGAATTATATGAAAAAGCTGTTTGTGCAAATGAGGTTTTACATTTTGGTAGAACACAGTGGCCCCTAGAAGAAGCTCGTGTGACTCTAGATGTCACCTCTGACGTGTACTGAACAAAGTGCTTAAGTGGTGCAGGTGCAGTGTTATTTAAAATTCTGTGTACCAATCGGATTGCAGCAAATCGTTGTATATTACTGAAGCTGAGCAGTCTGTATTTCTGTAACACATGGCAGTGGTGATGTGATCGTGGTTTCCGGTCCAAGGTTTTTAAAGCTTGTTTGTGCAGCGACTCTAGAGGTCCCAGAATAGTTTTTCCTGCTTGAGACCAGCAGGTTATACAATAATAAAAACGGGACATAATCATAGCATTATAAAAAGTTTGAGATGCCTCCATAAAACGTTGCTATTTTAATTTATGACACTACTCGGTGCGCTCTGGAAATGTACTGAACAATAATAATTAATTTTCAGCTTCTCATCAAAAATATTACAAGCTCCAGTCACTTACAGGGAGAGAAATTGACCCGGGCCAAATTTTCTTGCCGACACCTGGTGACGTCACTGATGACGTCAGTGCCTCACTAGCCATGACCCTCACCGCACGTCACTGATTACATGTTATAGCTGCTCCAAAGAATAAAATAGCCTATAATCTGACACAATTACATGTCATGGTTTTAATCAAATTTATTTCAGATTTAGTCCTATCTTAGGCCTGGTTTAGTCTAGGTTTAATTATGGGGAAAACCATTATACTATTGTGCGACTCTAAACACTATTTTGGCCTGTAAAATATTATTACCCTCTTTGCCTCCAAAACCCATTTCAGGTCTAAAGCAGGTCTGGTATTTTCCTGGTGGTGCGCTTGATCTCTCCATCCCCGGCTCAAATCACATCATATTTCCACTCGCTCTGGAGAGGGGCTGGAGAGGGAGATGAGAGCCATGGAGAGAGGGAGAAAGAGGGAGGGAGAGAACGAGAGGCAGCTGGGACCACAATGGGAAAGGTGAGAGCTAAGAGTGTGATTTACCAACAACACAAACACATAGATCAGAGGGACACAGACAAGGAGGAGGAGGGCGCCCCCTGCCAGACTGAGCAGTGCATCTGAGTATGTTTAATAATAGAACGTGCCTCAAAACGCCCACAGTGTTGGTCACATTAGATTTCTATCCCCATTACAATTTGCTTTAACAGTGTACTGATTAAAAGTAGAGATTAATTAAGAGGGATGGTGGAAGAATGAGCAGCTACAGCCAAGTAAGTCTGCCATCCTCTCCAAACAAATAACTTATATATCACACCTACAGTTAAAGGTGCAAAATATGTAACTTTATGGTGGGGGGGGACCTCCTCCTGCTTGTCTCCATGGAAATAGCATTGCTTTACCTGGAATTTTCCACAGTGTTGCATAATGTACAGTATATACCCACAGAAAGAACAGTCAGAGCGATGCAATAACATTTACATGGAGAAAAGCAGGTGTCTACTGTTAATAGTACAGTGGTACCTCACCTTGTGGTGGTACCTACATACGAAAAATCCAAGTTACGAAACGCCTTCACGTTAAATTTTGGTCTCTAGATACGAAAGAAAATTCAAGTTACGAAACGCAAAATCTCAAAAATTCAATTAATGCGCGCTCAGATGCACGCCCCAAAATGTAAATACACTTTATCAGCACACACGGGGTTAGGTTCCAGAGGTGGCCCGCGGTGGGAGAGGTCCATGAGGTAGGACAACTTTGTATTTTGCAATTGTTCTACATGTTTTAGGGCTGTAAATGCCTCACCACACACATTCTACGCTTTTCTCGCATTTCTCTCTCGTTTGAACACTTGAACTTTCATAGATTTTCAGTGGAATGTGTTGATAGTGAAGCGTGGGGGGGGGCACGGCTCAATATAGCGCCGAACGCGCGAGGGGAGCGGAGGGACACAGGATTACTATCGCAACAACACATCATCAGTATGGTAAAACTAACCTGTCTCACGCCGGCCTAAGCCCCGCTCACGTTCCCTTAGTGAGTGAACAATCCAACGCTTGGTGAATTCTGCTTCACAATGACAGGAAGAGCCGACATCGAAGGATCAAAAAGTGACGTCGACACAGCGCAAGGGCGCGAGTACACCGGGACTGCGGGCGCGGGATGGAGCCGCGGCGCACGGGCCGTGCCTCCCCCTCGGGGCCGAGCACGCGCGGGCCGAGCACGGGGTGATTTAATCTTGGTCTGGTCCCGGTTTGGTCCGGGTCTGGACCTGGTCCGGTCTTGGTTTAGACCTGGTCTAGAACTGGTTTAGTTCTGGTCTAGACCTGGAAGTCAGATAGAACCAGAGCCCGCCCCGAGCGAGACCCCGCGGTCTTGCCCGCCGATAGAGCACCTTTCTCGGTCTCTTAGCTCACAGTGTCGGCGCCCCGGCTCTGGAGGTCAGATAGAACCAGAGCCCGCCCCGCTCTTATTCCCGCTGAAAGAGCGTCTTCTCGGCATCTTAGCTCTAGCACGGAACGCACAAGGAGCGCGGAGACATGAGCAACGCGCTCATCCAACGGCACTGCCATGACCTGGTCCAGTTCTGGTTTAGTCCAGGTCCAATCCAGGTTTAGACCTGGTCTAGACCTGGTTTAGTTCTGGTCTAGACCTGGTTTATTCCACGTTTAGTCCTGGGTCTACAGTCTCTTAGCCAATCAGGATGCAGAACACAACATTACACTATAAAAAAAAAAAGTTACACTATAAAAAAAAAAACTTTGGAACGGATCAGGCCTTTTCTATTGAAATAGCTACTCAACTTACGAAAAATCCACGTTACGAAACCACTTCTGGAGCGAATTAATTTCGTAAGGTGAGGTACCACTGTACTATGTTACTGCTACCACTTCTACTATACAACTCTGGAAAAAAATAAGAGACCACTGCATTTTTTTTCTGAAATCAGCATCTCAACATGTATTACAGCCATTCCATTCCAGCGTCTGTTGAATTCCAACACAAACACAAAGCTGAGCCACTTCAGTTCTTGCACCAGGAGTGGAATAAAGTCACCCAAGAACAGGGGTGGGCCAACTTTTTGACTCGTGGGCCACAATGGGTTCTGAAATTTAACAGAAGGGCCGGACCAGGAGCAATTGGATTTAGTGTTTTGGTAATCCACCTCATAAGAGCAAAAAATAACATGGGATAGGCAGAAAACTTGTGCTTTATTTCAATTAAAAAATAACAAAAGCATTAGAACAAATATGCCAACACCTGGCATATCAGGCATACAGCAGCTGATAAGTATTCGGTGAAAAAATATTTACTTGTCCACTTCTTATTAAACACTCGACATTCTCTGTCCACTTTTCTTTTCTTAGCTCTGCTCATCTTTACAGGAGGGCTGAGTCGTCAAGGAGTAAAGCACAAACGTGTAGCAATATGCCGCACCTCAACAAAGGTCAATGTATCTAGTGCGCCAGCTATTGGAAAACACCAGAATTGCAGGGAAATTAAAACATTAAAACATTAACAAGGTTTATTAATATAATTTCTTCAAGTTTGGCGGGCCGGATTAAAAAGCTTAACGGGCCGCATATGGCCCCCAGGCCGTAATTTGCCCATGCCTGCCCAAGAACAATGTGAAAGACTTGTGGAGAGCATGCCAAGACGCATGAAAGCTGTGATTAAAAATAAGGGTTATTGCACCAAACATTAGGTCTGAAAACGTATCTTTTTTGTTATTTTGACCATTTGTCATTTTCGGCAAATAAATGCTCTAAACGATAATATTTTTATTTGGAATTTGGGGGAAATGTTGTCAGCAGTTTATAGACTCAAATAAAAATGTTCCTTTTTCTCAAACACATACCTAGAAGTAGTAAAATCAGAAGAGCTGATAATTTTGCAGTGGTCTCTTATTTTTTTTCCAGAGCTGTAGGTGCTAATAGTACTACTACTACTACTAGTACTACAACTATTAAGATTATTATCATTACTTCCACTTCTACTATAGCAACTACCACTACTCTGCTGTCACAAGGTAGAGTTTTCATAACCACTTGGATGACAGTTGTTACATACTGTAGAGTTTATTTCTGCCTCTCATCTCCACAGTTGTATTAAAGATAAATAATAAATGTAAGTAAACTATTGTAGAGTGCGGCTCTTGGCCATATAGTCTATGTAATTATCTAATATTTGATTTGATCCTTCCGCAAAGCGAGCATGGATTTCCTCTTCATAATATTCACTATGGCAAGCGTAAAGCAGTGTGCAGTAAATGTCAAAGTGTTCACATCTGAAATGGAGCCAGTGTGCTGGAAATGTGTTGATGTATCATATTTATTGTTAATTTATAACAGGAGGACGTGATTGGTCAGGGGCTCTGGGCCATTAAAAGTGCTGAAACAATAACAATACAATGATACGCCTTAAAGCTGCACTGTGTAACTTTTCCTGCTTGTCTCCGCGGAGATGGGATGGTTTTGCCTGGATTGTTTCACATGTATGGATTGTGTATTCAGCTGTTTTTACTGTTCAATACCTTGCCTCTCCACAGATCTGTCATGGAAATAGATGAAACCGAAGAACATTCAACACTTCCATGGTGATAAGCAGATGGGGATACACCACTTAAAAAGTTTTGTAAAGTGTTTTCTCTCAGTAATTTATTTAGCAAATATATATTGATATATTTATGTATATCTAATACAGTGTAATAACATAAAAATCATTTTTTCCCCCCAGTGCTGTATAAAGTAGTGGAAAATCAAACTCAAGTAAAAGTATAGGTACCCCTCCCAAAAATGACTTTGGTAAAAGTCGCAGTCACTGACTGAAATGTTACTTGAGTAAAAGTCTTAAAGTATCTGGAACTTCTTGTACTTAAGTATGACAAGTAATGTAAAAATAAATGTACTCAAGTAATGTAATTAAAAGTACAAGTAAAAGTATCAAGCAAAGGCAGTCTGAAGCTAACCCTCGCTTTGTTACTAAGCACAAACACACAGCGCTTGTTTAAATTTTTAAAAGTAGGCACATGTTAATGTTATTTTTTGTCCTTTTGAACTTGTGTGCCCTTTCTCATTCGTTACACTTAGCCTACAGCTATGCCTTCCCTTGAGCCGAAAAAGCTAGGTAGCCTGTTAGCTCCAACATCGTCAAATACTCTTTGTGTAACCGAAACAATGTCACACAAAGTTAATTTCTACATGTTATGCTCAAGGGTTCACAACGGTGTCTAGAATGTCCATGCTATGGTTACTGAAATTGGAATATAGACGCTAACAATTTCATTAATCTAGAACTTACCTCGATGTGTTTCTTGAGGTTGGACGGGGAGTTTCTGTAAGATAGGATTTCCACGTTTCTTGGAAGGCACAAGAGGCACTTCATTTGATAGGACGAATCCTTCATATCAGCGTAAGAGAACATTGTGTTTAAGTACGGCCAGGGATGCTCATCGTCAGGTCCCCCTTCATTTGTAGCCGACGTGGATGCTGTCTCCTCTTCCATCAGGGATGTTGATTGATTAAACTAGCTGCATGAAACCAACAGGTGTAGGCTGATTGTCATGCGCAAGTAGCGAACAAGCCCAGGCACGTCCTGACTTCCTTGCAGTCAGTAGAGGTTTTTTTTGTAACGAGTAACTAAACGGCACATTGAAAATGTATCGGAGTAAAAGTATGCAATTAAATTCGGAAATGTAGTGAAGTAAAAGGAAAAGTTATCATTTTTTTAAAAACTCAAGTAAAGTACAAAGTCTCCCAAAATGTACTTAAGTACAGTAGTGAAGTATTATTACTTCGTTACTATACAACACTGTTTTTTCCCCATTTTCTGAACATTTTCTTGTAACAAATCCTCTCATATGAGTTTGAGCTGTGCCAGAACTTCCAAAAGCACGTCTCCATTTTAAGAGGTGTCTGTTGCGTGCACAGACAGCTGACTGGAGCTGTGATAAGTGCTGGACATGTTCAGATGAGCTCAGCTGGAAAACAAACCTCAAGCCAAACCCTCTCTGTCGCCGTGGAGAAAGAAGAAGAACTACTACTACTACTATTACAACAACTACTACTATTATAGCTACTGCTACTGCTATTACTACTATTACAACAACAACTACTACTGCTATAACTACTACTATTATAACTACTGCTGCTACTACTGCTGCTACTACTACTACTACTACTGCTGCTACTACTACTATTATAACAACAACTACTACTACTACTATTACAACAACTACTACTACTACTACTATTACAACAACTACTACTACTACTACTATTACAACAACTACTACTACTACTACTATTATTACAACAACTACTACTACTACTACTACTACAAGAAGAAGAAGAAGAAGAAGAAGAAGAAGAAGAAGAAGAAGAAGAAGAAGAAGAAGAAGAAGAAGAAGAAGAAGAAGGAGAAGAAGAGGAAAAAGAAGAAGAAGAAGAAGAAGAAGAAGAAGAAGAAGAACTACTACTACTACTATTACAACAACTACTACTATTATAGCTACTGCTACTGCTATTACTACTATTACAACAACAACTACTACTGCTATAACTACTACTATTATAACTACTGCTGCTACTACTGCTGCTACTACTACTACTACTACTGCTGCTACTACTACTATTATAACAACAACTACTACTACAACTACAACTACTACTACAACTACTACTGCTATAACTACTACTACTACTACTATTATAACTACTACTACTACCACCACCACCACCACCACCACTACTACTACTACTACTACTATTACAACAACAACTACTACTACTACTACTACTACTACTACTACTACTACTACAAGAAGAAGAAGAAGAAGAAGAAGAAGAAGAAGAAGAAGAAGAAGAAGAAGAAGAAGAAGAAGAAGAACTACTACTACTACTACTACTACTATTACAACAACTACTACTATTATAGCTACTGCTATTGCTATTACTACTACTACTACTACTACTATTATAACTACTACTTCTACCACCACCACCACCACTACTACTACTACTACTACTACTACTACTACTATTACAACAACAACTACTACTACTACAACTACTACTGCTATAACTACTACTACTACTATTAATAATACATTTTATTTGTTAGGCGCCTTTCAAGGCTCTCAAGGTCGCCGTACATCAAGATATTAAATACATTGATTAAATAATACAGTACATAATAAAACAAGATAAAACAAAATAAAAACAGTGTAAAAATACATTTTAAAAACAGATATAGATTAAAAGACAGTGTAGTTATGGTCAGAGTGGTCAGAGTGAGAAGGCCTTTCTAAACAGATGAGTTTTGAGTTTAGATTTGAAGTGTGAGAGTGAGTGTGTGTCGCGGAGAGCATGGGGGAGGGAGTTCCAGAGCTGGGGAGCAGAGCGGCTGAAGGCTCTGCTTCCCATAGTGACGAGACGGGCAGGAGGGACAGTGAGGTGCAGGGAGGAAGAGGAGCGGAGGGAGCGGGCAGGTGTGGAGATGTGGATGAGGTTCGACAGGTATGGAGGGGCGAGGTTGTGGATGGCTTTGTAAGTGAGGAGTATGATTTTGTAGTGTATGCGGTGTGTGATGGGGAGCCAGTGGAGCTGTTGCAGGACAGGTGTGATGTGGTGATGGGAGGGTGTGTGTGTGATAATGCGGGCGGCTGAGTTTTGGACCAGTTGGAGTTTATGGAGTGATTTTTGTGGGAGACCGAACAGGAGAGAGTTACAGTAGTCTATACGGGAAGTGACCAGGCTATGGATGAGGATGGCGGTGGTGTGTGGGGAGAGTGAGGGACGGAGGCGGCGGATGTTTCTGAGGTGGAAGTAGGCGGACCGGGTGGTGTTGTTGATATGGGAGGTGAAGGAAAGTGTGCTGCCTGAGGGGAGGGGGAGATAGAGGAGCCGTCGATGGATATGGAAAAAGGATTTATTTTGCTAAGGGTGGATTTGGTGCCAATGAGGAGAAGTTCTGTTTTATTGCCATTAAGTTTGAGGAAGTTTGAGGTGAACCAGGTTTGTATTTCTGTGAGACAGTTTGTCAGAGAGGAGGGTGGAAGTGTGGAGTTGGGTTTAGTGGAGATGTAGAGCTGGGTGTCATCCGCGTAGCAGTGAAAGTGGATGTGGTGTTTTCTAAATATGGAACCAAGGGGGAGAAGATAGATTAAAAATAGCAGAGGACCGAGGACAGAACCCTGAGGAACACCTGACGTGACAGGGGAGGGATGTGAGGTGAATGACTTGAGCTGAATAAACTGGGAGCGGTGTGAGAGGTAGGAGTGGAACCAGGAGAGGGGAGTACCAGAAATGCCAATGGAGGAAAGTCTGTCGAGGAGGATGGAGTGAGAAATGGTGTCAAATGCTGCACTGAGGTCTAGCAGGAGGAGGATGGAGAGTGAACCAGAGTCAGCAGAGAGGAGGAGGTCATTAGTGATTTTCAGGAGGGCAGTTTCAGTGCTATGGAGGGGACGGAAGCCAGATTGAAATTGTTCGTAGATGTTATTGGAGGAAAGATGGGTGTGGAGTTGGGCAGCAACAGTTTTCTCAAGAAGTTCGGAAATGAAGGGTAGGTTTGAAATAGGACGGAAATTATTGGAGGGAACAGTACCGGAGGTGAGAGAGGAGTGAATGATATTAGTTATGAGGGGGGACAGTGCAGGGATGGAGGTTTTGATGAGGACAGTAGGGAGACAGTATTATAACTACTACTACTACTACTATTACAGCTACTACTACTACTACTACTGCTATAACTACTACTACTAGTACTACTACTACTACTACTTCTACTACTACTATAAGTACTAGTACTACTACTACTACTACTTCTACTACTACTATAACTACTATTACAACTACTACTACCACTACTACTACTAATGCTACTATTATAACTACTACTATAACTACTACTACTACTATTACAACAACAACAACTACTACTACTACTACAACTACTATTAATACTACTACTATTACAACTACTACTACTAATACAACAACAACTACTACTACTACTACTACTACTACTACTACTACTACAACTACTACTACTAATTCTACTACTATTACAACAACAACTACTACTATTACAACTACTACTACTGCTATTGCAACAAGAACTACTACTATTACTACTACTACTACTACTACTACTATTACAACTACACCACCAGTCAAAACTTTAGACACATATTTTCATTCATGTCTTTTCTTTATTTTCATGACTTTTTACACTGTAGATTCACACTGAAAGCGTCACAACTACGAATAATGGAATGCAGTAAACCAAATAATAAACCCCAAATAAATTAGAATAGCCACCCTTTGCTTTGATTACTGCTTTTGACATTTTCTTGCCTCTTTGACCCTGACATGGCACATCAGTAGAATATAAAGCATTTCAGGAGACTTCATCAAGAAGCTCAAGAGAGAAGACCAAAGGTTTGTAGCGGAGTGGCTACTTAGAGGAATTTGAATGTAAAATGTATATAATATTCTCCTGTGTGAGATCAATAAAAGTCAATCTTCTAATCCTTAATCACTGTAAGGCGCTTTGTGTTACATTTCGTATGAAAAGCGCTTTATAAATATTGATTGATTGATTAACATTTTTTTCTTGACTACATATTTTCCTATATCTTCATATATTTAATGTCTTCTGTATGTATAAAATGTAGAAAGTAGAAATATAAAGAAAAAGACAATGAATGAGGAGAGTTCAAACTTTTGGCTGACATTGTACTTCTACCACTACTACTGCAATGACTACGGCAACTACTACCAATACTTGTCCAATTGCCACTAGACTCTACGTTCAAGTGAAACTGATTTGGTCAAAGTGATGCTTGTTTAACTGAGTCTGATAATGTTCTAAAATGTACCTGGAACAGTGCCAAACCAAAGGTGAACACCCCCCTAAAGAGCACACCGTTTGCCATATGCAAAGTGGATCATAGTAAGACTCCATCTGAAGAAGTGCGAGCCAACAAATATTATAATATAGCAGGCCTGGACTGGTAATTGGGCATACCGGGCATTTTCCCTAAGGGCCAATCTGATGCAGTTTTTTTGTGTGTGTTTTTTACAATTTAGGGGAGGCAGCCCATTGGTCCATCTTCACTATAGACAGTGGACTAAACCAATCAGGATATAGTAGCTTACAAGAGCACTGATCCCCGCCACTTTCAGTGTTGAGCGTGGAAACATGGAGAAGTGGCAGAAAGGGGGTTCGGAGAAGTTGTGGGCTAAAAGATTAAAAAATCTCACTATAGACACTGCAAAATGTTCTAAAATAACAGACATATTCTCTGGAGGGGCTGCTGGAGCCTCCACGTCCTCTGCAGCCCAGGCTGAAGGTGGACAGGAAGAGGAGCAGCCAGAGACTGTGGACAGGGAACCCGAGGGAACCCGAGGGAACCCGAGGGAACCTGAGGGAACCCAAGGGAACCCAAGGGACAGAGTGACCAGGGAAGTGTAGCACAGGCACAGCAGGTAAGCAGGTAGCAATGTTGGGATAATTCCGGGACTTTTAGGTGATGGACAGGCATGAAAATCGCTCACCTTTCGGCGAAATTTGTCGTTTTGAAGCCAAAACAGGTGACCTATGTGAATCATGTAGACTCGATGAGAAAAGTTTTTTTGTGTGTGCAAGATTCATTTTAAATAAACCATTGAATGTGTAGTTACTGCGAGTTTACTGGTGGTTTTTGGGAGCTGGGATTTTTCCTTAAATGTTGCGCCCTGGTTTCCCCTAGACTAGACCTGAGCATTTCAAGGCCCGAGGGCGAGCCGACTCTGACTGGCCCGTGAAAAGTTGCTTGGAATTAAGAAAATAAAACCTACTTTCAAAATTGTACATAATGCATTTGTACTGATGATCATCTGTCGGACGTGCTTCACATCCCCACCTCAAACATGCAACCTGACTTTGATGCACTTGTTAAAGCTCAACAGAGGCGAGATTTCTCTCACTGATCAAGAAAAAACACTGAAACTTCCTAACTTTGACTTTCTTTCTACACAGTTTGGCAGTTGGACAAAAAAAAAATTTGTGACATATCTTGTATTATATTATTTGGCATACAAAGACATTGTGGTGTCTTAATCGAAATTTAAGAAAGTTAAATCCAGAAAGCATTGTGGGGTTAATGTGACTGAAAAAGAGTTACGTTTACCATTGTTTTGAATTATTTTACTGAATAAATTCAGTTTTTGTAAAACCTCACTCTCTCATTACTTAATAATAACACAGAACTTAGCAGCTTCTGTAAACAATGACATTTACTGATTTCAACGTAGAATTAAAATTAATCACCAGAGTAGACTTCAAACTTTTGGCACAGCCCTCCACAATATTTTCTGCTTTTCATTTGGGCCCTGGAGAAAAATAATTGCCCACCCCTGCCCTAGACCAAGACGTAACAATAGTAAAATACTTTGCTTCGGGGAACACAAACATAAATTAGTCCTTTGTGCTCCGCTAATTATGAGGGGCCGGTCTAAGCCAAAAATGCCAGGGCCATTTTTTTGTCCCAGTCCAGCCCTGTAATATAGTAATAAATCAAACCTCAACTTTTACAGGCGTGTGGGTTTTTGAATATGGTAATGAATTGTATTGTCTATATCGTCAATGGGATAATATAAAAATCACCAACATCGTCCACACCTAAAAAGGAATAGAAACATTTCAGACCTCTTCTCGTTTTTGGCACAGAAAATCCCACTTGTGTAGAGCGTGTTAAATGTAATCTACCAGTGGGATCTTGGAGTTAAAAGGTTTGGCCCTGACCTACCTTATCCCTCACTGTTAGCATGTAGCCTCTCTCTGGGTCATTAAAACACACACACACTTGGCTGGAGTCCAGCCCTGTGTGTCCATCCAGCTGTGCTCCAGATTCTCACTTTACACTAAACAATATGGCGACGATTAAAGAACATGACAGGGGCAAATGTTCCAAATGATCAAATGTTTACATCCCAATCAATCAGAAATTAAATTAATTTTCCAATTTCTGTTTCAATAGATTTTATTAGTTTTTAACATGTGAATAAAATATTGAAAGGTTCATCAAATTCTTCCATTGGAAATTTGAAACAACTCAAAAATGTTAAAGGTTCACTACGTATATATATGCCTAGAATGTTCCACAATATGACTTTTCTGCTCTACACTTGTAATTATATTTTTGCAGGTATTTGAATTGCTCAAATACGTACGTTTACATGCGTCCTTACTTTGCGGGCTCTCCATAGATCTGACCTGTAACTTGATCTGATGGCATCACCTGCTTGTCTGCAGCAAGATAGAGGTCCAATACCATACTATGAGACATTCCCACCAAAGCAATACTATCTCCATGGAGACAAGCAGGTGGTGTACCGCCCTCAAGAAAAGTAATGCTCCTATAAGCCAGAAACAACTGCAAAATAACTAAAGATCAAAATAATCATTTGGGATTGGTTGGAGTCAATATTCAGCTGAAATAAAATAGGTTTAAAGCTGCACTATATAACTTTTCTGGTAGAAGGCCCACCATTTGCTTGTCTCCATGGATATGTCTTTGAAACCATACTGCCTTGGATTTATTCAATCATAAGTGTTCTATAGCTCAAAAATACATTGAAAAACATGAGGCTTGCTTCTCCAGAGATCTGATCATTAACTTCTATTGTGAGTACCAGCTTTATTACCATGTTGTGAAAAAATCAAGGCAAAACAGTAAAATCTCAGAGGAAACAAGCAGTTGGCAGAAAAGTTACACAAGTTGAATTGTATATTTGACCAAGACTGAGAAATACTGTTGTCTTCCATGAGCCAGACACAGTTGTATTTTCCAAATGTATATTACAACTAACAACCAGCCAAACTTTTGTCCTGCACCTTTACACTAAAAAGCAAAGTAGAAACAGTTGACTTATAGTCCACAAAGATCCATGTGTTTCTCCCTGGCAACTCCTATCAGTCTCTGTCTATACTGATTACAATTTATTTCAGAAAGAAAATTCTTTTCTGGACGGGCTCAAATGCCAAGCTTTCACTCAGGGGTGTGTGTGATGGTCTGCTGATTATCCCATAGCGGAGCTCATTTTTGCCCTGTCACTTTTAGGACAGACAAGAGCGATCCCCCTTAGACCTCCTTCAGCGCCCGCCATAATCCGCTGCACCTGTCTGTCTGATCAGCCGGTGGTTGGGGTGAGGTCTGCTGCGGAAAAACCTAAAACAAAACAAGAAACACATTTTTACACAGAGCTCTAAAGCATGCTGGTTTAAATGTGAATATTAGTCAGAGTGAGACCAGAGTAGTCTTTACTTTAACTAACAACTGGAGTTTAATAAATAGAAATGTATAGTAGAAGTTATTGTTTGTTGAATAGAGCGTTTTCACAAACCTGGAAAATTGGAACAATGACCTGGATATGCGGCCATGTTGGAGATATTGCGCACTCATATTAAACACGCTTATAAAGCAACCGTGCAGAAAAATTCAAAATTTTGCCTTAAATATCACATGACATGGTACTTCTTGATGCTTTTATATGGCTCCTTAATGGTTCCCTAATACTGTAAATGAATCCTTCTTCAAAATCAAGACTCAGTGCATGAGAAAGACCCATGAACACAGGTAGGGTAAAAAAATATGTCTCTGAACACCTCATTATGGGCGTTGTTGCTTGAATGCAAATGAGAAGGACAGAGACAGGCCAGAGCAGCAGCAGGGGGGGGCAAACTCTCCGCTCTTTCCTCGTTTTAGCGGTGCGTTGTGCGCTGCTCCACTTCCGCGTTTTATGCGCGTAGGAAGAAAGGAGAGGCATTTCAATGAAAAAAACACATTTTAAAAAACACAATTTAAACCACTGCTGTTTCAGAGGTCCAGAGGCTCGGATAAAGGACATCCGAGCCTGGAAACATTCTCACGTGCCTCCAGGCAAATAAAAAAACGCATTTCGCATTGCGTAGCTCGTTTGCGGTCCATACTCTGGCCGTGACGGTGGGTAGACATCCAGACGGGAGGTGGAACTGCATTTGCATTTTTTCTTCAATGTGACGTCACATGAGCTGTCTTTTTTCAAACGCAGAAAAGGACCCCAAATGCTCAGTTTACACATTTCGCAACTTTTAGCCATGGGGGGGCCCTAAACAGGGTAGGGGAGCTCACATTAACGTTCAAAAACCTCAGAAAGTGAAAATTTCATGCCATAGGACCTTTAAGTACTCTAAAGGTCTGGAGGCCTACAACTAGTTTGTTTGTGGCTGGGTACGAGAGCGCAAAGTGAGGAAAATTGGAGACAAGTATATTGTGATGGCAAAGGTAGGCAACAAAACCAGGAAACAGAACTTATCACATAGGATGAAACATTGGTCCATCACTATGATACTAAGACTGAAGTACAGTCTATGCAGTGGAAGCACTTTGACTCACCAACCCCAAAGAAGGTAAGGTTCAACCCTCTGCAGGAAAGGTCATGCTTACTGTCTTTTGGGACCAGCACAGAGTAGGCCAAGGGTACCACAATTACTGGAACTTACTATGCTTCACTACTGCGTAAATTGTGAGAATCCATCAAACTCAAAAGGCGTGGCATGCCTACCAGAGGAGTCCAACTCCTGCAAGACAATGCTCTAGTCCACAACTCGCATATCGCCCAGACAGAAGCGCACTCTTGTGGCTATGAAATTTTTCCGCATCCTTCTTATTCCCCTGACCTGGCACCATCTGACTTTCACCCGTTTCCAACCATGAAGTCATTTTTGAAGGGAACATGTTTTCCCGATGATGAGACACTGATTTCCATGGTGGAGTCATGGTTTGAGGCTCAACCCACCGACTTTTACAAACAAGGTCTCCAGAGTTGCATAAAACGATGGGAAAAGTGCATAACCCTGGGTGGTATCTATGTAGAGAAAGACTGATAACTGTTCCAAGTTTTGTCTGTGTATGTCTGTTGGAAGTGGGTCAGGGGAAATCTTTCATTTCGTAGTAGAACCAAATGTTTAACGTGTTTAAGTACTAGTATATTGCTTTTTATTATTCACGTTTGGCAAAGATTAAAATAGTAATTCAAAAGTTAAAACTCCACGCACAGCTTCCAGGTACTGGTAACAACAGGAACATTGAATAATTCCAGAAAAGAAGAAAGTTACAGCACACTCGCTTGACTTTACTCTTATTCCTTTATTGGGCTTAGAGCGAACAATGTGTTTTGCTTCTAAGCAAAACGCGTTGTTCGCTCTAAGCCCAATTAAAATATTAATATTGTAATGCAATTTACTGTAGGGGCTAATGAAGCAAATGAACATGTACATGTACAAGTATTTACAACTAACAAAGCTTAATAAGTTACTGATGCATGGACCTAAAAAATGACAAATAAAAAACAACAATAGCAATCATAATGCATGGTATGAAATACTTACCGGCCGCGAATTGAGCTGAGCATATGCAAATGTTGTCATGATTTTTCCCATCCAAGTTCTGTTTGAGACTGGCAATCCAGTCTCAAACCCTTGTTGGTCACTACTTTAGGTAAACGATAGAACTGCAGGTGTTTTTCTCTGTCTGATCTATTGTGACAACCTAGGACCCGACAATAGTTCACCATTTTGCTTTTTGTTTTAACTTTGTGGCATAAGTGCACTGTTCACTTTGTTTCGAATATCTTCAACATGGCCGACTTCTGGATTATGACGTCATGTGAAAACGCTCTATTCCTTTGATCAGTGTAACTGCTATCATCAGCACAACAACAAAAAACTACTACGACTATGACTACAACTACTACAGCAAACCCTACTTCAACCTCAGCTACTCCTATGTGGCTTTGTGGTATGAGTTATTCTACAACACATTAAAATTAGAGTTGCTTTATTTGAGCATTTATATTTTTCATACTTTCCATGCTCAAAAAAACTCAAACTTGGTGGTACAAAACACTACCAAGTTTGAGTGATTCTGAATTTTTAGTTTGCATCACATTTATTCAGCACTCTGTCAGTAAGAGTCACCAGCCTGGTTTTGCTGTGGGCCCTCTCTGACTCACTCTAACCAATGATGTATGATTTGCAGTTTTGGGTCTCTGTTTCTCTTTCCCTCTCTCTCTGCCTTCCTCTCTTTCTTTCTCCCTCTCCTCCCTCCCTCTCTCTTACTCTCTCCTGCCAGGCCTCTTGTTGCAGTTGTCAGAGGCTGAGTTAGTTTGACACCGGTAATCTAGGCCTCTCAGACACACTGGGTTTGGCTCAGATGAACCAGTCGAGCACAGTGAGGAAAGTGCCCCGCCAACCCTCCGCTAACGTGTTTAAGAGCAGGATCACCAGCGCGACAACTCCTGTGAACTATGGAAGGCCACTTTAAGTCCATATGTGTCCATTATTAACCAAATAAATCACATTAAAACCCACTGACAGGGCTCATCTGTCTTATGGAAGCCTGAGGAAGATTGACAAGTCCATTAAGGCAAACCTCTGAGCCTGGTGTTCTTGCAGGTAAATGGTCAAACTGAGAAATCCACTCTTTCCGTCTTTAAAGAAGGTATTTGTTGGCATGCAGACTGGTGGTCTTTTATAGTGAGACCCACAGGACATGCAGTTCTTGATTTTTGTAGGGCTATCAGTTTAATGCGTTAATTAGATTAATTAAACTGCAAATTAACGTGTTATAAAAATGTACGCAATTAATTATGAGTGGCAATTCAATGAGCACGCATTTTAAAATTTGGCGTGTGGTGAGCAAATCGCTGCTAGGGCCTTTGAACAGCAAGTTTATTTATAAAAAGAACGAAGACAAGAAGAAGATCAACAAGAACGCAGTGATTTGTAGCTTTTGTCAAAAAGAATTTTCTGATCATCGAAGCTGCTCCAGCCTGACCGATCATTTCCATTATTCAAGTTCCATTGTTACTGGTGATAGAGCGAGCGCGAGCGCACTTCAACAAACCAACAAACCAACAAACCAACAAACCACCAAACCAACAAACCAACAAACCACCAAACCACGCTCACAGAATTTGGGAAACGAATAAGCAAAAACTGACAAACTCACTCACAAAGTGGGTTGCCTCTCTTTCTCTCTCTCTCTCTTTCTCTCTCTCTAAATCACTCCCTCAATCTCTCACTCTCTCTCAATCTCTCTCTCTCACACTCTTCCTCTCTCTCAATCTTTCTCAATCTCTCTTTCAATCTCCCTCTCATTCTCTCACCCTTTCTCTCTCAATCTCTCTCTCACTCTCAATCTCTCTCTCTCTCACACTCTTCCTCTCTCTCAATCTTTCTCAATCTCTCTTTCAATCTCCCTCTCATTCTCTCTCTCACCCTTTCTCTCTCAATCTCTCTCACTCTCCCTCTCAATCTCTCTCTCAATCTCTCTCTCTCATACTCTTCCTCTCAATCTCCCTCTCTCAATCTCCCTCTCTCAATCTCTCTCTCTCCCTCTTCCTCTCTCTCTCTCAATCTCTCTCACTCTCTCTGTCAATCTCCCTCTCTCTCTCAATTTCTCTCTCAATCTCTCTCACTCCCTCTCAATCTCTCTCTCTCGCTGTCTCTCAATCTCTCTCTCGCACTCTTCCTCTCTCTCTCTCTCTCACTCTTCCTCTCTTAATCTCTCTCTCTCAATCCCTCTCATGAGATTAAAATGCGATTAGATTCATTAATTACAAATCCTGTAATTAATTAGATAAATGTTTCCCCTGACAGCACAAGTTTTTTGTTTTAATTTTAGATGAATATAACCAATTCAATTAACAGACATTCTAATCACCATGGTGCATTTAAATGTGCACTAAGTTTTCAGGTCGGGATCCATCACTTGTTGTTTTTTTAAGATAAGATAAGACAAGACTTTATTGATCTCACATAGGAGAAATTCACTTGCCACAATAGCTCCAGGCAGTTTAGTGCAAGAGAAAGTTTGAACAAGAAAGTGCATGCAGACAAATAGTAATAATAAAATGTGTTCCACCACGGAAGCTGAGGGTGCATGTCGGCATTACAGATTCTCAGGAAATGCATTTTTTGTGTTTTTTTTTTTTCAAAATTTGTGATTTTCGCCTCTCCATGTTTCAGATAACAGCATTAGTGACATTAAAAACATACATTTTTAATTTAAAAAATGCTTGTTAGGAAAGGAAGGCTGAAGAGACAAAACTTTGAGAAGCTGTTTCTGGAATTTCTGGGATCAGCTATGACTGCTTTCAAATAGAGATAACTTTTTAAAATATTGTCAGATTTTCACATGTAAGACATCATTGGAAAGCTTGGAACCTGTACTTTCAGAATCTGTGAATAACTCAAAACGCCTCTGCGACGTTTTGGTATTGGTTTTCCTGCGGTTGGACACAAATAAGAAAATAAAATAAGTAAATAAGAGAGTATAGAAAATATTGCACATCTGGGCTATAAATAGCTATGTAGTGAAGTTGTGTGAAGAGTCCCTCAGTCGTCCAGGTAGAATCCATGGTAAAAGGAGAAATTCAATTTGTCAACTGGACAAAGTTTATATAGTCGAAGACGTTTCGCAGCTCATCCAAGCTACTTTGTCAGTTCTGGCTAAAGTGCTGGTGGACACTGCTTATATATAGCTGCAGGGCGGAGCTAACTATAATGAAATTACTATGAAACTATCCCACCTCTTTGTTTTCAGTTTCTGTCTTGTTTAGCATACCCATTCAGGGCCATAATGGGCGTTTTCACACCTCTGGACCTGACCTGGCTAGCCCTATTGTTTTCGTTGTTTGTTTTGATTTAGGTTTAAGGATAGAGTTATAGATGGGAGACTGTGAGTGCGGCGAACCGCCTCACCAGCCTCGGCCTCGGTGTTTCTTGAAGTTTCTTTCCGACGTGTAACGTAATGTAAATAAAGAGTCTTGAATCAAAAGGTTTGTCTTTTCGATCTTTACTAAAGTGAAGGTCATACAGAGTGGATACAAATAAGGTGAATAAAGAGGGAAATGGAAAGATGAATTTCTGAGGCTTGTGGTTTTCCTATGCGTGTTGTGTTAGGCTCTGTATGTGTTGTGATGTCCTTCTTGATGTCCGTATGTGCCTTGTAGCGGTGCGTATTCCGTCTGTCACCCGGGAGACGTCCGATGTTACACTCTTACGTGACTATTGCGCTGCGTTACATGACGACCACATGATGTCCTCATGTGCTACTTAAACGTCGTTCTTGACTTCCCTATGTGACGTTTCACGTGACCTCCTTGTTACGTGACGTCCCACGTTGTTACGTGACGGTCAAAAGACTGTGTAGCTTCTGTGGTCCAGGACGTCTTAATACCCCGTCATCTCGGCTCATCCGATACTCTATGGTCTCGGGGTATCCTCCTGGCCACCAGACCGCGGCTTCTTATCCACACTACCTACGTAGCGTAGTTGTTTCCCCTTGTGTGTATACACAAGGGTGTCTTGGTGTGGTGCCTTCCGTGTCCTCTGTCTTCTGTGTGTGGAGATGTGTGCTGTGAGTGGTTATATACCAGATAGCATCAAAGATAAAAGAACAAAGGATCAAAGTGGACCAATCAGGATGCATTTCCTGAACATCAAGGCGGGACAGGAAGCCATCTTGAGAACAGAAAACAGAAACAAAAACAAAATGGCTCCCGCACCCACAGAATGCACGAAATGGCTCCTACAGGAGACAAATTGTGTCTGACCCCTCCATTCCTGTTCCTGTTTTTGACAAAAATAGCCTCTTTAACTTCCCTCTCAAACCAGTTCTTTTCCCTGGCTACCTGGCTATCTGTACCTCACTGTCCTCAAAGGAGTGGCCCGTGGCTTCTAGGTGGAGATGTACAGCAGATGAAGGTCCACTCTGGCATGCCTGTCTGTGTTGGTACATCCTCTTGTGAAGTGGCTGTTTTGTTTCTCCAATGTAGCGCTCACTGCAGTCTTCACTACACTGAATGGAGTAGACCGCATTGCTTTGTTTCTGGCTCGGTGTTTTGTCCTTCAGGTGGACCAGTTTTTGTCTTAAAGTGTTTGTTTGAAATAGACTGGGATTTCATATTGTCTGAAAATCCTCTGTAGTTTTTCAGAAAGGCCGGCCAGGTAAGGAATCGCTACACCTTTCCTCCTGGGTTCTGATTCTCTGTTGTCTTGTTTCTTGTCCTTGTCTCTCTTGGTTTTGCTGAAAGCCCATTTAGGATACCCACAAACAGAGAGAGCTTTCTGAAGAACAACATGTGCAGAAAGCCCTTGAGGACAGTGAGTTACAGATCTTAACCAAGGAAAAGAGCTGCTTTGAGAATGGAGTTAAAGCGGCTATTTTTGTCAAAAAAGAGAATCCTTCCTTGAACAGGAATTGAACAGGAAGGGGTCAGACACAATCTCTCTCCCATCTATAATTCCATTCTCTAACCTAAATCAAAACAAACAAAGAAAACAATAGGACTAGGCAGGTCAGGTCCAGAGGTCTGAAAACACCCATTATGATACTGAATGGGTATGCTAAACAAGACCACAGACAGAAACTGAAAACAAAGAGGTGGGATAGTTTCATAGTAATTTCATTGTAGTTAGCTCCGCCCTGCAGCTAACTACAATGAAATAAGCAGTGTCCACCAGCACTTTAGCCAGAACTGACGAAGTAGCTTGGATGAGCTGTGAAACGTCTTCAACCAAATAAACTTTGTCCAGTTGACAAATTGAATTTCTCCTTTTACTATATAGTGGAGTTGTACAGTCTGATGGTGGTGGGGATGAAGGAAAGATATGTCATTGCTCTGCTTCAGATGTTCCACAATATATAGTTCTCCCTTATATTTATTGAATAACAGATGTCTGCATACACTGGTGTATGAATGTGTGAACGGGTGAGTGGTTTCTTGCGAGAAAGCGCTGAGTGTCTTGAAGGTGCAAAAGTGCTATATAAAAATGTGACCATTTACCATTTAAGTCAGTCCTAGTTTAGTTATGATTGTCTTACTCTGTCTTACCCCTTCCCCTACCCCTTTATCTACATCTTTGTCTTGCCCCTCGATACCGATCTGAGAGGGCTAAGGATAAAATGTTCCCCTAAGAAATGGGACACCACTCGATTAGGGTTTGCGTCATCATCATCGTCATTGTTGTCGCCTCTGTAGACGTAGCAGCCAGGTAGAGACGTGGCTGCTACGTCTACAGAGGCGACAACAATTGACTCAAACATAAACAAATGTCAAGGATTATTGGGTACCTCAGCTTGGCAAAAAAAACAGCTTGTTTATACATGAAAGTTTGATGAAAAAGATAACGTCGGCGAAACAGACATCACTGCAATTAAAACCGCAATCACTAAAACTAATAGAACATAAGCGTCACAGTTGTAAACCTGCTAAACTGTTAATCGATAATTACAACTGCTGAAAGTACATTTATGAGACTCCTTGGCTGGTCGATGTGACGCTGCCATCCTGATCCTAAAACCTGCCTGAGTTTGTAGGTCTACCCCTTTGTTCCAAGTCTGGTCGAGAGCTTACTTCGTTTCAAGGGGTGTGTAGTAGAGGTAAGATCTTAAGCCCGAGCCCGAGCCCGAGCCCGAGCCCGACCCAACCCGAAATTCGGGTCAACACAGAGAGCTTGACTTGGTCATTTTGGGGTGGGAACTATTTTACAGTGCGGAAAAACAGAGCCGAAGCACACAGGGGAATCCCTGTTACCCGCCACGTTGGGAGTTCCCCTGTTATGCAGCGTGGTGCGTGCTTCGGCTCTGTTTTTCCGCACTGAAAAATAGTTCCCACCCAAAATGACCAAGGCAAGCTCTCCGTGTTGATTTGCACATTTATTTGCACTCGATATGAATACGCACGACACAGAAAGTAATTGGGAAAAGCATCGAGCAAATTAATTCCTTTTGGCCGAAATCTTTCTCTGGCGACGTTAGACTCCAGTCTAACGCGGAGTAGCTGCAGATACCGCGGCGGTCAGTGGCGACAGACTCGGACAATGGCTGGGTGACCAGAAAAACGCTTTCCATCACTTATTTTAGTCTCTGGACTGTGGGGAGATGCCCAAGTTTGACCTGGGGGTGGCATATCCCTTTAACTACTAAACAGGAGCCGCAGAGCCAGAGCATGCTCTGTGCACGTGAACGCCGCCCTCTTAATAATCTTCCCCTCCGCAAGTCCGCATCTATTTTGACCTGGTATCCCCAATATGGAGGAGCAAGAAGTTAAGGATAAACTAAAGACAGGAGAACTGAAAAGACAAACACGCACCGGTAAGAGTGAGGAACTCCTTCCTGTCTCTGTCTATTATCCACCCGTCATTGTTCTTCTTTGTCTCTCTGCTTCGTTCTCTTAAAGTGCCGCGCTAGATTCTTAAGGACGTACTGCTGCTGTGGTTTATGGCCCAATTTTCAACCCGTCAAAATGACGGACGGCCTTAAATTTTTCCCGTCAACTCTTAAAAAAAATCTGTCAATGATGGAAAATTGTCGGTTAATGTACCCTATGCAGAAACAAATATAAAAGATGTAAATGTTTATACAGTCTTGTTTAACTTAGATTTCGTTACAAAAGACAGGCTTTAATTTGTTATCATAAATCACCCCTCCTCCTCCCGAGTCCTCACAAATAAAATATGAAATTTCGGGTTTGCTTCGGGCTCGGGCCTGCAAATCAAGTTAATTGGTCGGGCTCGGGCCGGGTCGGGCTTTAATACCTGCGGGCCGGGTCAGGTCGGGCTGGATTTTTTAGGCCCGATCTTCCCTCTAGTGTGTAGCCCTCAGTCGTGGCCCTGGCCCTTGATCAAAATTAGAACCGGGACACCCCTTGCCCTCACATGAACTCAATATAATGTAAAATATAATGTAAAATTTTTGACTAACATAATATCAGCAAGAGGGAGAGAAAGTTGCCTGTAGCCTTTTTCTTTTGTGAGTGTCTGGAGAGCTCTCGAGTCCATCAGACCCCTGTTGTGAGAGGCAGTCCCACACACAATGAACAGAGCTGAGCAGGGCTAAGGCACTGTGGTCTCCTTCATACAGGCAAATGTACTCCACACTGTTCACTTTAACACAAAAGTGTGGGTGACTAAGCCAAGTTCAGCAGCATTTTCTATAGTAAAATTGCCACTCATAAAATGGCAATGGCATAAATATTTCTGCAACTGCAAATTTAGACTTTTTATCCTTGATTGGTTTGGACATTGTTTAGTCCTCATTTAGTCCTAGTTCAGGCCTAATTTAGCAGGTTTAGATCTGGTCATTGTTAACTAATGGTTTATTTATGAGATTTTAATTCTGGAAATGGCTTACAAAAACATATTTACAGTGTCTGTTCAAGTACTACTGAGTCACAATGTAAATATATCATTGTTAAAGGTCCTATATTACACAAAATTGACTCTTGTGAGCTTTAAGGCATGTTACTGCATGTTGTTCCACCTTGTGATATCATGAAGCAGTATTCACGTTTACAGCTACCTTTTAAGTTTTTAAGTTTTGTTCAGTAAAGGTTGGCAATTCCAGGGTTGAAATGATCCAAATGACTCCGGTGAATGTGTGTGTGTAGTGTTTATTGTCATGTACATTGGCTACAGGTATATGTGATGTTTTAGTCATGGTGTTTATTGTCTTGTTTTTCAGATGTTTTATGTTCACTGTGGGCATAGGGAACGCTGCAATTTCAAATCCTGTGTGTGCAATCTGTACATATGGTTTTTGACAATAAAGCTGACTGAACTTTTGAACTTTAAAACGCAATGGAGCACTTCCATTTTGTGTTGTCATGTGGGAATACAGGAACAGACTATTTTCTGTTTGAGAGAAGAACCTAAAATGCAGGGCTTGTGTGTTAAACATGTGTGTCAATTAAACAAAACACACTCCAGGAATGTTTGCTAGTGTAATATGGGCCCAGAATGATTCATTTTGTCAGTACCAGTTGTCCAAAGTTAACAATTAAACAGCTACAGCTCTGGAAAAAAATAAGAGACCACTGCATTTTTTTCTGAAATCAGCATCTCTACATGTATTACATCAATTCTATTCCAGCGTCTGTTGAATTCCAACACAAACACAAAGCTGAGCTACTTCAGTTCTTGCACCAGGAGTGGAATAAAGTCACCCAAGAACAATGTGAAAGACTTGTGGAGAGCATGCCAAGACGCATGAAAGCTGTGATTAAAAATAAGGGTTATTGCACCAAATACTGATTTCTGAACTTATAAGTGTAAACATTAGTTTTATGTTGTTTTAAAATGAATTTGATTTTGTTTCTTTGCATTGTTTTAGGTCTGAAAACATGTATCTTTTTTGTTATTTTGACCATTTCTCATTTTCTGCAAATTAATGCTCTAAACCAGAGGTGTCAAACATGCGGCCCGGGGGCCAGATCCGTCCCTCCAATCTGGCCCTCGGCTGATATTCTATTAAAACATTCTTATCATATTTTAATTTTCTATTAAAATATTTGTAATTTTCTGCACAGTTTAGCATAGCAGCGTCTCCAGCGCCTCTGTACATGGCCCCTCCCACCAGAGCAGCACAAATGAAGATTTGCCTCTTTCCAAACGCTCTTAAAGGACCATCGTTTTGACTGTTGACCGTGACGCCCTCATCAGCAAAATGTCAAAAATGAGAAAAGTGGACGGCAAGTGCAGGATTTTCCAAGAAAAATGGACTAATTCCTATTTATTTAGGAGGTGAATGGGAAACCTGTACGCTTGGTTTGTTTGCAACAAGTGGCGGTGCTCAAGGAATATAATCGTAAACGCCACTAGGAGACACGGCGTTTCGAACAATACAATAACTTGAACGGAGAATTGAGAAGACAGAAGATAAACGAATTATTGCTGGGACTGAAGAATCAACAGTCTGTAATAGATTTGTGTTTCTCTGCACAAATATTTGGACTTATTGCTATTTTTGGGGTATATATGCCATGAGTTTTCTGATCCGGCCCCTTTAGGATCAAAGTCGGTTGGATACGGCCCCCGGACCAAAATGAGTTTGACACCCCTGATCTAAACGATAATATTTGATTTGGAATTTGGGGGAAATGCTGTCTGTAGTTTATAGACTCAAACAAAATTGTTCCTTTTGCCCAAACACATACCTATAAGTAGCAAAATCAGAAAAACTGATAATTTTACAGTGGTCTCTTATTTTTTTCCAGAGCTAGACACCAGGTAAATCAATTAGTCAGTCGTAAATTGCATCACATTGAACTCTTTATATTTAGCCTTCTATCTCTGCAACTTCATCACAAGCATGGTTAGCAAAAGGACAGTCCTCTGTTACCATGGTGACGAAAGAGTCGAGTGTTGTCCTGTCAGTGCAATCCAATGTCACTTTTTAGTTGTGAAAACAGCCGTGGTGTTATGTTTGTGCGAGAGACAGTCTGGAGAAGGCCAAGGAGCCGCTGAGGAGACAGGGGAGACAAGTGAAAGGCGCACACGTCAAAATAAAGGGGTGCATGTCTGACGGATGCCCCTGTCTGCGGAGGGGGAGGGGGAAAGAGGGGGGTGATGGATGGGACGGCCCTCGCACACAGACACAGGCGGAGGGGAGAGAGATGTAAGTCCTGTGACATGCGTGGCTCAGAATGGAGCTGGACAGAAGAGGGTTAGCGAGTGGAGTCCCAGGAGGAGACAAGATCAGCTTTTAACTTTATAGTTGGTGCAAGATTTGGTATGAAAAGATTAAATTGAAAGGTTCTTTACTACGCAAAATTAACTCTTTTGAGATATCGTGAGGCTATGTTAGAATGTTTCCTCCTCAAACATACAGCTCTGGAAAATAAGAGACCACTGCAAAATGATCAGTTTTTCTGGTTTTACTACTTATAGGTAAAAGGAATATTTTTGTTTGAGTCTATAAACTGACAACATTTTCCACAAATTCCAAATAAAAGTATTATCGTTTAGAGCATTTATTTGCAGAAAATGACAAATGGTCAAAATAACAAAAAAGATACATGTTTTCAGACCTCAAACAATGCAAAGAAACAAGATCAAATTCATTTTAAAACAACATAATACTAATGTTTACACTTAAGAAGAGTTCAGAAATCAATATTTGGTGCAGTAACCCTTATTTTTAATCACAGCTTTCATGCGTCTTGGCATGCTCTCCACAAGTCTTTCACATTGTTCTTGGGTGACTTTATTCCACTCCTGGTGCAAGAACTGAAGTAGCTCAGCTTTGTGTTTGTGTTGGAATTCAACAGACGCTGGAATGGAATGGCTGTAATACATGTAGAGATGCTGATTTCAGAAAAAAATGCAGTGGTCTCTTATTTTTTTCCAGAGCTGTATACCTGGAATTGTATTTTGTTTCATTCACACATGTTTGAATAACACTTTATGATTAGTCTTTTTACACCTCCAAAGCTCAGAATGCTCTGTTCCACCTTGTGATGTCATGAAGCGTCAGTTTTCAAGCGAACAGCTGCCTTTTACCTTTAGTTCAGTAGCAATTGGCAATTCCGCGGCTGAAATTATCCAAATGATTCTAGTGAACACAGGGACATGGGGACAGTGGCACAGACTGATAGGCAGGGTGCAGACAGAAGCTTTATACAGGCAGAGCGGTAATGTGAGCTAGATGGGGTCACATGGGTCAATAAAGGATATATAAACCCATAATGCTTTGCTGTGATTTCTAATATGCCTGCAGTCTCCTTTCTGAACATGGTGACCAGAGAGGGGAAATGGGGTCCTGCCATTCACACACACGCAGGGTCAGGTTTCATATGTTTGGTCTACTCACAGGACGGCAAACAACAGCAGACGTCCACATCAGTCTATGCATCACACTAATGCGTGGAAGTCCCTTACACTCTTTTTGCCTGGGTTGTGCTGTGTGTGTGTGTGTGTTTCAAAGAGATTTGCCCCAAACGATGCAACGATTTGCACGAACGAGCTATGCAATGCGAAATGCGTTTTTTTTAATGTAATGTAACGTGTGATATTTCAGCATGACGCACATATTTATTCTGTTAATTCTGAAGTGAATACTATAAGGGAGTACAATTATAACAAGAGTATTTGTCCCCTAATCCAGAGGTTGGCGGTTCGAATCCCGCTCTCGACAATGGGTTGAGCGGTCGAATCCACTGACCCGCAGGTTGGGGGTGCGATCCCAGCTCCCAAGCTCCCACAGATGAGTGCTGCCATGGTGTCTTTGGGCAAGACACTTAACCCCAGCTCACCCCCAGTATGTGCGCACACTGGACGAGCCCCCATGACATAAAGTATATGCCACCCGCGGGATCCATGGGAGACAGTGCACTGTGATCTGGGCAGCGGACCTCAACCGTTCCGAGAAAGCGGAAGAAAATAGGAAAAAATTGAATTATAACAAGATAACAATGAATAATAAAAGTATTTCCAATTTGTTTATGTTAAATTGGCAGTGAAAACATTTTTTGCATTCTCAATACCTCTCACAATTGGAAAGAACATCCTAGGACACACTTCTAAAATATTCACTCATTATTTTCCATAGCTCTGCCTCACACTGACAGTGAAAGAGGTCCAAGGCTGCAGATGGAGACAGTCCCTCCAGAGTCCCCCAGAGTCCTCACTCCAGCTGCTGCATTCAATCAGAGTCCAGTCATGTGCCAGCTCATATAAAACACATGCCTTCCACCGTTGCACCCTGCCCCCATGCGCCCTTGGGTGGGGTTGTGGGTGCATGATAGAGAGGTTACATGTGCGCAGGTCTATCTGAACATCCACGGGGCATGTTATGGTGCACGGAAGAGTGGGGCTTTGATGTGGAAGGCAACCCATGTGTACTATGAAAGAGAATAGTGAGGGTGATGTTCATCTGTGCGCTGAGCTCAGTATGGGGCTGGTGAAATCGCTCCTTATACAAAATCATGCATGGCCTATATTTCCAAAGCGTGTAAAATTGTGTGATGTAGATGCTAATTTGCTTAAAAATGCTGAAACGGGAGGAGAGGAAGGAAAGCGCAGGATTGAAATGGTAAAAGTGAGGCTAAATCTGAATATGAAGAGCTTGTTTTGAAGTCACAAACCGTCACCACAATGGGAAGACGGGACATTATCTTGCATAAAACAATTTCTACTTGTACAACTATTACTTCAAGCGCACTGCTATCGTGAACATGCATTATGTAAGAGATCTCATGAAACACTGCTACCAAGGAGAGCATGACATTCACTCTGCAAAACACAAAACACAAATCATGCATTGAAAAACATGTGCAGCATTCATTTTCAGTAAAATTCCGTAGCCTAGATTTCCATTTTAGTAAAAGCTGATACACTACTTTCTGGTGAATGTACAGCTCTGGAAAAAAAAAAAAAAATAAGAGACCGCTGCATTTTTTTCTGAAATCAGCATCTCTACATGTATTAAAGCCATTCCATTCCAGCATCTGTTGAATTCCAACACAAACACAAAGCTCAAACACAAACGTCAGTTCTTGCACCAGGAGTGGAATAAAGTTACCCAAGAACAATGTGAAAGACTTGTGGAGAGCATGCCATAATGCCAAAAATAAGGGTTATTGCTCCAAATATTGATTTCTGAACTCTTATTAAGTGTAAATATTAGTATTATGTTGTTTTAAAATGAATTTGATCTTGTTTCTTTGCATTGTTTGAGGTCTGAAAACATGGATCTTTTTTGTTATTTTGACCATTTGAGATTTTCTGCAAATAAATGCTCTAAACGATAATATTTTTATTTGGAATTTGGGGCAAATGTTGTCAGTAGTTTATAGACTCAAACAACAATGTTCCTTTTGCCCAAACACATACCTATAAGAAGTAAAATCAGAAAAACTAATGATATTGCAGTGGTCTCTTTTTTTCCCCAGAGCTGTATTTAGTTATAGTTATTTATTATTTATTTACCTTTATTTAACCAGGAAAAAAAAGTCCCATTGAGATTCAAAGATCTCTTTTTCAAGGGAGTCCTGGCCAAGAGGCCCACACAATACAACTCACAAGACGACAATTAAATATAAGGTCAACACAGATAAAATGTTAAAAACAATTAGAAACACAATACGACTCACCAGACAACAAATAAATATAAAATCAACACAAATAAAATGATGAAAAACAGTTTAAAAACAATGGCATTTCATCGATTGCGTTTCCAGGTCCTTTAAAAGAGTATTAAAAGAAGCCATAGTTAAAAGTAAAAAAAAAAAAAGTCAATAAATAAATAATAAATCCTAAATAAAATCTTTCTTTTCTGTTTAATACTGTTTTTAGCATTACCTTCACAGTCGTAGCTTATGTTCTATTCTCTATCATCTGAACAGGTGGACGTGAACACGTGAACCTGTACCTGTATTATAGTTCCATCAACACGACATGCTCCATCAGTGCCATGTGCAAAAACATCATATGTAATACAGCACAAGCAGCCATCAGCGCAGCACCATCTGGGCTATGCTGTCGCTAATACTATTGGTTTAGAGCTGAGGCATCATGGGAGACAGGTGGGTAGATGGGCCTATGTAATGACTCATTTACTGTATAGGCACTCAGTACACAACGTTCTGTGACTTGGTGGAAAATTCAATGTTTAATAGTCAGCTTTTTCTTTTTTTACATTCATAAGTTTAGAATTCCATCACTAGATATTTTAGTAAAATCTATTCAGAAGTAAAAATAATATAAAATTGTCTTCCAAACACATCAACTCCAGCTATGCTAGTGCGGTTGTAAACGATCATCATTTTGGCAACATAAATACAAATGAAAATAAAAATTGTGGCCAGTTCCTCAATGTTTCTAAAACAACAAAGAAAGAGAAAACAGTTGGATGTATTTTAAAGGAAATGTATTTATTTTCTTTATACTTTCATTTAGTTGGTTCATGTTTTATTTTACCTTTGGTACTATGGGGTATTAAAGGGATAGTTCAGTTTTATTGATGTGAATCTGTATGATATCCCCTTCAGCAGTGTCGTGCATTAACACTGACTTATCCCTGACAGTGTCCTGTGAGCAGAGTTTCTGCCCGGTTCTGGTGCTGACGAAAGTAGATCCGGCAAGAAAATAGCACCAAGTGATTTAGACTTCTGACTTTTTCGTGGACAACTGTTTTGTGACGCAAATATATCACTTTTTACTTTAGTGGCAGATCTCAGAAGATAAGCAAGGCGGGGCCTGGTTCGTACTTGGATGGGAGACCGCTGGGAATTCCAGGTGCCACAGGGGGGCGCCAGTTGCAAAAACTGTCATTGTGTCCTTAGGCAAGACACTTCACCCACATTGCCTAGTATGAAAGTGGTGTGTGCGTGAGTGTTGGAGGTGGGCGGAGGGGCCGATGGCACAGATTGGCAGCCTCACTTCCGTCAGTCTGCCCCAGGGAAGCTGTGGCTACAAAAAGTAGCTTACCACCACCAAGTGTGGAGTGAATGAACAATGAACTGTAAAGCGCTTTGAGTGTCATGAAAGGCGCTATATAAATGCTATGAATTAATTATTATTACTTTTTGGACAAATATTGTTTTGAGAAGAAAAACAAGCTTTATTAACTGTCCCAGCTAACTTGACGGACCTACTTTCATCAGCACCAGAACCGGGCAGAAACTCAGCTCAAAGGACACGGTCAGGGATAAGTCAATGTTAATGCACGACAGGCCTGGGCGACCCGGGGATCTAACCCGGAACCTTCTTGCTGTGAAGCATGAGTGCTAGCCACTCAGCCACTGTGCCACCAGATTCACATCAAAAAACGCAAACTATCCCTTTAACACATTTTGTCTTAGTTTGTGTATTGTCTTTATATTGTATTTTGTACATGGAAACGGAATTTCACTGTATGTCAAACACACTGACAATAAAGATGACTTTGACTTTTGACTTTGACTTTGAACACATAATGTATTTCATGTAAAAAAACAAACAAACATGAAAGTTTTTGTTTTTGATGCTCGGAGTTTCCTCATCACTTGCTCTCTGTGCTAAGTGACTCCCCCTTCAGAGCACAATCGCACCACAGTGCAACGTGCATCCTGCTAATGAAACTACTGCACATCGCATCAAGTTTGTCAAGTTGTTATGTTTTGTATCATATTTTTGTGTAACTATTAGGGATGTCAACAATTAATCGATTAACGGTTAATTGACGATTAAGACGTTGGTCGATCAAAATGCATTAATTGTAATTAACCGCTAACCACGGACACGCGGACACGCGCACCCGAAACAAGGCAACCGCGCTGCGCCAAGCTCGACTCACAGCCGACCGCAGGCGCCAACGGCACTGCTCAGCAGCCCCGGGTGTACCGCGAGGCGAGATAGAACCCGGAATGCGTGCCGCTGCTGCTGGTTTCGCTGCTGGTTTCGGCGAAACCAGCAGCGGCACGTGGTGGTTTAATCCTGGTCTAGTCCAGGTCTAGACCCGGTCGAGTCCCGGTCCAGTCCAGGTCCAGTCCAGGTCCAGACCTGGTTCAGACCTGGACCAGTCCACGTTCAGTCCTGGTCTAGTCTCTTAGCCAATCAGGACCGAACACAATGTTACACTATAAAAAAATGTTACACTATAAAAATAAAAATTGGATAGAGCGAGGGATTACTGTATTTTGTTATTCAGCATCAATACATTTGTCTGCTTTTTACTAAGGAATAATTAATTGAGGAATATACAATATAATAATACTATGATATATTTATGACTCAGTGTTATGTTACTATAGCTTATATTCTTAAAGACCCTATTGAAACACTAAAATTCAGGTGAAAAACGCCGCTTATCAGTTAATCGTTAATCGATCAATAAGGTCAATCAACTATCAGTTAATGAATTAACCGATAATTTGCATCCCTAGTAACTATAGAAACTTGTGTGGGAGAATGGGTGACGTAGGCTCGTGGGCTAAGCATTGCACAGAATCTTACAGCTAACTGTAAGAGAGTTTGCTAAATTACTCAAACATGCATGGACGACATCTGAAACCTCCTCAGGCACGTTTTATATTGGCAGGGTAGGAAGCTAAAATCATCATCTGCATAATTTGCTTCAGATCATTTGCTTAATCAAATGGAAAATCATCATAATATAGTCTTTAGTGTCTACAATTGTTCACGGAAGAGGTTCCAGGTATGTCCCATGAGTAGGAGGCCCCCAGTTTGGACAGATGCTTGTAGGACTGGAGTTGGTTAGACTTGGACGTCCCATAGAGGAGCTGGGGAGCTGGAGGTGTCTGGGGGACTAGGAGGTCGGGGTGTGTTTGTTTAGATTTCTGACATAAATAAATCCTCCCATCATGGTTAAACTTATTTGATGAAAGCTCACGGTCGTCGTCTCCCAGTGCCAGATGTCAGAGGTATACGCATTTGAAATTGCCGTCTGGATTGTTGCGCTGTGTTGCACCAGCATAATTGAGTATTTCTGCCAAGTCAATTATTCATCCCTTTAGGATTTTGTTTTGTGCGTCTTTATTCCACAAAATAAATCATCCTTTAGCCGTGGTCAAAGATACAGACTTAATGTAAGATGTTGAGTTAAATACAATGGTTATGTTCACATGCACATTGAAAATCTGATCATAATCTGATTTCTGGAGTTATCCGATTATTGAAATGCCATTGGAGTAATTTGACTTCGTATAGTGTTCACACCTGTGCAGGTTTTGACAAGGAAAATTATGCAAAAAGACACAAAAGACAAAAATCTAGTAGCATATGTTAAAGTTTGGAAGAGTTATTTTAAAATACATTGCTTTTTGTCCTCCAAATGCAACAGCTCTGAAAATGAAAAAGTCCAGTACCCAATTTTTCCTTTAAAATCAGTTTTACCCAGTGCAGATATATTGTAGAAGCAGTCTAACGTCTACTGTCGGCATCTAATTACTTATTGTTCTTTTGTTCGGCGAAACACTTTAAATCTCCTCTGTGGTCTCTTAAAGTTGTGAAAAGTGCTTATAAACTTAAATTGCAGTGAATAATTAGGATGCTCTGAGTCTATAAATTAGCAATATTTATGTTTTTCACAGTTTTTAGACAGAAAAAAACAGGTAAGCTATAGATAATTTAAAGGAAAAGTAATGTTTTTTACAATTTGAGCCTTATAAAACAAGTTGTTTTACTCACCCATAGCACTTTGGTGTCATATGGAGCACTTCCGGAGATGTTTTAGATTAGCGTTAGCCTAGCGCGACTTCTAGCCATAGCTCGGGGCATATAATATATTCCCCGAGCATGTAATATGCCCTGTGCGGGCTCCAAATAACACAAACTTTAGCACTTTTCAAATCATAGAAGCTCGATGTCTTAGTCTACAATTTCGTTTGAGTCAAAAGTGGCCTGTAATCTGAGATTTATCCATAGTTTACAGCTTTGCGTTTCATGTTTGGGTCCCGGGAGCTGAGAGCGAAATAAGATGTGACTCCGCACATGCGCACTGGCGTCCTCATCTACTCGAAACTATGGCTAAATCTCGGATTACAGGCCACTTTTGACCAAATGAAATCATAGGCTAAGACATCGAGCTTCTATGATTTGAAAAGTGCTAAAGTTTGTGTTATTTGGAGACCGCAAAGATGGGCCCCGAGAAATCACATTATGAAGATCGCAAATATAAAACATCTCCGGAAGTGCTCCATATGACACCAAAGTGCTATGGGTGAGTAAAACAACTTGTTTTATTACCGAAATAAGGCTCAGATTGTAAAAAACGTTACTTTTCCTTTAACTGAACCATGTCATCAGGAGTTTTGGGTAATCAAATTTCTTTTATGCCAGAAAATCAGATTGGGTTATCGGATTATTTTAGTTAATTTGAGATTTCATTGTTAATCCTACTGTGGCGATGGTCTTCTGTCGCCATAGCAATTGAGCAATTCAGAGAAAAATATTTTATCTTTTGAATCCCTGTATCCTGAATGTGTGTGTTATACAGCTCTGGGAAAAAAATAAGAGAGCACTGCAAAATGATAAGTTTTTCTGATTTTACTACTTATAGGTATGTGTTTGGGCAAAAGGAACATTTTAGTTTGAGTCTATAAACTACTGACAACATTTCCCCCAAATTCCAAATAAAATATTATCATTTATTTAGAGCATTTATTTGCAGAAAATGACAAATGATCAAAATAACAAAAAAGACACATGTTTTCAGACCTCAAACAATGCAAAGAAACAAGATCAAATTCATTTTAAAACAACATAATACTAATGTTTACACTTAAGAAGAGTTCAGAAATCAATATTTGGTGCAATAACCCTTATTTTTGGCATCTTGGCATGCTCTCCACAAGTCTTTCACATTGTTCTTGGGTGACTTTATTCCACTCGAGAAAAAAATGCAGTGGTCTCGTTGTATTTTCCTATTCTAGTTAACTTTACAATTTAAAAGAGTTTATTTAAATTTGCTTTACTTATCTGATTTTCCTTGGGCCAGATTTAATACAGACAGTTGGAGGTATTAGTTCTATATGAGGACTTTCCAGGTCACTTAGAGCAGATAAACTCTACGCCCCTCAGGATATTTGCAGTTGATGGTTCAGTTCCCCCTGGACGCTGCCTCCAGAGGCTGCACTCTGCACATGTACACAGAGGACACGCGAGGGTTTGCTCACTTATAATACACTTATACAGGAGGCTGCACAGTAAAAATGATGCACATATTTCTGGAATTTTAAGATTTCAAGAACCAACTAACTTCTGCAAGTCTGTGGAGTGGAGATACTTGGACATTTGCAATGAACTCAAAACCACTAATGATGATTAATATATTCATTATGTGGAGCCTCATTGTGTCCTGCCTTGTACACATTTTCAATTCTTTTTGTAATATCTTTGCTCTGTCTCTGCCTCTCACCCTTCTTCTCTCCTCTCCATCTCTGGTCTCTCTCTTTTCTGCCTCTCTCTCTCTTTCTCCATCTCTGCTCTGTCTCATTCTCTCTCTTGAGCTCATCTATCTCATCTTCCTCTCTCCTGTCTCCCTGTCTCGGCTTTCTCTCTCTCTGTTCTCCCGCTTTCTTTTCCCTCCCTTTCTCCCCTCACTCTCTCTATCTCCCTTTTCCTCCTCTTCTTCTCAGCTCGTTCTCTCTCACACACGCTTTCCCTCTCCATCTCTTTCACTTTCTTCGCCCTTTCTATTGAACTCTGTTATTTCATCTCCCTCTCATCTCTCTCTCTCTTTCTCTCTCTCTCTCTCTCTCTCACACACACACACACACACACACACACACACACACAAATACTTGGACAATACCAGAGCATATGACCACTGCTTTTTTTTCTGAAATCAGCATCTCTACATGTATTACAGCCATTCCATTCTAGCGTCTGTTTAATTCCAACACAAACACAAAGCTGAACTACTTCAGTTCTTGCACCAGGAGTGGAATAAAGTCACCCAAGAACAATGTGAAAGACTTGTGAAGAGCATGCCAAGACGCAGGAAAGCTGTGATTAAAAATAAGGGTTAATGCACCAAATATTGATTTCTGAACTCTTCTTAAAGGAAAAGTAACGTTATTTTACAATCCTTCTTTCGGTAATAAAACAAGTCGTTTGACTCACCCATATCACGTTCGTGTCATTTGGAGCTGTTTGAAGAAAGTTATGTTGTAGCGTATCCGTTAGCATTTGTATTCGGGGCATTACTTTGCGGTGTCCAAATAACACAAACTTTAGCACTTTTCAAATCATAGAAGCCCGATGTCTTAATGTAAGATTTCGTTTGAAGCAAAAGTGGCCTGTAATCCGAGATTTATCCATAGTTTTCAGCTTTGCGTTTCATGTTTGGGTCCCGGGAGCTGATAGCACAGTCCGCGCATGCGCACTGGCGTCCTCATCTACTCGAAACTATGGCTAAATCTCGGATTACAGGCCACTTTTCCTTCAAACGAAATGTTACATTAAGACATCGGGCTTCTATGATTTGAAAATTGCTAAAGTTTGTGTTATTTGGACACCGCAAAGTAATGCCCCGAGCAAATGATACAGCACCATGTTAACGGATACGGGATCATTACTAGAACAGAACTGCTCAACATAAGTTCTGCGATACTGCTCCAATTGACAGAAAAATGCTATGGGTGAGTAAAACTACTTGTTTTATTGCCGAAAGTGTAAACATTAGTATTATGTTGTTTTAAAATGAATTTGATCCTGTTTCTTTGCATTGTTTGAGGTCTGAAAACATGTATCTTTTTTGTTATTTTGACCATTTCTCATTTTCTGCAAATAAATGCTCTTCAACAGGAGGGTCGCGACCCCTAGGGGGGTCGCGGAGGTACTGCAGGGGGGTCGCGAAATCTTTTGATTTCACTTTAAAATAATATAATTTTATAGTGCAAAATACAGTATTAACCTGTGTATTCTTTCCTTGTATTGGATGTACCATAACAGAGTAGCAATGTTTATACATGACACTAAGCTCAATTTAATATAAAACACAATTCTATGCCGTATATATAGTAGGGGGTCCCTGGCCCAGTTCGCCATCTGTTTGGGGGTCCCTGGCCTGAAAAACGTTGAAGACCCCTGCTCTAAACGATAATATTTTTATTTGGAATTTGGGAGAAATGTTGTCAGTAGTTTATAGACTCAAACAAAAATGTTCCTTTTGCCCAAACACATACCTATAAGTAGTAAAATCAGAAAAACTGATAATTTTGCAGTGGTCTCTTATTTTTTTCCAGAGCTGTAAGATGCATGGTCAAGAAGTGGCTCTACGGTTGATCCTGTTGTTAAAATTTTCATCGGTTTCAATCTGTGGTAATGCTCTTCTGTCACCAGAGCAATGGAGCAATTTATAGAAAAATATTTTTTCTTTTGGTCGTCAAAAAATAAAAAAGTGCAAGGAAATGTTTGCCTGAAATCCATGAATACATTAGAATCTTCAGCGCTGTTTTACTTAACTATATCCTGAGTGTGTGTACTATGTAAAAAACTTCACATATTTTCATTTAGTACTAATTAAGTGTACCACTGGCTGTAATTTAGTCTGTTTATTCTTTCCGGGTTAAGAATAATGCGCTCTTTTCAAATGTTGGCGTACCACAAACATTTTCCCTGGACTATAATGTTGAGAAGTTTCATTTGAGACTTGGGGGATATTTTCAGGTTGGGAATTGAAACGCTGCGATGAGACATGAGAACAGAGAGCACGCTCTACAGGGCAGAGTTGAGGTGTTTTCACTTTCAAATGGGCCAAATGGGACGCTGCTGTTCTCAGAGAAAAGAGGAGAGAGAGAGCGAGAAAGAGATGAGAGACAGGGGAGGGAGAGAAAGAGGAGAGAATCTTCTTTAATATCAGTTCAGAATGAATCTTAATTTAACCTTGAACTGATTTAACAACATGATTTTGGATCATGATAACAATGTTGAACAACCACAAACCAGAAGATGGTTTTGAGTTCTTCTAATAAGCATTGATGTACTAGCATACCAACAACATTTATGTTTCCATTGCATTTTGTGTAGCATTTTATAACAGCTAACTTTTTACATAGTGAGTCTTTCAGATTTCAAATTCATCCGTTTTACATAGATGTGACATAGACTCTGGAATAAAATAAGAGAGCACTGCATTTTTTTTCTGAAATCAGCATCTCTACATGTATTACAGCCATTCCATTCCAGCGTCTGCTGAATTCCAACACAAACACAAAGCTGAGCTACTTCAGTTCTTGCACCAGGAGTGGAATAAAGTCACCCAAAATCAGAAAAACTGTTAATTTTCCCCCCAGAGCTGTATAAAAAGTCTTGGAAAACCAACTTGTTAAGATGATATTGAAGTTGCAGTGATAGAAACATTTGAAATTGCAATAAAAATACTGCCTGTGGCCATTTGAGCCAATTCAGAAGGAACCCAGAGAGCCAACAAAAACTGGCTTGAGGGCTGAAATACTGTAGTTTGGACACCTCTGAGCTACAGCTAAATCAGCCTTAAAAAACACAAAAAAGCCCTAACCCTAACCCTTACTCCTGAGTAAGTCACTGGGTCCAAATCATCTTCATAAAACATGTGTTCATTATGAATTGAGTACTTCTTCATGCTGTATTAAGGGTGTAAATTATTACAAAGTGATACAAAATGATCTGTTTTTCTGATTTTACTACTTATAGGTATGTGTTTGGGCAAAAGGAACATTTTTGTTTGAGTCTATAAACTACTGACAACATTTCCCGCGAATTCCAAATAAAATATTATCGTTTATTTAGAGCATTTATTTGCAGAAAATGACAAATGGTCAAAATAACAAAAAACATACATGTTTTCAGACCTCAAACAATGCAAAGAAACAAGATCAAATTCATTTTAAAACAGCATAATACTAATGTTTACACTTAAAAGGTCCCATGGCATGAAATTTTCACTTTCTGAGGTTTTTGAACGTTAATGTGAGCTCCCCTACCCTGTTTAGGCCCCCCCTCCCCCCATGGCTAAAAGTTGCGAAATGTCTAAACTGAGCATTTGCGGTCCTTTTCTGCGTGCAAAACCAGTGTTGAAACGGGCGAGTTCGGACAAGGCACCTTTTTGACGTCAGATCGGCAAATGCAGCTCCAGCCCCTCCCTCTGTCTCCGCTCAGCGTCCCTGTATATCCCGCCCATAGAGTTTGGACTGTGAATGCGCTACAATGCGAAATGCGTTTTTTTATTTGCCTGGAGGCACGTCCGAGTGTTTCTAGGCTCGCAAGTCCCTTACCCGACCCTCTGGACCTCTGAAATACCAGTGGTTTAATTTTATTTTCTGTGTAAATATGCTTTTTTTCATTGCAAAGTCTCCCATCTGTCTTCCTGTGTTAAACACGGAAGCGAGCAGACAGCGGTGCCGAGCTGCGGGGGAAACCCGCCCCCCCGCTCCTTAGCCAATCTCTCTGTCCTTCTCATTTGCACTGAAGCAGCAACACCCACAATAAAGCATTTTAGACACATATCTAGCCTCATGAAGACTGTCAGAGTCATATCTCATGCAGTGAGTGTTGATTTTGAAGAAGGATTCATTTACAGTATTAGGGAACCATTAAGGAGCCATATAAAAGCATCAAGAAGTACCATGTCATGGGACCTTTAAGAAGAGTTCAGAAATCAATATTTGGTGCAATAACCCTTATTTTTAATCACAGCTTTCATGCGTCTTGGCATGCTCTCCACAAGTCTTTCACATTGTTCTTGGGTGACTTTATTCCACTCCTGGTGCAAGAACTGAAGTAGCTCAGCTTTGTGTTTGTGTTGGAATTCAACAGACGCTGGAATGGAATGGCTGTAATACATGTAGAGATGCTGATTTCAGAAAAAAATGCAGTGGTCTCTTATTTTTTTCCAGAGCTGTAGTTAAAAGCATATTTGTTAAATTATGTGCATCCTGCAGTTGTCAAAACCTACAATCCTAAATAAACAAATGTGTGAGCTAACGTGTGTTGAGCCTGTCCCTCTTGATGTGTCTCCTGGTGCAGTTTCCACACTCACACTCACTCACACTCACACGCTCCACTCATCACAAGCGTCAAAAGCAAAACGTGCGCTCACCATCGCCCCCCCAGTGTCAGAGACAAGGTGACACCTGTCTGCCCCCTGTACAGCCATCCATCTTCAGATCTAACCCCCTCTTCTTCTCCTCCTCCTCTCTCTGTTTCCTCCTTCTCGCTCCCTCCGGTCAAATTAGCATGCAGCACCTTCACCCAAACTGACTGAATCAACACCACTGTCTACAGCAATAACAGCGTGAGCAGAAGAGCTGGCGCTGCTCCACCACTCTTCCATCTTATGAGAATCAAACACATATATGAAACGTACAGCAGACAGCACAGGAAAAGAAAAAAAAGAAAAGTGTGTAATTAATTTGATTTATAGTGGATATTGATATTGAGATTCAGGCATTTCTAATTGTCAGTGATCTGTGTGGGTTATTTTAATAAAGATGTCCAGTCAATTTTCAGTAAAATGTGTAAAAGGATGTGGTTTGGAGCAGTGTTCAGACTTAGCAGACGGCTTTGGTAAGATGACACATGTAAGGTTGTTAATACTGACAGACATAGAAGTGATAAAGGAAAACTAACATGTACGTAAGTCGTGATTGATTCATGTGAAGAGTGTGGCTTTTCTGTCATGTTGTCATATTTAAAAAAAAAAAAAAATATATATATATATATATATATATTGCCCGTTGGAAGATAAAAAGAGGGGTATTATGCAAAATAGTAGGGATGTGAATCTTTCACTCACAAAACGGTTCGATTCGAATCTCGATTCACAGGCTACGATTCGATTCAGGGACGATTCATAAAATTAGTAAACGATCCGGTACGATTCGATTCGATTCGATCCGATCCGGTTTGGTTAATTTTGATTCAATACAAATTGAGAACTTTACTCCCAAGTGCTTTAAAGTTATTGAGAAGAAAAAGAGAGAAACAGAAATTAAATTTCAAAATAGTATCCTTTTGTTTATTTAGTGTCCAACAGACAATACACCAGGCCTACTGAAAAACTTATTTTATTTATTTATTTATTTATTTATTTCAGGGACAGTGCACATTAATAACATTAACATTAATAAACATTAATAAACATTTGCATGTAAATATGCCAGAATTAGCCTGAGGGCTATTTTTCATCTGTTGTCCCGGACAGGTGTAACATGTCAAACCTACAGGAAGTAAAATAGAATAAAATAGAATAAAAACAGGGTTAATATTTACACTCTAAAATCCTTCATACATACAGTCACATACAGCTCCATGCAATTCTATACAGACATAAAACCACATTCCGCCACGTACATTCATTTCCAGAGCATCACATACACATACATACAGACTGATACAATCAAAGTCAAACAACACTGGCAATCCGGTTTGCAAAACTCTGCTCATACTTAAAATACAACACATTCCTTCCCTCAAGCAACACAAAACAATAAGGTTAGATATCAAAAATAAAAAAAAGACCTTATAAAACAAGCAAGTTGCCTATTAAAGTCAAAAATCAGAATGAATCAGAATTAGTTAGTTATTAGTGCTTCAGTCACACATGAGTTTCAGTAACTGTAAAAGTGTAACATATCACTGACAAGAAGATGGATATTACTAGGCAGTTATAGAAAACACTAGCATGTTAAATCCACTGAACTAATACTTTCTCTCCATCTTATAACATTTCCTTAGGCTACGTTCACACTGCAGCCTGAAACGACCCAAATCCGATTTTTTTGCCTCTATGCGACCTGTATCTGATCTTCTAATGACAGTGTGAACGACACAGATCCGATTTTTTCAAATGCGATCCAGGCCACTTGGATATGTGGTCCTAAATCCGATACATATCCGATCTTTTGACATGCGACTGCAGTCTGAACGGCCAGGTCGCATTCATCCGACCTGAGTGTGTTTCCTCCAATGAGAGTGGTACAAGGAGGCGTTCACAAATGTGCACAAACGTTCTTCTCATCATGCGAAAATAGTATATAAACTCGTATCAGTTAAGCGGCGAAGCACGGAGCAATCCCATCCCTCCTGCCTGTGACTCCGCACCCACATGTTCCTTTCTGCACACGTTGCTCCCGCTGCCCCGCAAAACGCTGTGGCCAAAAACCTCGTCCTTCTCCGTCTCCTCCTTAAAACAAATAAGCTGTACATGTTTTGGCTCCGGTACGAAAGCAACTTTAGGCTACTTCCGTAAACATTGAGCGCGTTCGCTGCGTGTGACGTCATCGTGTCCTCCAAGGCGCATGCGGGACACTTTTGGGGAGTTTAGCGTTCACACTGGAGATCACATACAATTTGCATTTAACTGGAAATGTGAACGGCCTCGCAAAAACATCGGATTTCACAAAAAAAATCGGAATTGAGCATTAAGCCCTGCAGTGTGAACGTAGCCTTAGTCTCCTTTGAGACAAAAATCATCTGTGTGTGTATGAAGTACATTTCTATACACACAAATCAAATAAATACAGAAATGCACCAATTCTGATTATACATTGTATTTTCCACACAAAAGTAAATTAGCCAAGTCAATTTTAGCCCAAATCAAATATACATTGCCAATACATGAATATTGTCTAAATAAATCACCCAATCCACTAACCGTGACAATAAAAACGCTAGCAGGGCTCTCAAGTCTCACACATTGAGAGTGTGACACACGCAATTCGACCTGTTCACACGCTCACATGCCACACATGGTATTTCTCACGCTGATTTCTTTTTTTTTTTTGTGCCCAGAAAATCGGTCTGTGTGGCTTAGTTTATGCAGGCTTCGCGCGGTTTCAGCGAAAAAAAAACTCCCCCTGCTCCGGGCGCACGGTCCGAGCGAGGCCGGAGCAGACGCGCCGTCCCCCGGGCACGTGCTGAGCCTCAGTCCTGGTGTCTCCGTCTGTGCATAACGTGTCCCCCCCGATGGCTTACGCGGGGAATACGCGCGGAATACGCGCGGAATACGCGCGGCCCAGAGCCGAACTGCCCATGGTGAGACGCGGTGAGACGCGGGCCCGGTGCATTAACCAGACTCTTACATGAATCCGTTAAAAATGTCCCGCCCCCCCCCCCGCCCCGGTCCCTCCTCCCCGCCCCTCTCAGCGCACACTGACAAAGTGCGGTGATGATAAAACAAACTGAGAACCATCAGGTAATAACTTTGCTCTTTAGACAAACAGGGCTCTCAACATGCAATTCGACGTGGCGCGCCCCCCCCCCCCGCTCCTCGGGAGAAGTTGTTTACTCGCACCAGGACTAAACCAGAACTAAACCAGGACTAAACCAAGACTAAACCAGGTCTAAACCAGGACTAAACCAGAACTAAACCAGGACTAAACCAGGACCTAGCCAGGACTAAAGCAGAACTAAACCAGGACTAAACCAGGACTAAACCAGAACTAAACCAGGACTAAACCAGGACTAAACCGGGTCTAAACCAGGATTCAACTGGGACTAAACCAGGACTAAACCAGAACTAAACCAGGACTAAACCAAGACTAAACCAGAACTAAACCAGGACTAAACCAGGACTAAACCAGGACTAAACCAAGACTAAACCAGGTCTAAACCAGGACTAAACCAGGACTAAACCAGGTCTAGACCAGGACTAAACCAGAACTAAACCAGGACTAAACCAGGACTAAACCAGAACTAAACCAGGACTAAACCAGAACTAAACCAGGACTAGACCAGGACTAAACCAGAACTAAACCAGGACTAAACCAGAACTAAACCAGATCTAAACCAGGTCTAAACTAGGACTAAACCAGGTCTAAACCAGGACTAAGCCAAGACTAAACCAGATCTAAACCGGGTCTAAACCAGGACTAAACCGGGACTAAACCAGGACTAAATCAGGACTAAACCAGAACTAAACCAGATCTAAACCGGGTCTAAACCAGCACTAAACCAGGACTAAACCAGGTCTAAACTAGGACTAAACCAGGTCTAAACCAGGACTAAGCCAAGACTAAACCAGATCTAAACCGGGTCTCTAAACCAGGACTAAACCGGGACTAAACCAAAACTAAAACAGGTCTAAACCAGGACTAAACCAGGACTAAACCAAGACTGTGTGTGATAACATATTATCCTGCATTATTGAATGATAATATGGACTTTTAGTTATAAAAGCACCCCCCCCCCCCTCCCCCGGTCCTCGGGAAAAAAAGTCTCACTCCTAGCAATCTTCAAAACTTGAGAGCCCTGAACGCTAGTATCATACAATTGTTATGGTCTATAGCTGCCATGGAAACTATCAAGCTGACAGTGAAACATCAGACTGATATCAACGCGACACAACACTGGCACAAAAGTTAACCACGCATATGAACCATGTCCATAAATAGCGGTAGCGCACCAAATTAATTTAACCACAGCTCAATAAAAGGAAACTTAGCTTAGCTTACCGATAGAGTAGATCTCCTGACGAGACGAGGCGGCGGGAAACCCGCCCTCCGCACAATGCGAATTGGGACACGGCTATACAGTGCAAACATTTTGTGCTCGCTTCCGCATACAGCCCGCGCCGCTCGCATGATTGGCAGTTAACCAGCCAATAAGCTTCAACCCCAGGTAAGTGAACCACCCACCGTTCGTGAAAGAACGCAGACACACACACAGCGCGGCTGCTGCGCCATGAGAGAGACCGCTCAGGAGCTAGCAAACCGATTCTTGGCTGTAAATCCAGTGCATCGGACCTTTCGTAGTGAATTTGGACCGATCCGGGCTCCGCTGATCGGTACACTCAGATCGCAGAGGTCACAGACCGATAACGATCCAAATCGGTTAATCTTTACACCCCTACAAAATAGATATTCTTTTTTTAAACTTTCTACCATACTATAACGTTCCCTCATCACAAACATGCCTGAAGAGGTTTTACACATGACAATTCTCCATAAATTTACAAAAGCATGATACAAAACTTGACAAACTTCATGTGATGTGCAGTAGCTTCATGAGCGGGATGATTGTGCACACTGACAGCATTGTGAAGGGGGAGTAACATAGTGCAGAGAGCAGATAAGCCTAAATAATATTTATGTTACTTGTTAGTAATTAATACCCCATAGAAGTAAAATACCCCCTTTTTAAGCATGAGTTATGGTTGGAAATGCAGATGCAGGAATGATATTTTCTGAAATGACAGTTTAAGTATGAATTTTTATGATCGATTTGAAGTTTTTAGATTTTGAAATTTACCAGAGAATTAAGCAATGAACATTCAACTGAAATACTGTGACTTGACTCCCATTTTTGCAGTTTGATTTTACAGGATATGACCAATATTAAATCACATAGTTTCACCAGTTTCTTGCTAATCACTTTTATATTTTGTGCTCAGTATTCCTCTTCAACATGTGTGGATGCAGAAAATCTTATTCTAAATCACAAACATCAGAGCTTCATGTCTTATAAGATCAAAACGTCTGTGCAGAGGCTGTTATGGCATTCGTTTCACCAGCTGCTTGGATAATCAGATGTATAATACTGCAGGCACAGCTTTGGCAATGCAGGGTGGCAGACCTTGACAAGGAGAAAGTGTGTATTTTCTATATTAAGTGTTTTGTTCAAGGCAAAAGGAATTACAATCTTTAAAAAAGAAACTTTTAATTTAAAAAAAAAAGTTTTTTTATATAACTGGCGTTTACTTCAGTAACTTTTTGAGCAAATACTTCTCCCAAATGTAATTCTAACAGTACTATGGTTTTGAATGATAAATAAGAATACTTTTACTTGAGAAAAATACAGGTTGACTCCTCCTCCTATGACTAAATTTATTTATTATAAAAGTTGATGTAATATTATTTATTTATTGCCTCTTTTAGACGATGTGATTTATGCAAAGTTTTATCTGTCCGATTACATCAAACTGCTTTCAAACTATTTACTATTTTTGGGGGATAATAAAGCATTTAACTAAAAAGTTAGACTTGTACTAGGGTTGTCAAACGTATCGACAACTGATACTCATTTGGGCAGGTACTGATACTATACTACTATTGATACTACTATTGATACGTGTATTGAAAAAGTCACATTCACAGGACAGATATGAAATGAACCTTTCCTGAATATCTTTAGAATGATCTTGAGCTGTATCAGAACAAGTATAAGAGCACATAGACTAGTATACACCCATGGACCACTATGGAATAAACCTGAACCACTGAGGATTACACAGATATCAGACCACACGGTAGTATGTTGCGGGGGCAACAGCCTAAACAGATCTGCTGTCCAGATCTCACTGCACCAACCCCTATGGATCCTCCTGGATCCACCTCCCCACGACCAGCCCCTGTGTGTGTCTGCAGCCAGCGTGAAGAGGACACTCTCCAGGATCAACACAAGGCTGCAGGCCTGGACAACATCCCTGGTCGTGTGTTGAAAGACTGTGCAGAGGAGCTCAAGGATGTCTTCACAGACATCTTTAATGCTTCTCTGAGCCAGGCTGTCGTTCCCTCCTGCTTCAAAACCACTACCATCGTTCCCGTGCCAAAGAAGCCCACTCCAGCCACTTTTAATGACTATCGCCCTGTTGCACTGACCCCCATCATCATGAAGTGCTTTGAACGGCTAGTTGTGGCACACATTATCCACCCCCCACCCCCCCACCCCACCCCATTCCAGTTTGCATACCGGGCCAACCGCTCTAACGAGGGTGCAATCTGCTCTGTTCACCCAGCCCTCACCCCCAAAAAGAAAGCCGAAGCACAGAGCACGCTGCGCAACAGGGGAACTGCCTTCCTGGTGCGTAACAGGGATTCCCCTGGCAGCGTGCTCTGTGCTTCGGCTTTCTTTTTCCGCACTGAAAAATAGTTCCCACCCAAAATGACCAAGGCAAGCTCTCCGTGTTGATTTGCACATTTATTTACACTCGATATGAATGCGCACTACACAGAAAGTAATTGGGAAACGCATCGAGCAAATTAATTCCTTTTGGCCGAAATCTTTCTCTGGCGACGTTAGACTCCAGTCTAACGCGGAGTAGCTGCAGATACTGCGGCGGTCAGTGCTGACAGACCTGGACAATGGCTGGGTGACCAGGAAAACGCTTTCCACCACTTATTTTAGTCTCTGGACTGTGGGGAGATGCCCAAGTTTGACCTGGGGGTGGCATATCCCTTTAAGGTGGTGGTTCAAGGAGGGGAGCACTATGATTTACTGTTGAAAATCACATTATATTGTCTAAAGAGCAGAATTGATATTGGGTATCGAGTCTGTTCCTTAGTATAGAAATCAAGGACCTGTTTATACAAGAACGCTCATGGGTAAAAATGACAAAATATTTTAGCGGAAGTGCCTTTCGTTTAGACAATGACGGTGTTTTGGGGGCTTAAAAACGCAAAAAACTGAAACCATCCTCTAAAGTGGAAAACTTGAATACGCTCCGCCGTAGCGTTTTCGTCTACACTGCCCAAGAGGCAAAACTCTGGTCAAATCTGCTGACGTCGCGTACGCGTTTACGTCACATCGGTCCATATATCAGTGTACTTTGTTTGGCAGGACTCCCAGTCCACACCTTGTTGCGCCTTCGTTGTTTTGTAGTCTAACATGGTCTGAAGCAATAGTTGAACTTCTTTCTCTGACCAAACAATTTTTTTTTTGCTACCAGTAGCCATGTTTTGTTTTTCTTTTCACGGCGTAGATGAGTAGAAGGAGGATTCTATGCATGCGTGCGGACATAGCGATAATGTATCACAGCACCACCTAGCCGCCTGGCATGCATACCCAATCGAATTCCACACACTTTTGCATCACCGTATGAACGCAGATTTCCTCCTGAAAATGCTCATCTAAACATGGAATAAAAAGTGAAGACATGACACCACTTTTGCGTCTTCTGTTCAGACCCTCATCATATAAATGTAGCCCAAGTATGAGAGTTTAGTTTCATGACACCACTAACTTACAGGCAGACTTTAATGATTCACAATTACTTGAACTTGAAATTACTTGAACACAGTAGCGCAAACATGGCAATATAATACATTAAAAAGAGCAAAATTTAAATGTTAATGAAATTCAAATGACAAAATAATTAAAGCAGCAAAAATAGCAAATGTTATGTAGGTCATTTCAATCATATTATTTCAATTACAATAGCCTTATTTGGATAGTATCGGCTACCCAAATGTTCATGGAAAAATCACATGTAGCTAATAGTTTTGAGATTAAACTTAAATATTTGCACAACTCTTAGGCTTAAATGTCCTATATTATGTTAAATTGACTCTTGTGAGCTTTAAGCCATGTTAGAACGTTAACTCTTCAAAACATACCTGTAAATGTGTTTTATTTTATTCACACATTTGTTCACACGTTTGAGAAATGTTTTATTATTGGTCTGTCTACATCTCCAAAGCTCAAAATCAGAAACGCATAATATGGGTTGTTTAATCTTAAGGTCTCTCTTGTATCACATTGTACTTGACAGATGTAGCGCTGTTCCCTGTTCTGCATCTCTGATTGGCTGCAGCAGCGCTCCCCCTGCGCCTTGATGACTCCCTATTTGAAATGCTTGAATACTAATCCATGCCTAAATTACCAAGTGTCAAATCAATCATGGAATACAGGCAAAGAGAGCAAATATAAAGTAAATACAATAATTACAAAAGGCTGCTGCTGCTGCCACAACCTGACAATAACCCATGAGAACAGACGCCCCGCTGGCCTCCAATGTAACGCTGATTAGGTCTAAGGGAAGTGCTTATACATTCAAAGAGAGAGCATTGATTTAAAGTTTACAAAGAGGCTGAGTGGAATAAAATTATAGAATTAAATGGAAGTAAAGTAGGACACAACATACCAAAACCAGGTGATGTTGGGGATAAACTAAACAAAAGACTGTGTTTGACTGTAAGACATAATGTGGGGCTAAACCAGGCTTTGAACCGGGACAAGGGGGCCGTTTTACTGTCACACACCTGGAATATTGTCCTGAAGAAGTCAAACTGTCAGTGCTGTTGTTCTGTTCCACCTGTAGGAAGACAGTGGCAAAACCTGGTTAAATCAGATGAAAAGACATGTCAAAGTCACGTGACCACTCTGAGGAAGTCAATTATAAAAACAAGCTAAACCTCGGTCTGAAAAAACTAAACCAGGCTTGCTTTAGTAATCTTGATTTAATAAGTGCCAAATAGTTCAGTAATTCAGGCTCGATTTAAAGGTAAATCAAGATAATTAGCAACTAACCAACCAACTAAATGAATGCTAAAGGTGCACTGTGTAACATTTGGTGTAATTTCATTATGTGTCTGTTAAAGAAAATTGTATATAGTGTCTTTAATGAATTATCAAACTTTTCCTTGTGTTGGTTCATCTCCTATTGTGAAACCATAGTATGTTAACTCTTGCAACATGTATAAGACTGAGCCTTGGAACTGCTGCTTAGTGATGTATGTATGTATGGTAAAGATTAACTTTGTTGTAAGCTTAGTGCTTGAACTGGGAATTTTCCGTGCCTATATGATTCTAAATAAAAGGAAGAACGAGGAGGTATTCTTTGAGAATTGAGTGTGGCCTGGGACGGAAGTAGAGGCGGCTCTGCTTAACACATGCTACACCTCATTCTCCCTCGTTACGAGTGTAATACTTCTCTGTCTGTTTTCTTTGTTGATTTTTATTAGGGAAAATCCCTGACAGTGTCAAATGTTTTTATTGCTAAAAAAAAAAGAAAAAAAATCATGCATTCATACGTAATTGAGCTCCACAGATCTGCTCTGTAGCCTGGCCTGGTGGTGAAAGGTTTAATGCCATACTGTATTATAATATTCCAGGCAATGAAAACATGTAACCAGGAGGTCACCAGAGTTATAATTTCCTACCGCAGTCCGTCCCTGAATGTGATGCCGTGCGTGGTGCTCCAAGCATCACGCCTCAGTGTCAGGGTTTTCTGCAGGTAACTGGAAACAGCACGCTGGATGTTTTCTGGTAGTGATTGCTGTTAAAGCCTGTCATAAAGTGGTGTTTATGATAAACGGCTTAAAGATGTTGTATGGAGTTGGCCGTGGTGACAGCAGCTCCTCCGATTGCGCTCCAAGCCTCAGGTAAGGTGCAATCCTGTAAATTCTAGGTAAAGCCTGTTATGGTGTATTTTGACTGTAGTTGTATTGCTTAATTATTGGTCAGGATAGTTCGTGTACAGTGGTTAACCTGCTTTAGCGTCAGGAGTAGCACCATCAGAGACAGTTCTTGGGGGGGGGGCGAGTGGGGCAATTGCCCAGGGCGCAACTTCGTGAGGGGCGCCGTGCCGAGCGCTTGAAAAAAAAAAAATTATCTATCATCACTGTGTAGGAAATTGGCAAATTGGCGCCCCCTCTGGCTGCAAGCGCCCACGCAATACATTCCCTTCCACGTGGGCCAATTCGCAGCGCAGAGACCTGCTGGACCCTACACTGGCGCGAGAGGAAAAGGAAGAGAGAAAGAAAGAGAAGATAGAGAGAGGAGTCACCCCCTCCCTCTCTGCGGCCGGCTGCGAGTCGAGCTCACACTACCACGATTTGATCAATGTCACGGCACTAGTTGCTACCAGGAATTGACCACTCGGAGGGGGTCTCGCCCAGGGAGTAATTCAATGCAGAACCACCACTGAGCACCATTAGATTAGATTAGATTAAGCCTTTATTTGGTCTCACACACAATGACACATGGGAGAAATTTGACTTCTGCATTTGACCCATCCTTTTCAGGATCAGTGAGCAGCCATCTTTTTCGGCATCCGGGGGACAGTAGCGTGAAGGGTCTTGCCTAAGGACCCACTCTGGTTAGCTCATTGCCGGGGGGGATTTGAACCCACAACCACCAGGGGAAAAGTCAGTGACTTACCAGTTGAGCTAACCAGCCGGTGCACACCATGCACATTACACATCTAAAACTCAAAGGACCTTAAGCGCATACACACTTTACACATTAAAAAACAAATACAGCACTTTATATTATGTCTTGCACATGTGTCATGATTGTTTAAATAAAATTATACAATTCCCACTATATACTGGCTTTGTCCTTTGTTTTGCCAGACTTACCTGTATTTTATAAATATATATTTGTGGGGATGCTTAGCCTAGCCAAGGCTACACAATAACATCTATGGAGAAAAACAGACATACTTCAATGAGAAAAGTTACACAGTGCTCCTTTAAATCTAAACCAAACTGGCTTCAAATTGAACAAGGCAAAAGATTAAGTAGATTAAATTAAACCAGTGCTTCTCAATTATTTTCTGTGACGCCCCCCCGAGGAAGAAGAAAAAATTTCACGCCCCCCTCTCTGCGTGCGACTATAAATAGTATTATTTGTCTAGAAAATTGTTATTAGTACACCTCTGCATAACATTGTATCCTTTTGTTAACATTAAAAACAAAAAAGAAACTTCCAACAAAGACTGCACTGTCTTTTTGCACTGAGGACTCAAATATTAATGTGTTTTTAATACAGATTTGTGCACATTTGTTTACGTTTCACAGAAACAAAACTTAAAATTACATTGCATAAACTAAAAGCGCTGAAAAAAAAAAAACACTCTGTCCTTGTGCCGCTGATGCGTCCGCTTCTGTCGGACTAAAGGACACGACTCAGTGGAATATACGTGTTTTTTCTGTGACAGAGGATGTTGGGTGATGGTGAGTCTGTTCTGTATATCGCGTATTTAAGGTTGCCGCCCCCTGCCCCAGAGCGACAATGAGAGCGCTACTGCCAACTACTGTTGTTGATGTGCAATTACACTTAGTTCTAGTACAGTACGGCAAAAAGCATGTTTCCCAGGGTCACACGCGCCCCCCCTGGCATCACACCCAGGGGGGCCCGCCCCACTATTTGAGAAGCACTGAATTAAACTAAAGATTACTAATCCAGGTTTGATACAAAGGCTTGAATAAAGCAATCCATATAAGATACCGTAAATATGAGAGAAAACATTTGAGTGCTCACACCTGCTGTTTTTCCAATACAACGCTAAAATGCTAATTGTGTTTTTCAGGGCTCAGGTGAGTCTTTTTGAAACAGTCAAAGTGCAGTGTGCGGTCTGAGTTTTGGCATTGATTTAAGTCGGACTACAAGCTGTGCAAAGTGGAATGATCAAATCAAGTCAAATTAACAGAATATATAGTTTCTATATTTATTATAGCTGAGAGTTACCCCCCCCCCCCCGGTGGTCCATAGACAACTCTGAAATGCAACAAGTCGCTAGCTATCTATCTCAGTGGAGAATGTTCCAAAATATGGCTTTAATTTACTATCTCCGTGGAATCAAATCATGCAGTGACTTTTGAAACTATGGATACAGTTTTAAGGTGCACATGTGTGTTATGTGTGCTCCTCACTTTGATTTAAATGACACAGGATGGCAGACCTTTTACCAGAAAAGTTCCATAGTGCTCCTTTAACAAGGCAAATGTGAATAACTTATCCGAAAGAAAAGCAGTTGAAAAACACTACCAAGTTCAAGTTTGGGTTTATCTTAAATCTCTTGCAAATTTGCCATTCTTCTCCAGTGATGCCTTTTTGAACCTCGTCTCATCTGAATTTCTACCACAGAAAGACGAGTCAAAATCATCTGCAGTGTGCGCAGAATAAAATGTGACTTTGAGAAGTAAGAAAACTCATCTGAATTTACTGCCTATTATCTGTTAGATCCCAGTCAATGCCAAGACCTGTCCATCTCCCAGACAGTGGAGGTGAAGTCGAGAGGAAAAAAGCATTTAATCTGCATCGTCTTCAATTAGGTCCTCAGGCTCAGTCTAATCAATAGTCACATCTCAAGCTACTCTGCTAAACGCGCCATTTGCCAAGCAACCTGGTAAAGACGCTTAAAGAGGAATCATTAAACCAGACTTACATCAAATTAAGCCCATAATGTAAACAGAAAACAGAGCTGGTCTTAGATTTACTTTGTAAAATATGGTATATGGTGTCATGGAACTAAGATATGGATAAAAGATCGAAGTTCACTATATGAATAAATATAAAAGAAAAGTGTTTTAAGAGGATCTAAACAATTAAAATCGAGCATGGGTGGAATACTACTACAACAACTACTACTACTACTACTACTACTACTACTACTACTACTACTCCTACTGCTACTGCTACCCCTATTCCTACTACTACTACTACTTCTCCTCTTCCTCCTGCTACTACTACTGCTACTCCTACTACTCCTACTACTACTGCTACTGCTACCCCTATTCCTACTCCTCCTACTACCACTACTTCTCCTCCTCCTCCTCCTCCTGCTACTACTACTGCTACTCCTACGACTCCTACTACTTTTACTACTCCTACTCCTACTACTCCTACTCCTGCTACTACTCCTACTCCTCCTCCTACTACTACTACTACTACTCCTACTACTCCTCCTCCTGCTACTACTACTACTGCTACTCCTACTCCTATGACTCCTACTACTCTTAAGACTACTCCTGCTACTACTCCTACTCCTCCACCTCCTACTACTATTCCTACTACTACTACTCCCGCTACTACTGCTACTCGTACGACTCCTACTACTCTTACTACTCCTACTCCTACTACTCCTACTACTCTTAAGACTACTACTCCTACTACTCCTCCTACTACTACTACCACTACTTCTCCTCCTCCTCCTCCTGCTACTACTACTGCTACTAATACGACTCCTACTACTACTACTACTCCTACTACTACTCCTCCTGCTACTACTCTTACTACTCCTACTCCTACTACTCCTACTACTCTTAAGACTACTACTCCTACTACTCCTTATCCTTCTACTACTACTCCTACTACTCCTTATCCTACTACTCCTATGCCTCCTGCTCCTACTACTCCTCCTCCTACTACTACTCCTACTACTGCTACTACTACTGCTACTCCTACGACTCCTACTACTCTTACTACTCCTACTACTCCTACTCCTGCTACTACTCCTACTCCTACTACTACTACTACTACTACTACTCCTACTCCTCCTCCTCCTGCTACTACTACTACTACTCCTACTACTCCTTATCCTTCTACTACTACTCCTACTACTCCTTATCCTACTACTCCTACGCCTCCTGCTCCTACTACTCCTCTTACTACTCCTTCTACTCCTACTGCTACTACTGCTACTCCTAAAACTTTAGAACTAACCAAACCATACCACAAACAAACTAAACGTCTGTGTCTTTACAACATAAGCCAATTTTCAGAGTTTTCAGAAATATTCATATATTTTGGAAACTAGTATGCATTCAGTCAACAAAAAAAAAAAAAAAATTATATATATATAAAATAAATTGACCGTGTAATGCCACGAACCCCACCCGGTCCACAAATTAGGGATTACATAAAACTAAATATACATCATCACCTTGGTATACAATGCTCTCCAATAACACTAGAGTACCTTTACACTATAATACTACAGAAGAGACAGTAAAGGACTTCACGAGTACCAATCTAGTCTATTCATCAAACTGAATTGCTTTCGTCTACTCTCGAGGATGGGGAAAAAAACCTTGAGATTGGACCACCAAGTACTTGTGGAGCTCATAAAACGTGACCTTACCACGTCCGCACAGGTCGGACTATCTGATCACAGGGCAGAGGATTATGTCTCCCACAGCAGAGCGAGTGGAGAAGTACTATCAATCATTTGTGAGGTAAAAGTACAGTATATAAATGTATGCATGTCCCTGTATAGCCTCACTTACATGCACCGGGCGATGGCCTTAGTTCTACTCAAATATTGATAGAAGGTGATATATAGACATCCACTGCTGCTTTGTTGTGTATAAGTAATACAGTCAATTCACATCTTGTTTATATACCATTCATTATTGGGATAAAATGAATTCAGTACTATAGCTCTGGAAAAAAATAAGAGACCACTGCAATCACTGCATCAGTTTTTCTGATTTTACTACTTATAGGTATGTGTTTGGGCAAAAGGAACGTTTTTGTTTGAGTCTATGAACTACTGACAAAATTTCCCGCAAATTCCAAATAAACTATTATCGTTTAGAGCAGGGGTGTCAAACTCATTTTGGTCTGGGGGCTGTATCCAACCTACTTTGATCCCAAAGGGGCCGGATCAGAAAACTCATGGCATGTATACCCCAAAAATAGCAATAAGTCCAAATATTTGTGCAGAGAAATGCAGAAGTCTTTTTTATTTGATGAACTCTTTTTTTTTCTTTTTTTCTTTTAACCTGAAACTTTGAAAAAATACAATTTCAACACAATGTTTTAACAGTAACTTGTTTGCATTTCACAGAATTTAGTCATGGTTTACACTACAAATTTCTCTCATCTGGCAAAGATTTTAAAACTTATATCAGGTTATTCATCTTGTTTGCAGACTTCTTTATTTACTAGACCAGAGACTGCTTCATTCTTGTCTAGAGGGAGTTTATTTCAAGCTCATTTCACTACTTTTAAGTCATTTACTGATAGATTTAAGGGTTTATATCTTAAATTTTGGCCAAGCTTTTTTGCAGTGTAGTCTTCATTTGTGCTGCTCTGGTGGGAGAGGCCACACACAGAGGCACCGGAGACGCTGCTATGCTAAACTGCGCAGAAAATTACCAATATTTTAATAGAAAATTAAAATATAATTAAAATATTTTAAAGATCCCATGACATGGTACTTCTTGATGCTTTTATATGGCTCCTTAATGGTTCCCTAATACTGTAAATGAATCCTTCTTCAAAATCAACACTCAGTGCATGAGAAACAGAGATAAGATGAGAAAGAGTCATAAATATCTCTCTCAAACTCTTTATTCTGGGCGTTGTTGCTTGAATGCAAATGAGGAGAAAAGAGCTGGCCAATAGTAGAGGGTGGGGGCGTGGCCAAACTCTCCGCTCAGAGCTCAGAGCCGACAGCTGATCCATTTCCTTGTTTTTGCACGGGGGGAGAGATTTGAAGCGTTCCATTGAAAAATAAACACATTTCCACATAAAATAAAATTAAACCACTGCTGTTCAAAGGTCCAGAGGCTCAGATAAAGGACTTCCGAGCCTAGAAACACTCGGACGTGCCTCCAGGCAAATAATTAAACGCATTTCGCATTGCCTAGCGCATTCGCAGTCCAAACTCTCTGGGCGTGATTTACAGAGACAGGGGTGGAACTGCATTTGCATTTCTTTTTTCGATCTGACGTCAATAAGGTGCCTTGTTCAACCTCGCCCGTTTGAGCTCCGATTTTTTGTAACGCAGAAAAGGATCGCAAATGCTCAGTTTAGACATTTCGCAACTTTTAACCATGGGGGGGGGGGGGGCTAAACAGGGTAGGGGAGCTCACATTAACATTCAAAAACCTCAGAAAGTGAAAATTTCATGCCATGGGACCTTTAATAGAAAATCAGCCGAGGGCCAGATTAAAGGTCTTGGAGGGCATGTGTCAAACATGTGGCCCCCGGGCCACATGTTTGACACCCCTGGTTTAGAGCATTTATTTTCAGAAAATTACAAATGGTCAAAATAATAAAAAAAAAAATTAAAAAACATGTTTTCAGACCTCAAACAATGCAAAGAAACAAGATCAAATTCATTTTAAAACAACATAATACTAATGTTTACACTTAAGAAGAGTTCAGAAACCAATATTTGGTGCAATAACCCTTATTTTTAATCACAGCTTTCATGCGTCTTGGCATGCTCTCCACAAGTCTTTCACATTGTTCTTGGGTGACTTTATTCCACTCCTGGTGCAAGAACTGAAGTAGCTCAGCTTTGTGTTTGTGTTGGAATTCAACAGACGCTGGAATGGAATGGCTGTAATACATGTAGAGATGCTGATTTCACACAAAAAATGCAGTGGTCTCTTATTTTTTTCCAGAGCTGTATAATTACATAGTTTCTCACCTTATTGATACTGAAAAATATAGTGTAAAAACCACTCGCCCATACTCTTATTAAAATGGCTTTAAAACTGATAATTAACACATGCAGTAAATATAGCAAAAGCTCAAGACAAAGTATGACAAAAACAGAGCAGATTGTAAACCCCAGCAGCAGCCAGCAGGGGTCAGAAGGTCATTCACACAGAACAACAGTTTCTGCTTCTGGTCCATGCCAGCTAAAAACTAAAGCACAGAAAATGTGGCTCCAAGCAGCAATATATTCACTTATTAACTCTTCATTATCAGGATGAAGATCGAGTTATGGAGCGCGGTAGCCAGATTAAAGCTTTTTATCTTTTATCCATGTTTGGGGTTTGCTTTTTCAAACATTCTTTGTCTAAATAAGGTCCTAGCTCAAACATTACCTTAGCTCAACCCTAAATAATATTGTTAAGTTAAGATAGAAACTTCTAACATCTGACATAGAGTGGCGGGGTTATGGTTTCATTTGTGTTGCAAGAATGTATATTGTACAGTTAGCTGCCACTTTAAAACATTAAGTAGATAGAAAACTATTATTAAATCATCAGGGGGAGAACTTAAAGGTCCCATGGCATGAAATTTTCACTTTCTGAGGTTTTTGAACATTAATGTGAGCTCCTCTACCCTGTTTAGCCCCCCCCCCCCATGGTTAAAAGTTGTGAAATGTCTAAACGGAGCATTTGCGGTCCTTTTCTGCGTTACAAAAAATCGGAGCTCAAACGGGCGAGTTTGAACAAGGCACCTTATTGACGTCAGATCGAAAAAAGAAATGCAAATGCAGTTCCCCCCCCGTCTGTCTGTACTCAGCGTCTCTGTAAATCACGCCCAGAGAGTTTGGACAGCGAATGCGCTAGGCAATGCGAAATGCGTTTTTTTATTTGCCTGGAGGCACGTCCGAGTGTTTCTAGGCTCGGAAGTCCTTTATCTGAGCCTCTGGACCTTTGAACAGCAGTGGTTTTATTTTATTTTATGTGGAAATGTGTTTATTTTTCAATGGAACGCTTCAAATCTCTCCCCCGTGCAAAAACAAGGAAATGGATCAGCTGTGAGCTACAGCGGAGAGCGGAGCGTTTGGCCACGCCCCCACCCTCTACTATTGGCCAGCTCTTTTCTCCTCATTTGCATTCAAGCAACAACGCCCAGAATAAAGAGTTTGAGAGAGATATTTATGACTCTTTCTCATTTTATCTCTGTTTCTCATGCACTGAGTGTTGATTTTGAAGAAGGATTCATTTACAGTATTAGGGAACCATTAAGGAGCCATATAAAAGCATCAAGAAGTACCATGTCATGGGATCTTTAAAGGGCTCATGCTGTTTTCAGTCTATGTTGTACAGCTTGGGAAAAAATATAAGAGACCACTGCATTTTTTTTCTGAAATCAGCATCTCTACATGTATTACAGCCATTCCATTCCAGCGTCTGTTGAATTCCAACACAAACACAAAGCTGAGCTACTTCAGTTCTTGCACCAGGAGTGGAATAAAGTCACCCAAGAACAATGTGAAAGACTTGTGGAGAGCATGCCAAGACGCATGAAAGCTGTGATTAAAAATAAGGGTTATTGCACCAAATATTGATTTCTGAACTCTTCTTAAGTGTAAACATTAGTATTATGTTGTTTTAAAATGAATTTGATCTTGTTTCTTTGCATTGTTTGAGGTCTGAAAACATGTATCTTTTTTGTTATTTTTGTCATTTTCTGCACATAAATGCTCTAAACGATAATATTTTTGTTTGGAATTTGGGGGAAATGTTGTCAGTTGTTTATAAACTCAAACAAAAATAAGTAGTAAAATCAGAAAAACTGATAATTTTGCAGTGGTCTCTTATTTTTTTCCAGAGCTGTACTGTTGTTTTCTTCAGGTATGTTTTTATTTTGTATAATATAGGAGCTTTAATACTCCACACAGAAGCACTGTACCTGGAACTTTCTTGACTCAATACCACCAAACAGTAAGGTAAGAAAACACTACACAAATCTTTACAATAGCAGTATAGTACAGTATAGCTGTATACCTGCGTTAGTTCTGGTCCTTCTTTAGCTCCGTCTGCATGCCTTTCTAATTGTGTTGCAAAAGAAAGCAGACATTCACCCAGCCTCCTCTGTTGTTCCGCCTGCTCCTCTCTCTATTTGGGCGTTATAATGAGGTCTGGGTACCACAGCAACGCTGAGAATTAAAGCCCAAAAATGCCTCATATTGTGTAAAGGGGATGTGATTATATAGACAGCAGTTGGGGCTGGGTGTGCATTTCATGAAGCAGCGATATTTGGATGTTTAGTGTTTTGTTTTCTGTTGTTTTTTTGTTTTTTTTTTACAATAGAAAGAGGCAGACTTGTGTATTCAGCAGATGTGGGTTTGCAGAGACAGATTATGAGAAAGTGCACAAGTACAAAAATAGATGGGGATAGAATAACGGCTGTTTTCGGAATCTTTCGGCACAAAATAGTGGTGCACAGTATGTACAATGTGACCCAGATATTTCCTCATATTGATTGAGAAATGGATCCACTGCATTTGACCATTCAGGAGCAGTGGGTACTCTAGTTCAGCTATTAAAGTTCAGCTGAAGAGGTATCAGGAAGTTCAGTCTCTTGTGCTTAATTACCCAGAGAAAAACTACCCGGAAACAAGGAGAACAAGCAAATCCAAAACTCAAAACTTTGTAGGACTGCTAGATATGAACCCTCAAGACACTGTGAGAGGATTTTCCATTCAAGTCTTGGCCAGCCAGAACCACATACACTGACAAAACTTTACAAAGACTCTTTACAAAGGTCTGGAGCTGTATCCTGTCTTCCAGATTCCAGAGGGCCTGATTGACAGGCGCATGAACCAATCAGAGTGCAGCATGCTCTGCTCGGTTAAAAAGAAACATGTCAGCTTACAAAAGAGGGGAAAGAATCAACAATTATCTCTTATTTATCTCAGGTAAAAGGAGTTGTATATTTTGATCTGAATGATATTCTGTTGTAGGGAGTATTATACCTCTGATTACCTCTGTCTGTGATAATAGATATAGATATATATAGATATATATCCTCCTGAGACCCGCCCATTCATTTGTGTCCTTTATAGTGGACAGTGAGTTAACCAGTCTGTCAAAATAAATAATACATAAAAATAACAATAAATAAATAAAAATACTAAAATAAATAAAAATAAATAAATAAATAGATGAATACAAAATAAATAATACATAAAAATACATTTAAAAAATACAAAAATAAATAAATACATAAATAGGAAATTAAAAGGGAGACTAAAAACTATTTGACGTGACTGTAGAAGCTTGTCAGAGATGTCGGTCATCAAAAAGAAAATCGTTTTTGTGAGGTTGTTAACTTCACATGGATTTAACACCAAAATGGCCCTGATGACGCAGGACATGTTACAAATGTTCATTTACCTAAGGTGTTCATTTACCTCCAAATAGAAAATAATAAATAATAATAATAATAATTCAGATACACTTTTTTTCTTCAGGTCCCAGAAGGATATAGATAGATAGATAGATAGATAGATAGTCCTATTAGTGCTTTAACCAATAATCATGCTGAATGCAAAGTAAATTAGAACATGATCTGCTCTCTCACACAATGAACAAAGTAATCTATAAAGAAAATACACAGAAAAGTGGGTAAAAAGGACCACATGTTTATCTCATAGTTATGAAACGTATCAAAAAACAAAAACAAAAACACACATCTGGACCAAGTGGTTGTAATGTCCTCTCAGTATCACCTGCACCAAAGAACATAACACTGCCCAATCCGGAAACATGTTGAAAAGACCGAGCCCAGCGCATGAGCTGAGCTGAGAGCTTTGGTGGAAGCTCGCTAACACATTAGGGCTATTATTAGAGCGAGTGGCGGAGGTAGGCTGAGAAGCAAAGGATTGTGGGAGAGGAGAAAGGAGAGGAGGTGTGGAAACAGGAGGGAAATGAAGATGAGAGGAGTAGCATGAACGCAGCTTGCGCTAAAATCCACGAAAAGAGGCAAGGATATAAAAAGACTAGCATATGGCAGAGGAAGATTATGGCGGATCTGATTTTGTGATTCGTGCAGTTTTTTGGATAGAGTGACACTTCAGCTGATGGCTTGTGAGTGCTCAGAAATACTACATTCAGAATATACCTAGTACTTGCAAATCTACTTTTAGGCTAAAAATGATGGAGCTCTGGTAGTAGATGTCATTCAAGAAGAAGATATACACCAAATTCAAGGAATATGTTTAAAAAACCTCAAATTGAAATATATATATATATATACTCCTGCAATTTTACAAGAAATTGTGAAACATGCAGAATACATTGAAAATACATCTTAGTACAGTGGTACCTCACCTTACGAAATTAATTTGTTCCAGAAGTGGTTTCGTAACGTGAAAAATTCGTAAGTTGAGTAGCTATTTCAATGGAAAAAGCCTGATTCGTTCCAAGGCCCCGATCCAAGTTTTTTTTTTAATAGTGTAACTTTTTTTATAGTGTAACATTGTGTTCTGCGTCCTGCGTCCTTTTCTCACATTTGTCTCTCGTTTAAACACTCAAATTTTCATAGATTTTCAACAAAATTATTAATAGTGAAGCGTGTGGGGGGAAGGAGGAGGGGGGAGAAGAGTACGCTCTGACACGTGTGTGATAGCGCACATGACCCGGCGCGGAGCTGACAGCAGACCAAGGTCTAAATCAGGACTAAACCAGGACTAAACCAGGACTAAACCAGGACTAAACCAGGACTAGACCAGGTGGATTAAACCGCCGCTCGTGGGTCTATTTCCTGGTTTCGTTTCGAGTCACAGCTGAGGCGAGCCGCTGCTCTAGACCTGCCCGCGTAAGGTGCTCACAGAGCGGCATGGACAGAACCGTGAGGTCGCCCTCTTCAAGACCTCCAGGCCGGTGACCGGGACAATCCCCGGACCCATGCCCGCTTAGGGAGCTCTTAAGGTGGGCTGGCAGTGTCCCCCTGGGTCCCTGGATGTCTGGGGCACTGTGCCTGGAGGGGCCCTGGAGAGCAGGTCTAGACCGCGGCTCTTGCAGGCGAACAGCGGCTCGCCTCAGCTGCGACTCGAAACGAAACCAGGAAATAGACCCACGCGCGACGCTTTAATCCACCTGGGCTAGTCCTGGGCTAGTCCTGGTTTAGTCCTGGTTTAGACCTTGGTCTAGTCCTGCTGTCAGCTCCGCGCCGGGTCATGCTGCGCTATCACCCGTGTCCACGCGCAGTTTTCTCCCCCCTCCTCCTTCCCCCCACACGCTTCACTATTAATAATTTTGTTGAAAATCTATGAAAATTTGAGTGTTTAAACGAGAGACAAATGTGAGAAGTTTAAATCCAGTCTGAGAAAAGCGTATAATGTGTGACTGAGCGCGCATTATTTGAATTTTTGAGATTTCACGTTTCGTAACTTGAAATTTCATTTGTATCTAGAGACAAAAATTTACCGTGAAGGCGTTTCGTAACTTGAAATTTTCGTTTGTTGGGTCATTCGTAAGGTGAGGTACCACTGTACTTATAAATCTACATTTTAGAGACTTTTACTTCATCTGAAAATTATCTGGCTTTGGTCATTTAGACTTAGAAGATGCCATTCAAGAGAATGTACACTTAGCTGATTTCTAGGAATATATTTTTAAAAAATGACACACAAAAAATACTTCTGCAATTTTACAAGAAAAGAAGAAACATGAAAATACTACTAGTACTAATACGTAAACATCTACTTTTGGGGGGCTTTTACATCAGCTGAAAATGACGTGGCTTTGAAAATATGCAGTTAGAAAATGTAATTCAAGAAGAAGATATACACTTAACTGATTTTAAGGAATATACTTAAAAAACGAAAATAAAAAAACATAGCAATTTTACAAGAAAAGAAGAAACAAGAAGACTTTGAAAAGTTTGCTTTTGGGGACCTTTTACTTCATCTGAAAATGTTTACTCCAATGGCACGCAGCTGCAGAATGTAGATCATTCTCAACAAAAACACAATGCACGTTTTCAGAGATTTTCAGAAAACTCAAATTTGAGAAAGATCAGTTCTGGGAGTTATTTAACCACAATGGACAGGCTAATATTGACTAACAAATCTATACTTTTTAATAACTCCGAGACAAGCAAAGATAACATAATTTGAATTAATTTGAGTGAACATATCAATAAGTCATAATCTGTGGTTCAGATTCAATAAGGGCAAACCACAGAAAGCAAAGTTTAACCAGGAATGAAGTATTGGGAAAGCTGACTTCATTTTGCAATAGTAAATATGTACACGGAGAGGATATTGGCAAAACCATGGGTATTTTGGGGTGAAAATTGTATTGAGCTATAAAGGCCTTTAATAAAATTGACAACTTAGACTTAGACAAAGTTTATTGAGCCACATGGGAAATTGTTTGATTGGTTAGGGTCAGGGTTACTGATGAATACTGATGAATCCACTAATGATGACAGATCAATGGAGAAACAGGTGTAATTATCCTCTGTCCGCTTGTAATTGAAGCTGATTTGTTGTTATAGCGGATGAGATCTATGGCATTTTAAAGGGCCTATATTATATTATTTTCTGATCTGTTATAAGCTAAACTGAATAAAACAGGTGGAACATAGTGTTTGTTGGGCATGTTTTTGAGGGAGTAACAACAGTGTAACATGGCTTAAAGATACAGTGTGTAGGATTCGTGGCGCATAGGTGGTTAGTAGCTATTCCACTTCCTCTTTTGGCTACGGCAGACCTCGAGGGTCACCCGGGCGCGCCGTAACGCAGACAGCTCGCGTTCCCGCGCGCACCCGGCGCTGTGTGAGCTCTCGCCGACAACTATGGTATAAATAAAACGCGGTCCCTTACAGTCTCCTCTTTTTGACTATGCAATTCATTTCCCTGCACAACAATCACTCCCCGAGCACATGGGGCTTTTATACAGAAAAGCACAAAACAAGGTTTGTTACTTAGCTTACCTTTGAAGGCTCTGGACAGGTCAAACTCTGTATTTCACCATAAACTTGGCCTCAATCTGTCCGTAAGGATCCAGCGAATAAAATCCAGTAAAACAATTTAGTCCAAAACACGTGTTAGATCCATTACGATGTGTGATACAGCAGCATGCTTGTTTACCCAAAACCACGAGGCCCCCCCCTCCCCCCCTCCCCTTCCCCTTCTCTCCTTCGCTCCTTCGCTCCCTCAGGCAGCGCGGCCGAGCAGCTGCTAGCAGGAGCCTAGGCGAAGGATGAGCCCAAATGTCCTTCTGTGGCTCTCGTATTCAAAATGGCTGCCTCTAATATGGGGAAGATCCCCCTTTTATGTGACTATATCTAAGTCCAACAGAATACTTTGATTTCATGATGGAAGTGAAAAGGCTTGGAAAACAATGTATTTTTGAATGGGTATCTTCAATTTCAGTAATTAACGGGTAAAAATCTTACACACTGTCCCTTTAAAGCTCATAGGGCCTTTAAAAAGTGCACATTTAACTGAATCCTGAAAACAGAACTCAAAATCTGTCAAATCTTTCAAATCTTTCCTTCAATAAAGGATAATGAAAAAAGGCAGCATGGTGGCTGCGTGGCTAACACTCACGCCTGACAGCAAGGCCTTTCGGTGTGGAGTTTGCATGTTCTTCCTGTGTCTGGGTAACCTGGGAAATCCCAGGCTGCTTTCGTTCGTTCCGATCTGAAAGACAGCCTGGTAACTATGGCAAGTGAGCTCTCCCGATTCTGGGAGCCAATCAGAGAGCGGGGAGGGGTGGCAAGACGGTGACGCGTACTACGTGACAAACGGAAGCTTGTAGTTTGAACTGACAACTGACATGATTGGCTATGGGCTACGTATACGCCAAATGATAGACATTTGTAACGCCCAATAAACGGCCGTTGGCGATCGTAAACCACACCTCCGCTACGAGATATTTCGAAGATGGCTCAGGTGTAAACCAGGCAAGTGTCTGGGTGGGTTTCCTCCGGGCACTCTGGTTTCCCCCGTCAAAAACATGCTTCATAGGTAAAATCCTTCAGCTAAGGTCCTGACCAAGCTGATTCACAGAGATGGATCCCCGGGCGGCTGAAAGATGAGCTGCCCACTGCTCCTTCCTGAAAGGATGGGTCAAATGCAGAGAATAATTTCCCTACAGGGATAAATAAAATATAATAATAATCAGAATCAGAATCAGAATCATAATCATAATCATAATCATAATCATAATCATAAAGAAATCTGTCTGAAAATCTGCAGTTCTACTTTCTTCCCAGAAACTGTGCAGCCCTATTTGTCTGCACTAACCTGCAGTAGTAGTAGTAGTAGTAGTAAGTACATGGGAGACAGGTGGAGACTGACTTTAAATCTCGGTGTTACCCTGGAGACCGCCCATGTCCACTGGTGTCACTCTGTGTTTGTTTTGTATTCCTCACCACCTTCCTCTCCTCCCTCATTTCCATCTTCTCCTCATCCTTTGCTCCACTGGCCACAGCAAGTCACTCCCCAGCAGGCTAGCACCCAGTCTACTGTAAATGTGTGTGCTTCTGTGTGTACTTCTGTGTGTACTTCATGTGTACATGTGGTGCCTGACCCACTTTTATGGGCTATTTCAATGCAGTGCTTCTCAAGTTGGGGGTCCCAGGTCAACTCTTGGTTTTATTTCTCTTTGGTTTTCGTTAAAGGAGCACTACATAACTTTTCTGGTGGAGGGTCTGCTTTTCTCCAAAGGGATGTTATTGAGGCTTTGCAGTGACGTCATGCTGGGGGTATTCTCCATGTATGTTTAGCGGTTTCCATGGAAACACAATGCACACATTAGCAAATAAAAATGTTGAGATTGTCTGAAAACTCATGAACAAGCATCCATGGTCCAGTTTAGGAGTTAGATTTTCCACAAACGCAAAAGGGTCTGGCTGCAGACATATGGGCCATATGGAGCTCCACTCTAGAAGGGAAACACGTAACCTTGACTTTTCTAAATGAGGAAGTGAAATGTCTCGAATGTCAGATCAGGAAGAATATTCAGCCAGACAATCTTCCAGGAGGAGACACATTTCAGCTGGCTAGATAGTAAATACAGTGGTACCTCACCTTACGAAATTAATTCGTTCCAGAAGTGGTTTCATAACGTGAATTTTTCGTAAGTTGAGTAGCTATTTCAATGGAAAAGGCCTGATCCGTTCCAAGGTTTTTTTTTTATAGTGTAACTTTTTTTTAATAGTGTAACATTTGTGTTCTGCGTCCTGATAAACCAGGTCTAGACCAGAACTAAACCAGGTCTAAACCTGGACTGGACCTGGACTAAACCAGGATTATCCCAGGACATGGCAGTGCTGTTGGAGGAGCGCGGTGCTCCTGTCTCCGCGCTGCTTGCGCGTTCCGCGCTAGAGCTAAGAGGCAGAGAAAGACGTTCTTTCAGCGGGGCTCTTTAAGAGCGGGGCGGGGTCTGGTTCTATGTGACTTCCAGAGCCGGGGGGCTGACACTGTGAGCTGTGAGCCGCGCGGGCTGGCCGAGCCGCGCTGGCCGAGCCGCGCTGGCCCGCGGCCCAGAGGGGGAGCCACGGCCCGGGAGGCACGGCCCGGGCGCCGCGGCGCCGTGTCGACGTCGCTTTTTGATCCTTCGATGTCGGCTCTTCCTGTCATTGTGAAGCAGAATTCACCAACCGTTGGATTGTTCACTCACTAAGGGAATGTGAGCGGGGCTTAGACCGTCGTGAGACAGGTTAGTTTTACCATACTGATGATGTGTTGTTGTGATAATAATCCTGTGTCTCCCCTCGCACGTTCAGCGCTATATTGAGCCGTGTCCCCCCCACGCTTCACTATCAACACATTCCGTTGAAAATCTATGAAAGTTCGAGTGTTCAAACGAGAGAGAAATGCGAGAAAAGCCCAACTCCAGTCTGAGAAAAGTGTAAAATGTGTGTGGTGAGGCATTTACAGCCCTAAAACATGTAGAACAATCGCAAAATACAAAGTTGTCCTACCTCGTGGACCTCTCCCACCGCGGGCCACCTCTGGAACCTAACCCCATGTGTGTTGATAAAGTGTATTTACGTTTCGGGGCGCGTATCTGAGCGTGCATTAATTGAATTTTTGAGATTTCACGTTTCGTAACTTGAATTTTCTTTTGTATCTAGAGACCAAAATTTACCGTGAAGGTGTTTCGTAACTTGAAATTTTCATTTGTTGGGTCATTCGTAAGGTGAGGTACCACTGTATATTATCTGACTGTATAGAAAACTTAAAGGAAGATGTTTATTGTGTTTGTTGACTGAATCAGTTATTATCTCTTGTCAGGTGCAGTAAGGTGGAACAATCTTTCATTCAGCCACCGGCGGGAGAACAGGACGATGTACGCCATCAGCACATGTCCTAAGACGTTTCCCAATCCAGCGAGTGCATGGTTTGGAGCGTGCTTGGAGGGGGATGTGCATCATATCCGGCGCGACAACTGCTGTTCCATTTCGTTTTTGTCCCATGCACAGTTAAGACGCGGTCCGAACAGTGCAGTCGTTTCCATGGAAATCGGGGCATGGACCAAGCGTGCAAACATGCACGCTTCGCACACTCAAAAACCCCAGCATGCACAGCGTGGCAGGATATATGACTACAAAGATGGACTCGCCAGCAACATCGCCATGTGACAGTTGCGACTTCACTACAAAATGTGTGCACTGGTTCACCTCACCTACACCAATGCTACATGAAACTCTTCATAAACTACGCTAAACATGTGTGACGGTAGCCGTAACGGCATAGTTCACGGCACCTGTATTACCGTTCACATGCTTTTTCCCTTATACTTCTATATTTCCTTTGCTGTTGTAATGCTGGATATTCTACAGTGTCGCCATGTCCCAATTCGAAGTATTACTTTTGTCTTTAGGGAACAAGGAGCAGACCACCCGGCTCATTGAGCTGAGGCGGGACCTGCTCCATTTCGCAGATGGCCATGCGATCCATGGACTGCACTCAAGGCTGAGCTAGTATGAAGGCTGAGACCACGCTCCAAACTCTCTGAATTGGGAAACGGCTACTAGTCTGACATGAGGACAATTGTTCAAAGACTGTGGCATCTGAGTGCTGTGGGGATTTTACTCCTCCCATGATTACCCCGACTACTGCATCTTTAACTGTTATTTTTTGTTTTGTTTTAATGATAGACGCTCGGAGGCCTTCCTCGTTTATAAAAGTAGAGGTCATGTGTTTCCGTTGTCTAATGCTAGTTAGCTTGTGACTGTAATGTTATTTGAAAGGGACTTGTTTAACAACACAAATCAAATCACCGCTTCAGATTAAAGCCTAAAATGAGTTACAGAACTTCAGACAGAGCATGCCTACAGTTAGCATCACACCCCCAGGGAATGCAAAGTTGCCTTGTCTCCATAGAGATGTTAAAATATTACAACCCTAATATAATATAATATAATATAATTAATATAATACAGGGGGTCCTCGGGTTACGACGTTGATCCGTTCTTAAGACGCGTCGTAACCCGAATTTCGTCGTAAACCGCGATCAGAGTTTGCCAGCATTTTCCGCAATTCTACCATCCAAATGCACCAATAACCTTTCCATCTCAATAATTAAACTCATTGTCGGTTAAACGCGCTATTTTGAGTTTGCTAGTATTTTGTTCCTTCTACGCATCCGTAGGCAGCTCGAGCGGGCTTCAATCGAGTCATCGGCATTGGCAAGGAAGCACATGAGGCTGTCTTTCAGTTCTCCCTACAACCACTATTACAGAGCGTATTCTTACTTTTTCCTTTCTCTGCACTTTTTTGAAATAAAAAAAATGGTGAGAAATACTTTGCATTGTGAGTTTAGCTTTAGATTCGAACGGTCTTACCACGCTAAACCGCGTAAGACGGAATGACGCGTAATATATACATATTTTTTTAATGGGGGCGCGTTCGTAACCACGAAACGTCGTAACCCGAGATTAGTTGCGATCAAGAAAATTAATCGTTTGACAGCCCTAAATATAATATAATATAATATAATATAATATAATATAATATAATATAATATAATATAATATAATATAATATAATATAATATAATATAATAATATAATATAATATAATATAATATAATATAATATAATATAATATAATATAATTAATATAATGTTTTTGACATTAGGTAAAACAATGACACCTGAATGGAGACAAGCAAGTGATGTGCCCCAAAAAGTTACATAGTGCATAGTAATCTAAAAAAATATACAGGGGGTCCTCGAGTTACGACGCTGATCCGTTCTTAAGACGCGTCGTAACCCGAATTTCGTCGTAAACCGGATTTTGCCTTTGATCTTCCAACCAAAGCAACAATAACCTTTCCATCTCAATAATTAGACCACTACGCTGCTTGGTTATCGCTGCCGCTTTCATAGGAGCAGATCAGAGCCCACATCAGGTACTTCCGCCCACATTGGACACGCACACGAGGCTGTCTTCTTCTCCCTATAACCACAACAAAGCGTATTCTTCCGCCGTGCGCCGCGCGCCGTTCGCGTTTGTTTACATCTCTTACCATGCTAAACCGCGTAAGACGGAATGACGCGTAATATATAAATATTTTTTTTAATGGGGGCGCGTTCGTAACCACGAAACGTCGTAACCCGAGACCGTCGTAACCCGAGGACCCCCTGTATACTGTAATGCTGGTTTAGTCCTGGTTTGACTGTGGTATAGAATTGATTAGTCCCTGTTTAGTTTTGGTTTAAAGATAATTCAGTACAGATTTAGTCCTGTCTTACATCAGGTTTCGTCCCAGTCTGGTCATGGCCTGGTTTAGGGCATGGTTTATTCTTGGATTAACCTTGGATTAGAGCTGGTTCACAGCATGACAGATATGGAGAAAGCTTTTAAGATGGACTTCTGGCTTGAAACCAAATGAGCGCTGAACAGGAAAAAAAAATAAGTAATGTGTTTTTCAAAGAGAAAAGCAACATTTACTCTTGAAAAAAAAGATGCCTCTGAGCAGTGGGCACTATAACTTCACCATTGCAAGACAGGTCGATTGCCTTAGAAGAGGTCTACAGTCTGTCTCCAGATGCTTGTATAATTTCACTGCACGTTGCAATACCCTGATTTAGAATCTGAACATCCACAGAAATACACAAGCAGGTCACTGTTCTCTTCTACCTCCCTTTTCAATAGACAAAAAATAATTTCCTATTTTCGTGTAAAACCTTTGGCATATTTCACATTTTTCACATTTTTTTCACAGGTATAGGTGCCGGATCTGATACAAGATACAGATGGTGAGACATTTGCACTCACAGCTCCAGAGTGCGATTGCTTTTGGGGTTTCGTTTTACCAATTATAAACCAGGCTTTACTCAAATCAACTTTCCCAAATGTGGGCTAATCCGCTCTGTCTTTGGGGTTTTTCTGCTGGATTTCAGGACCTGAGCCTTGATGGAGAGCTCTTCCCCATCAGCCATTGAGGGAGAATATAAGAGGAGATGAGTGGATCTACAGCTCCATCTACTGTTCAAAATGGGAACAACAGGGAGGGTAAACACTAGCAGCTGTATGTTTGAGATTTTTTTTTTCCTCAATTGCAAAAAAGACATAGATGTTGATTGTTAAAGGGTCTATATTACGCTTTTTTCTGATCTATGTTATAATGTTGTTTCCTCATCACAAATATACCTGGAGTTTTGCTTCATTCACACATGTTCCTGTTCTTTTTTTAAATACTGTCCTACCTTGTGACAGAAAGTGCTCCACTGTTTTTAAACTCCATACACCTTCACTAGAATAATTTAGGTATTGGATTGGAATTGCCAATCTCAACTGAACTAAAGGTAAAAAGTAGCTGTTAATGTAAATGAATCCTTCTTCAAAATCAAGCCTCAGTGCATGAGATAGCCTCATGAAGACAGTCAGAGTCATAAATATGTCTCCGAAACACTTTATTCTGGACGTTGCTTGAATGCAAACGAGGAGGACAGAGACAGGCCAGTGCAGCGGGTGGGTTGTGGCCAAATACGCCGCCGTTTCCTGGATTAGTGGTGTGCTGTGCGCTGTCACCCACTTCCGTGTTTTAAGCGCGGCGGAAGATATGAGACGCGTTGCATTAAAAAAAAAACACATTTCCACAGAAAATAAAATTAAACCACTGCAGTTTCAGAGGTTCGGAGGCTTGGATAAAGGACATCCGAGCCTAGAAACACTCTCATGTGTCTCCAGGCAAATAAAAAAACGCATCTCACATTGCGTATCTCGTTTGCGGTCCAAACTCTCTGGGCGTGATTTCCAGAGACGGTGGGTAGACATCCAGACGGGGGGTGGAAACCTTTCCGCGAGTGTGACGTCAGAAAGTTCCCTTGTTCAGAATCGCCTATTTGGGCTGTCTTTTTTTCAAACACGGAAAAGGATCACAAATGCTCAGTTTACACATTTCGCAACTTTTAGCCATGGGGGGGGTTAACAGGGTAGGGGAGCTCACATTAACGTTCAAAAACCTCAGAAAGTGAAAATTTCATGCCATGAAACATTTAAGTTTTACTTCTGAGCATGCTCTACACTCATACAGGTGCCAGGTTAAATTGTTAAATTTCACGTATTAAATACACATGTAAGTAAAGTAAGTAAGTAAATTTTATTTATATAGCACATTTAAAAACAGTGAGAACTGGCCAAAGTGCTGTACAATGTCAAAAAGCTAAAAATAATAATAAATAAATCGGCAGCATAAAATACATAAGAACATTTGACATGGCAGAAGTACACATAATAAAAGAAAGGATAAAAGAGATAAAAGAGTTAAGAGGCAAAGGCCACAGTGTACAAATGAGTTTTTAGCTTGGATTTAAAAGTGGTTATTGTTGGAGCAGATCTGATGTCAATAAGTAAACTGTTTCAGAGACGTGGAGCTGCCACAGCAAAAGCACGGTCCCCTTTGTGCTTGAGGCGGGAGCGGGCAACACAAAGGAGACCTTTGTCGGCAGATCTGAGGGACCTGGGTGCAGAGTAGTGTTGCAGCATGTCTGAGATGTACTTGGGGGTCTGGCCTTGAAAGGACTTAAAAACCAAAAGAAGTATTTTAAATTGAATTCTAAAACATGTTATTTACATTGCATGTACATATTATTTAATTCAATATTATTTGATGTCACTCTCTATGTTAAATGAATACTGTCATTCTCTTTCTCATGATCAATCCTGCATTTTTCTAATGTGTAACAATAAATGCAACAGTAACTAAGTACTTTTACTTTTACTCTTATTTTTACTTTTACTCTAATTTTGAAAGTAACTAAGTACTTTTACTTTTACTCTGTGGAATTGCCGCAGCAGTAGAGCAAAGTAAGTAACTTTTTCCTGAGGGAGAGACCCCGATGGACCCCTAAGACTAACTGACCTTTACCTCACAAGGCTGGACCCCTTATCAGTAGTGAGAAGTGGTCAAAGAAGAGAGAGACTTGCTGTTCTGGAGGAAGGCCCTTTAATCCGATGTATCGAACTCTAACTTTTAACTATTGAGGGGTTTCTCAGAGGTCGCCACTTCTACCTGCGCTGGTGCTTGGGATTAGGCAGTCCTAAAAAGAGCCAGAATTGTGAGTGGTGCTTGTCACCTCGATGCTCTACATTCTACAACAACACTCCCCCCCCGCGGACCATGAGCTGTATATCTAATCTCACTCATTCAGTCCGAATCTGGCACCAACGATATTCTAGGTCCATACGAAGCATCACCCCACTATTGGGCAACTATCTAAGACGGCTCACGACCAAGAGTCATGCAATACCATAACGCCAGGGAATTACACTCATGCGGGCATAAAATCAAGCAAAACAGTAAAAATTCAGTGAAATGAGAGAGCACGTATTATCTCTGCATTCCAAGACCCCAACTCCGCTCTCTCTCAAATGGGCACAGCTTATATACAATTCAAAGGGGATTTCCCATCTTCTCTGTTTTCCAAGGGTATTTCAACCAGTTCAGACCAGCTTTGCTGTCTGAGCCTCAGTAACTTCATTTTAGGTCATTCATTCATTCATTCATTCATTCATTCATTTTCTTCCGCTTTTCCATTTTTCTGGGTCGCGGGAGCAGCAGTCCAAGCAGTGTTCTGCTGCCCAGAACACAATGCACCAGGGAATTACACTCATGCCCCCATGGCAGAAGATACATCAAGGCTGTTGTGACGTGAGCCGTCCTCCTGTGGACCCACCACCTGCGGGAGGATTCATGGGGGCTGGTGCATTGTGCATTGTGTTCTAGGTCATAACAATCTTTTACAAATAATTTGTATCTGATTTCAATATACAATTTCAAATCCAAATAGATCACATAAAAGTTTAACATTATTTTAGTATCCCCTTGTGATTCAATAACAAGAGCATTAATATAAAAATAAAAGGTAAACGTAAACCATCAAAGTGACACAAAATGAGTATATAGTATGATTAAATGAGCAAGATAATAACAAGTATTCTTATCAGTTTAGCTTAGCACATTGATTTCTTTAACATTTCAATCCTTTAGCTACTACATGACATTTTAACTACTTAAAAGCACTATAGATATTATAAGCCGCTCACAAACTCTGTGGCGGCCTCTGCTGGTGGAGGCCGGGATCCTTCAACATACACTTATTTTTAAAGTAACTAAGTATTTTTATGCTTATTTTTCAAGATTATTCAGTACAATAAAAATATCCATAATGATATTTGATTTTGTTAATATTTGGCTAAAAAGTTATGCAGTGTGGTATTAAATCATTTCAAATCACCATATCAAACTCTTGGCTAACAGTGTGTGCATGAGCCAGCTGGTGCTTTCCTGTTGGATGCAGTTATCTACAGTGCTCTCTAATGTCCAATTAAAATGGACTGGGGTTAGAATAGACATGCTATGGAGCCTCTTGTACGTTACGAGTCACACAAGATAAAACTTTCAATGATTTAAATGATTTAAACAGTCACGATGGCAGTGCTCTATTTCAAAAACAGTAACAAAACACCTTGAGCTGCAAATGGCACATGTCTCCTGAATAAATGAGTGAGATGAAAACTGTCTGAGTGTTAGACAAGGACACAAACGTTCAGTACTCGATTGCACTTGTGAGTCACTTCATATGGGATATACCCAATGCCTTTTTCATCATTTATTAGACATGAAAATATTTATGTACCCAAGGTGATCAAGAGCAAACCATGGTGTACAGGAAGAGACTACATTTATTCTAGTGTAACAGTGCATAATGAACTTGTTTATACTGACCTAGTGAACACCCTCAACATGACTCCAGAGATTTTATTGTTTTGTCTGGTATTCTCCACAGTATAGCATTACACGTTCTTGCATTTACTCATTACATGTGTTTTATTGCAGAGAATATAAAAAAAAACGTGGAAAACAAGTTTATAAGTAAGGTTGCCACTCCTCAGATCTGACCTCTATCTTGGCCTTGTGGTGTCACCTGCTTGTCTCCATGGAGATATGTTATTGCTGTAGCAGGAAGGATTCTGGCAATAACATCTCTAATGAAAGCATGCAAATAGCACATTATCAGAGTGAAACGTGGCCACTCCAGCTTGTCACCCAGTCCAGATGGGAGACCGCTGGGAATTCCAGGTGCCACAGGGGGGGCGCCAGTGGCAATAACTGTTGTGTCCTTAGGTAAGACACTTCACCCACATTGCCAGTATGAAAGTGGAGTGTGTTTTAGTGTTGGTGGTGGTCGGAGGAGCCGATGGCACAGATTGGCAGCCTAGCTTCCGTCAGTCTGGCCCAGGGCAGCTGTGGCTACAATAGTAACTTACCACCACTGAGTGTAGAGTGATTGAATAATGCTCTGTAAAGCTCTTTGGGTGTCTTGAAAGGTGCTATATAAATGCAATGATTAATTACTCAATTAAACTTAACTCATAAAGCTCTTCTTCTAGCTGTCATGAGGAGCAGACACATAGAGGTTTCAGAGATGAACTGTTCCAGCCCATCTGTGGGAACCACCTGGCACTGGATAACATCGCGGAAAATGGATATGGAACTGTGGGGAACAGCGGTGCAGTCTGTATTCATTATCAGTTTACAAAGTTTACAAAGGCATTTCATGACTAGGAATATATCACCAAGTCTGGGGAATTTTTCACCTCTGAATGGTAAGACAGACCATTTGATATTTTTTGGACATGGACATTTGATTATTCACTCAATTTTCTGGCAGAAATCATATAGCTGGTCATCCAACAAAGACAGTAAAAGTCATCCTAAAAGGTGTAAATGGTACACATATTACTGTATCCTGATTCTGTTGCCCTTATGTGGAGATGTTCAACTGAATCCCGGTCCATCAGATAATGTGCAACAGTTCAGAGGTGATTTGGTTACTCACTCTGCTAATATTAACCTAGCAACCATTAGCTTGACCCATGGACCTACTAGCACTGCTATAGCCTGGCATGTTCCACCACCCAGCACTATTGATGGTGGCCTTGATATCACGGTTCCTATTTTTGGAACTAGCTCTGGTGCTGCTAGTCCTGCTACCATCTGGCCCGCTCCTGGAACTAGCTCTACTGCTAACCCTGCTGCTAGTCCTGCTACCATCCAGCCTGCACTTGGAACCAGCTCGGCTGGAAAACAGAAAACAAAAGTTACTTTAAGTACATCTAATGTTTATGAGAAACAAAGAACCACAAAAATATTCCACACAGTCAATCATGCCAAAAACTAAGCCAAAGGGTCTTTTTGGTGGTCATATTAATATAAGAAGCTTAGCATCTAAATCAGAGCAAATTGAGCTGTTGTTGACAAAATCTACAACATCACACAGGGCTCTCAAGTCTCACGCATTGAGAGTGTGACACACGCAATTCGACGTGTTCACACGCTCACACACCACACATGGTATTTCTCACGTTGAAATTTAGTTACGCAATTCAAGCGCAGCGCACAGCACTTCTGTAGCCAGAAAATCGGTTAGATAATGCAGGCACCGCGCGTTTTCAGCGGGAAAAAAAGCGCAGTCTCACGCACGACTCCGCTCAAAACTTGACAGCCCTGACCTAATGGAGTGGTTAATGTCACTGGGTATAATGTATATAGACAATACTCATGGCAGAGGAGGAGGGGTCATGATTTATGTTAAAGATTCTTTAAAATGTCAACAAATTGATGTACAAAAACCCTCACTGCAATGCACTGGCGTTAAAATTAGCCTGTCAAAAGAAATGTCATTCTCTGTGATCACTGTCTACAGACCGTCCAATGCTAAAGATGTATTTTTTGAGAAATTATCAGAAATTCTTAAAACATTTAGCAGTAAAGAACTAATTTTAATGGGGGATTTTAATTTAAATTGGCTTGATAAAGCAAGAAGGAAAAAAATAAAGGATCTTACAGCTAAGTTTCAGATGTCACAACTAATAAATAGTCCAACTAGAATAACAAATGCTTCTCAAACTTTGATAGACCTAATTTTCACAAATAAACCAGACCGTATAAGAAAAATGTATAACTTTATAACTGGTATGTCAGATCATAACTTAAGACTAATAGTTTGAAAATTACCAAAAGCTCAATTGAAAGATACATATAACATGGGAAATAAAAAACAAATTGTATCAATCATGCCGAGAAGAAACATTCCAAAGTTTGAAAATTAACGTAAAGAAATAAACTGGATGGAGGTTATCTCAGGAAAAGTGAAGATATTTGTGAAAATGTGATGGAAAATATCTTTGAAAGAGTCATATACAAAAACAGTGCCACTGAAAAAGCAAATAAAAGACAAACTGCCATGGTTTAATGAATCAATCTGAGATTTTGATGAAAAAGAGAGATTTTGCTCTCAAAAAATATTTAACATGCTCCAGGTAAAATCCTCCAGCCGAGGTCCTGACCAAGTCTAAGCAACAAGATCATGGAGATGGGTCCCCCGGCGCCTGAAAGACGAGCTGCCCACTGCTCCTGATGGATGGGTTAAATGCAGAGAAATAATTTCCCTACGGAGATGAATAAAGCATGTCTTCTTCTTCTTCTACAACTGATCTGGTCTGGTGTATAAAAACTGTAGAAATAAGGTTGTTTCACAACTTAGGGCTGCAAAAGCAAACTTCTTTCTGGATATAATAAAATAATACAATTTTGTGGATAAATATGGATAAACTCTCAGTCAAGACAAAGTCAGTAAATCATGTTATGAAGATAAAAATTAATGGAGAGGAACAAAGTGATAATTTGGTTGTGGCAGAAAATTGTTTTTTAAATTCCATTTTAGAATTAAGTAAAAATTTTACTAGTGAATTTTTTAATCAAACTATAACAAGTAATGGGACATACCTTATCTTTCAACCAACAAATTAATTATTGGTACACAAAATGTTCTCATCTCTCTCGAATTCCAAAGCTAAGGATGTTCATGGACTCGACACAGTGTTTCTTAAAAAATACAAAGATTATCAAACACTTCCAATTACCACAATAGGTAATAGTTCCCTTGATGAATGTACCTTTCCCACTGTACTAAAACCTGCTATTGTATCTCCAATTTACAAATCAGGAGATAAACAAGCCATGACTAATAACAGACCAATAAGTATACTTCCTGTTTTTTCAAAAGTTATAGAAAAAGTGGTGGCTGAACAGTTAAAAACACACATTGAAAATGAGGCCCTGCTGAATCCTATGCAGTTCGGCTTCAGAACTCATCATGAAACAGCATGTTGTTATTTTATGGAATCAGTCAAATCAAGCCTTGATACAGGAAAGGTGGCAGGCGTTGTGTTTTTAGACCTGCGCAAGGCATTCGACACAGTTAACCATATGGTATTATTATCTAAATTGAGCCAATATAAACTGTCCATGGATACTCTAACCTGGATCAAATCTTATTTACCTGGGCACTCCCAGTGTGTCCGTGTAAATGATATTGTCTCAGTTGAAACAGTGTACGCTGGGAGTTCCACAAGGATCAATCCTTGGCCCACTGTTGTTCAGCTTGTATATTAATGACCTCCCATCCGTGAGTGATGACATTGGCGTTCAAATGTACGCTGATGACACCATCATCTACACGGATGGGAAGGACCATGAACAAGTGGCGGTTAAATTATCAATAGCAATGCAAAACATTGCAAAATGGTTGAATGATTCCTGTCTAACACTAAAATCACATTAAATGTGATGATCCTGCCTCACTTAATGTTTGGTATTTCCTGTTGGTCACAAGCCAATCAAACTACGATAAAACCTCTAAAATCTCTTTATAAACAAGCTATTAGAATCCTAGATAAGAAACCGCGTCACTATCACCACTGTCAAATATTAGCGAAACATAAAATGCTCAGTTTTGAATATATGCTCAAATCAGCCAATCTTAGATTATTATTCAAGATCATTAATAATGTGGCACCTCCACCACTGAAAAAGTTTGTCAAACAGTTAAATATAATCTGACCAAATTTGGTCCAGACTTCACCTTCAGGTCAACGGTCAGTGGCCAATGTACAATACCAAAACGTAAAACATCACTGGGACAATCTGCATTTTCTGTTAAAAGAATCTCAGAATGGAACAAACTTCCCACTGAGCTAAAACTGTGCAAAGACTTCAAACAATTTAGTGTAGGACTCAATCGACATTTCTTAAGAATACAAACTTGTCAGCATTAAGACAAACCTGAGAAGGGGATGGGAAGGTGAAGGGGAATCCATTTTAACTAATGTAAATAATGTACCTTTGATGAAATGCATTATTTTATGCTGTGTTTAATGTTTTGTCATGTTGTGTGTCTCAGGGACTGCAGATGGAAGTTAGCTCAAAGAGCTATAGTCTGGTACAAAGCATCTCTTCATTGACTGTGATTAATGCTCCTGTACATGGTCCCTGTCAAATAAATTAAATAAATTAAATCATACATGCCAGGGGGAGAATTGCGAGTCGCACAGACCTGCAGGAAGTGGGGAACTGGTAGAAACCAGGGCTCTGGCAAATTGTCTGTTATGTTAAAGCAGGGCTCTCAAGTCTCACGCATTGAGAGTGTGACACACGCAATTCGACGTGTTCACACGCTCACACGCCACACATGGCATTTCTCACGCTGATTTCTTTTTTTTCTTTTTTTTGTGCCCAGAAAATCGGTCTGTGTGGCTTAGTTTATGCAGACTCCGCGCGTTTTCAGCGAAAAAAACTCCCCCTGCTCCGGGCGCTTTTGGGGGGGGGGTTGTAGAACTAGCCGTAGAATACAAGAGGAGAAAAAAGAAATGCTCTAAAGAATGAGAGGTATATGCACGTGACGAGAGAAACTGAATGACAGAAACAGAGAGAGGAATGACCAGACTCCGAGGCGATCTGACGAGATGGGAGGGAGCGGAGGAGAGACTGGTGAGTGTGTGTGTGTGTGTGAGTGTCTGTCTGACAGTCCACGCTGTTCTCAACTCCGCCCCCGCCCCTCTCTGCCTGTGTCTCTCTTCCACTGCCCCACCTGGTCCCTCTGTCTCTTTCTCTGAACGGGGAAAGAGAGAAAACGGCGCAATTATTTTTTCCCCCTCCCGCGATCTTGGAGCCTCTGATCACCAAAAAAGTCGCTGGATTTGTCGCCAGTCGGTTTTGTCTAATTTTCTCGCTAGGGGGGTCCAGAAAGTAGCTAAAAATAGCGACAAAGTCGCTAAGTTGGCAACACTGCCAACGGTGCGGTGATGATAAACAGTGTTGGGCAAGTTACTCAAAAGCTGTAATGCACTACTTATTACTTGTTACTGTCATTTTAAAGTAATGCCTTACATTACAATATTACTCTAAATAAAAAGTAAGGCATTACACTACTTTTGCATTACTTTAGTTACTCTCGCCAAAATGACAGGAAATAAGGATTTGGCAATCTACAGTGCAAATCTCTTATTACCTTATTTTGAACGAAGTGAAAGGAGCTAGCACTATCCGATTCTTCTGGTTCTGTCATCCTTTGTCAGTCTGCCAATTTGAGACGAAGTAAAAGGAAATGGAATGGTCTGCGCAGACTTTTATATCACTAGCTGATCTCGCGGAACTTTGTATGAAATGTAATGTTCTGCGCGGACTTATTAGATTCAGTAGCTGACCTCGCAGTGATCCGCAAACTTTGTATGAAGAAAACGCGAAACCCACAAAAGCAAAGCAGGTTAAAAATGCACTGTAATGTGCGTTACTGGCATTGTAACGAGTAATATATTACCGATTTTCTTCCCTGTAATGCGTTACATTACTGCGTTCCACCAAAAAGTAATGCATTACAGTAATTAATTACTTTTGTAATGAGTTACTCCCAACACTGATGATAAAACAAACTGAGAACCATCAGGCATGTCTGCTTCTACTTCAGTTTTCAATCAATTTCATGGATTTCTGATCTGTTCCCTTGCCCCACCCTTCCCTTTGTCGCCAAAGAAAAAACACTGTATGTTACCTGTCCAATTGTTTTTCTGTCATTACATGTTGCGAATAATTGTCATTGATGTAATTGCATCTTTTCCACTCTGTATCTCTCACGCACAAGCACAGTGGCCCCTCCCCTAGCCGCTCTATCACTGTCCTGCCTGGTTAGAAACAGATTTTCAAATTGTACATCGAATGTACATGTACATATGGTTTTTCGACAATAAAGCAAACTATGACTATGACTATGACTTGTTCCAAATCCTATAGAGTAGCATCCATTTATTTTGTTCTGCTTATCCAGGGCTGGGGGCAGCTGTCTAAACCAGAACTCACAGTTCCCTCACCCCAGACACTTCCTCCAGCTCCTCCAGGAGGAACCTCAAGGCATTCCCAGGCCAGCTAAGAGACATAGTCTAGACTTCTCCATGGAGGCATCTTGAACAGATGCCCGAGCCATCTCAGCTGGCTCCTAGAGTAGTAGACATTTGGATTAGCACTGCAAGGTTGAGAAACAAAGACATAAGTCTACAAGTTGTAAACCAAGCATTTTGACTTTATTTGTTGATAATTAATTGTCAACATCATAGCCATGATAAGCAACAAAACAGGATTAGCCCAAAGCCTTTCCCCATTCATTATACCTGATCTGTGATATTGACAATCTCATATCGCTTTTACATAGTAGTATTCAGCTTAAATATTGAGAACGTTTTGCTCAAAAAGGTGCTTTAAACAGAGAAGCCCATTCCTGGCTTGTTCACATGGTTACTGTGTTGGACAATAATGCATGTATGTAACATTATTGTTTGATCTTTGCGCTGAGTAGAACCATGACATTGAGGAAGAGTCACTGGTCCACTCCGTCCTGGGGAAATCCAGCAGCATTTGGGATCAATTGTTTCAAAAATAATGTAGTGGTCAGTTAGCCAATATTATTATGGCGTTAACAGTGGACAAAATAGTAGAAAAAAAAAAAAAAACACTAAAGAATTTGCATTGTCAAATTGTGTTCAATGATTGAGTCACAGAATGTACATAAATACAGCTCTTTTGAGATGTAAGGAGAAATTTAAAAAAAGGTAAATTCTAGAATACCTACATCTTAATATTAATAATGCGTGAACAGATGAATAAAAGAACAAGTCAGGCTTAGTAACTGCTTAAATGTGCACTATGTAAGCGTTCTGATTTTCTCCATGTTGAGGTCACTGCTTTGAATACGGCATTAAATGTGCCTATTTCCATGGAGACAAGGTCGGGTCAAATTTGCAGAGAAACAAGCCCGCTCAAAAGAATACGTTTTAAGGGCATTCAAAACTGCAATTTAATAAATGCAAAATATATGTTTAGCTGTACTGCTGAATATTCCAGGCAAAGCATCTGCATCTGCATAGAGATGTGCAGGTAGCTTATTCATCACAAAAAAGTTAGAGTCCAATTAAGGGGTTAAGCGTTAGGGTACTGAGTAAACCTGAATCATTCTTAATAATTTTATTGTGAGGATTTTTTTTTATTTTTTTTTAAATCAGTGAAAAATAATCATCTCAAATGCAGCTGGACTTTACACCTCCTCGGTCAAACCAACTGAAGATGTTTTTTTTACAGTGTTGGGCATGAAACCATCCAATGACCACGAGAGCAACAATACATTGGTCTTATATTGTTTAGTGTCAAGTATGAGCCATACATACCATAGTCAGTGAGTACAAGGTCTACAGATAATTAAAATGGTCAGAAATGTTTAAATCTGTAGTTAATGTGGGACTTGAGTCAAATTGGGCAACAAAGTACTAGCAACAAAAAGAACAACAGTGAACAATGTCTTTCTTATATAAAATTACAATGAAGACCAGAATAGTCATAGAAAGCTGTTCAAACTGAAGTTAGAGGCTATCAGTTATTGCTTTTCAGACTGCAAACTGGAGTAGGCCAAAATAAACTTGATTCATGGTCAGCTAATGTCATTTCCCAGATGGTTAGTACTGCTAAGAATAAAGCTAGGGCGCTCCCTAGTGTAAAGTTAAAACTTTAAACAGGTCTAGAGTTATTCAGACATTTGTCTTTTTGTGGGAGGATGGGGTCAATAATCTAAAATGGTTTGTTCCTGAGTATTGCGGTTTTTAATTACAGTCTACTGCCACAAATCAAACAGGTGAACTATAGGTCTGGTTTCCGTGCAGATAAGCCATCAGAGGGTCTGAATATTGTATTTTATATTTCCTGCTAATTGATGTTTTTTAATGTGAAATGTACTGTCAATGTATAACAAAGTGTGGCACAGGAATGCAGCATCAACTTAAATCCTGAGAAGTGAAGTGGGCAAAGGCAACAGTTTTCATGCATCAGCGTGTTTAAAGAGACATTATGTTCATTTAAATCTAATCTAAAATCAGCTCTTGCAAAACCTTTAAGTTACTGCAATTCAGAATAATTTTAATTGAAGTAGTTTTAACTTGTTTTGTGGTAGTTTATACGGAGTAGATTACTACTTTTTCTTCATTTTCTTAAGCCATTGGCAAATAATTCAAATATGATGACAGGTTCATAAAATTTTCTACTAAAATATTATTCTGAATTCAAGTAGCTGTAACTAATGCAGATCTTTCCATTGCAGCGTGTACAGCTGTTGCTAACTGTAGTGCCTAAACATGCAAAAGCACATGTGTTTGTGTGAGACATCATGGAGTTCTCTTGGCACAGGTGAAACAAACCAACAGTTCAAATGAGTAAACCCGTGTACTGTGCAGAGCCTACGCTGAGCCACGGCTCTGTGAGGGACACAGATGAACAAGATAAACCATGTGGTTGGTCTGGGACATTACTGATCATAACTGATACTTCTCACAGTTTGACCCGACTGCAGCCTCTGCACAGTACTGCACATGGTGCATCAAACATGAAGCAAGTCTATTCACAAATATGTAAACAGCAGCTCAGAAGTTACATGTGGAAAATGAGTTGAATGCAACAGTATAAATAAATGTGGTCTAGAGGTTAGTATTTTAGGACCTTTGTGAACTCAAACCAAAGATCATGTGAATCATATGAGCCATTTGATGTTTAGTCCAAAGACACTGATGTCGCCACAGTCCAGATGAAGAGTTGTACGAGTAAAAAAGTTTCTCATTTGTCGTGCTCAGCTGTCAGCTCGTCAGACTGCATTAGAAACACAGCTCCTGGTTCTGTTTGTCCTTTTGTGTCAATCATTGACTGTGTATTTACAGAAGTATGTATACAGACTGTATATACACAGTCTGGTGTGAGTGCTGCTCAGCTCCATTACACATCATGTGAGGAGTCATTGTGTGTCCTGTACAAACTGGGCCATGGGTCTGTTCTACTTTCCTTTTCGACAAATACATTTGTGAAGCTTCCTTCTTTTCTGCTGAATCCAGGTTAGCTGCATGTTGTTAAGGCCGTGCATTCACTGCACTGTGCTTTTCAGTGTTAGCTTTACATCTCATGTTTTATTCATATAAAGAAAAACTTTCTATCAGGCAAAGTGGCTCAGTTTTCTTGAAGCAATGCTGGAAATCCAATTGCCTTTTACCGCAGAGCAAAAAACATGACACTCAAAGAATAACATGTTTAACAGCAACAGTAAAGTATTGCCATTGTTTGGATTACAGTAAAATGCCACTGCTTAGTTGATCGGAGACTGTACAATATACTGAGCATTCACAAGGTTTCATCTTTCATCATAGAGGTTTGTCTTTCTGTGTGAGATTTGTCTGACCTGCATCATCAGATGTATAATACTTCCTACAACAGATGTATAATACTCCCTACAATAGATGCATGATCAGACTTAAATGGACAATACTACCACAGTGTGTGGTGTTCATGTCTCTGGGTGCTGTACTGATGGTAAATAAAGTCTGCTTCATTAGACATTCACTAGACATTAGCTTCTTGTAAGAACTCTCAGAGTAATTTCTTTGATGGTTGATGTTACAGAACTTTACAGTAAAAATTTTTACAGTATAATTCATGCAACGGCAGTTGTCAGTAGTTCACCGTATGATTTATGAACATGTCTGATATAGTGCACATGCACAGAAGCCCAGTAAAATCTTTCTTTCCTCATCAGTTGTCATGTATAACGCCCCCTGTTGGTGGGCTCACACACGTCCTGCTCCTAATGCATGGGCTTGTTCTGACCTCCCATTTGTCTAATGGCATCACATTTGCTACATTGGACTGCTATGATTAGCTCCTTCTCTGCACCTACAGGAAGTGGCAGGCTCGTCTACAGTAAGGCCATGTCTCACAGAGCTCTGTGTACAGTGAGAGGAGGTAGTGCCACCAATATTCTTCTGTACTGTACACTAGTGTACTATGTACTATGTGTACTATGCACAGTCATCAGGAACATCGCTGCTGCTCTGAGGTTGTTTGGGACACACAGCTAAAGTGGGACATCGCTCTGTTGGACAAAATGGGGTTCAACAACAATCCCACTAGATTACTCTAATACAGAAAGGTCCATGTTTCAGTATAAAATAAAGCTACACAAGCATGTACAGTAAAAACACACTTGAAACAGCCAGTGTTAGCAACCTTTTGATCCACTGGACACAAAAATATCTATCTGCATTTGTGTTTCCAAGAGAGGCACGTGAAGGATGTGAGTGTGAGTGAAATCTGAGCCTGAGCATCTGATCGGCTGCTCTCTAAAAGCAGGAAGAGAAGGGTAGAGCTCACTGTCAAACATTAAGGATCAATGATTATTAACAACAGAACAGGGCCTACCCGGATTTCAAATGCAGGCGAAATGACAGACACTAGTACGTTGATATTAGGGCGAGGACATAATCATATCACTCATGATATATTGGCTTTTCATAAATTTCAATATGAAATTTGGACTATCACGATAGAATACACACACACTCTCCTCTCATGTTCCTCTCATGTCCAGAACAGCTTAAAAACTGACAGTGGAGGTTCTGCAGATTAAAAAAAAAAAAACATGACGACAACTAAAACAATAAATAGATCCAATACATTATCATTAATTGTTGTAAAAGGATCAAAAGATTGCTATTCAGCTTGTTCACCTTTTGGTGGATTATTTTGAAGCTCTATAAACTCTCCCCGCACTAGGATGTTTTATTGTCCATTTGATCGACTTTCCTCTCTTCTCCAGCGTTCATAGCGCCACTGTGCTGTTTACTTGAGCACACAGCCCTTTGAGTCTTTTGCGAAACTGAAAAACCTCATTGTGATAATTTTCTGTGGTTCTTTATGCATGGACAATTACATTGAAACATTTGATTACATTGGACTCCCAAACAGTGCTTTTAGCCCACCTTTTACCCAGTAACCATCTGAAGTAGAGCGTGCCTCTGTAGTGTTGTGAGCTCCACACCACACTTTGATCACTTGGTCCCTCTCTGCTGCAGTGTGTGCAACCACTGCTCTCTTAGCTGCTCTTTTAACTACTCCTCCTACTCACTTGCATAGATTTGGTCTAAAACACTTTTCTTTCATTTCTCCTCATCTTTCATCTAAATCCTCAGACACTCTGAACCCTCTGAGCTGCCTCCGCTCTGCTCTCAAGTACTTCCAGCACTATCACCCCATCTCCTCACAGCCTCACAGTCAGCACAAGCCTCCTGATGATTTCCTTAAATCTGTGTGTCCTATCTCACTCATGTGCCTTTAATACAGTCTGACCACTGCACTTCTGTATCCTCTCCATCTCTCCCCGTCTTCCTCACACACTCTTTGTCCCCGTTTTCCTCACACACTCTTTGTCCCTGTCTTCCTCACACTCTTGTCCCTGTCTGCTCCTGTTGCGAGCTGCTCCGAGCGTCTCTGTCCGTGCTCACATATGGTCTGCATGGCAGCTCTCCTCTCCGTGGATGATGAGCACAGGAAAGAAGAAGGCCTCCTGGTAGGAGGGGGGGCGCTCTCTGTCCCCGTCCCGCCTGTCTGAAGTGTCCGGTTCTGTCTCATCCTCTCTCTCCTGTCCTGTCCTCCCTCTGTCCTCTCTCGGGTGCACCTCTTCATCCAGCTGCTCCTCCTCTTCCTCACCCTCTCCCTCCAAAACCCCTCTGGTCTCTTCATTGTCCTGTCCCTGTCTTGAGCCTAAGCCTAAAAATCCTGTGGTACTGGCGCTCCCACTGCCCCCTCCCTCCTCCCTGCTACCCGCCAGTCCTCCGCCCATGCTCCTGGAGTGGAACAAGTTGCTCTGGCGCCCGGTGCCCAGACGCCCTAGAGAGAAGCCACTGCGGCTGAGCACCAGCCGGCCCCCAGGGCCTGGGCCCCCCTGTCCTGCCGCTCGGATGCCCGCCACAGTGGCGTTGAGCAGGGCTGTGGTGCCCATGGGCGCCCTCAGCCTGGAGGGCAGACTGGAACTGGAGGTGGTCCTGCGGCAGCGTGGGCAGCTCTGCAGAAGATAGGCCGTGTTGAAGAGTACAGGCAGGGCCAGCGCGGGGGGGTGGGGGGGCTGCAGGGGAGTGGTCCCAGGGCCCGACAGAGGGGTGCTGGCTGTGGGGTTGGTGCCAGCGCTGGAGTCCAGGTCCATGAGCAGAGCCTCAGAGTAACTGGGCACCAGTTGCTGGTTACAGCGGATGTGCCACTCCAGCTCTGTCATGTCCACAGTGTTGACCCGAGAGATGGCTCTGTAGCTGTTCCCGTTCATGCCCATCCCGATGGACACGCCCCCAGGACGTATGCCGTTCTCACCGTCTGCCCCGGCCCGCACTCCTCCTCCCAGCCCCCCTCCCCCCACAGAGTCCTCTTCCTCTCCAAACAGCTTCTCCACGTGGTAGTGCACATATGCCGTGCGGTATTCTGACACCACACGCAGAGGCCACGACAGCAGGAAGGCCGAGGCCAGCCAGAACACTCGGTGTCGAGAGAACCAGGGCGGGTGTGCCGGGTCTGGGAATGCCAGAATGTGCTCCCGGAAATCCACATTCTTCAGGTGCATCCCCTCCCGTGCCTCCATGTAGTCGTCTAAGCCCTCGTTCTCCCCAAAGAAGCGCGCTCGCTAAACAAACACAACATTATGCTGAGTTTTCAGGATAAAGACTCTAAACTTAAACTCTGGTTGCTCACCTGAGTGAGGTAGGCGGCTTCAGCACGGGCACTGGAGAAGCTACACAAGCACAAAGACATGTTATTGTTCAGATGAGTACAGCACATGTGTCCTTTTGTAGTGCGCCCTCTGCTGGTCTGACCTGAAACACTTGGTGAAGCGCAGGCGCACGGCCGGGTGCAGGGGCAGGTCCAGCAGCTCTTTGGACACGTCTTTGACGCCGTAGCGAGCATAGTCGAACTCTGAGCTGGAGGCGTGAGTGTTGACGCGCTCATGGTACACCTGAGGCAGATAGCACACAGAGAATACAATGCAATGTAAAAAAGTATTAGAAGAGTCAACTTCTAAATGCATAAGATCTATAGAGAATGGTATTTGTCTTACTGCACACAGCTGTTTGCCCCGCAATACTGCACTATGGGAGAAATTAAAACATGCATGACATGTATTATTACAGCATGCAAAATCATAAATGAAGCTGGTACAGAGCAGCAGAAATGGTCATGTCTACATGTATTCATGTGTTTATGAGCTTGGTCTCACCTGTGTGGTCGTATAAGCGTCTCCGTTGCGGTATCGCGTCACCTGTCTGGTCCTGCGCACATAGTGATAACTAATGGCCTTCCACCAAATACACGGAGTGGCCTGTTGGAGGCGCTGCACTCGCTCGAACACTTCCTACAGTGTGAAAAGAGGTCAGGTTTTAGGATTACTCTTAAAGTAACTTTATAGTAGAAAAATCAGTCAAGCTCCCTGTATTTGCACAATGCTAAATGATTTGAACAAAAGTATTCAAATATTCATTCCATTATAATTAAGCACAGTATTCCCTTGGGCTTTGTGAATAAAGTCAAATAAATGTGGAGGTGGAGAGACCTATGAAGTGAAGGATTCTGGGAAAAGCTCATAATGAGCAAAGACAGCCTGAGGTCAGGCACTCATTACAGAACTTAAAACCCTAGAACAAACACACATCAAGAGTGCCCCCTGCTGTTGGAACACTTAACTCCAGGAAAGTTGTTAGTGCTTAGTCTACAACAGATCATTGTGAGTCTGTGATCACTTTAGTGTTGTACCTGAAACTCAGCATGGGCAAGCATGGCCGTCTTGGAGAAGCAATGCCAGCACTCCACCAGGTAGACCACATAGAGCATGGCGAGGAATGCCAGAGGGATGTACACATAACCACTGGAGCAGGGGCTCTCCAGATGCACCATGTCGCTGTAGTACGCAGCAGAGGCAGGGTCATCATCGCCCCCCAGAGGCAAAGAGGGGCCCAACACGGGCACACGGCAGAGCGCGCACCAGGCCAGAGTGGCAAAGCAGCCGTACATAAGCAGGGTGAGCAGCAGGCACTTCCAGTGAGACTCTCTACACAGAGATGAGGCCAGGGACTGCTGCTGGGGCCGCTGCTACAGACACAGAGAGGGGCATAAGGAATAGGGTTAGAGGGTTTAGATCAGGGGTGTCAAACTCATTTTGGTCCGGGGGCCGTATCCAACCTATTTTGATCCCAAAGAGGCCGGATCAGAAAACTCATGGCAAATATATACCCCAAAAACAGCAATAAGTCCAAATATTTGTGCAGAGAAACACAAATATATTACTATTATCTATTGCTGTTTAAGTCCCAGCAATAATTCGTTTATCCTCTGTCTTCTCAATTCTCAGTTCAAGTTATTGTATTGTTCGAAATGCTGTGTCTCGTAGTGGCGTTTAAGATTATATTCCTTAAGCACCACTAATTGTTGCAAACACACCGAGCAAACAGGTTTCCCATTCACCTCCGTGAACAAATAGGAATTAGTGAATTTTTCTTGGAAAATCCTGCCCTCGGCGTCCACTTTTCTCATTTTTGACATTTTGCTGATGAGGGTGTCACAGTCAAAACGATGGTCCTTTAAGAACGTTTGGAAAGAGGCGAGTCTTCATTTGTGCTGCTCTGGTGGGAAAAGCTTACCTGGCCAGCCAAATGATATCTCTCTGTATTTCCTATACACCGCGATACCATTTGGACACCCTCCATCCACCCTTGCTCCTCCGGTTACAAACAGACTCCGCGATTCTGATTCGTTCAAAGATGGTGACGTCAGTGCCCCCGCCTTTGCCCGCAAAGTCACTCTTAGGCAGCGGAAGTTCCGCCTCAGTTTTGAATCAAGATGGCGCAATCTCTGATTGGTTCACTTAGCTGTCTGTCTACGCGCAACCGCAGCGCATTCTGTGGATCAAGCGTTACCAGACTCACTCGCTGGTACAGCGATGAGTCATGGATTCTTCCAGGCAAGGGAAAAGCAGAAAATTGCCGCAGAAAATTACCAATATTTTAATAGAAAATTTAAATATACAGTGGTACCTCACCTTACGAAATTAATTCATTCCAGAACTGGTTTCGTAACGTGAAAAATTCGTAAGTTGAGTAGCTATTTCAATGGAAAAAGCCTGATTCGTTCCAAGGCCCCGATCCAAGTTTTTTTTTTTTTATAGTGTAACTTTTTTTATAGTGTAACATTGTGTTCTGCGTCCTGCGTCCTTTTCTCACATTTGTCTCTCGTTTAAACACTCAAATTTTCATAGATTTTCAACAAAATTATTAATAGTGAAGCGTGTGGGGGGAAGGAGGAGGGGGAAGAAGAGTGCGCTCTGACACGTGTCCCGGCGCGGACCCGGCGCTGAGCTGACAGCAGGTCCAGACCAAGGTCTAAACCAGGTCTAGACCAAGGTCTAAACCAGGACTAAACCAGGACTAAACCAGGACTAAACCAGGACTAGACCAGGACTAGCCCAGGTGGATTAAAGCGCCGCGCGTGGGTCTATTTCCTGGTTCCGGCGCGGAGCTGACAAGGTCTAAACCAGGACTAAACCAGGACTAAACCAGGACTAAACCAGGACTAGCCCAGGTGGATTAAAGCGCTGCGCGTGGGTCTATTTCCTGGTATCGTTTCGAGTCACAGCTGAGGCGAGCCGCTGCTCGCATGCAAGAGCCGCGGTCTAGACCTGCTCTCCAGGGCCCCTCCAGGCACGGAGCCCCAGACATCCAGGGACCCAGGGGGACACTGCCAGCCCGCCTTAAGAGCTCCCTAAGCGGGCATGGGTCCGGGGATTGTCCCGGTCACCGGCCTGGAGGTCTTGAAGAGGCCGACCTCACGGTTCTGTCATGCCGCTCTGTGAGCACCTTACGCGGGCAGGTCTAGAGCAGCGGCTCGCCTCAGCTGTGACTCGAAACGAAACCAGGAAATAGACCCACGCGCGGCGGTTTAATCCACCTGGTCTAGTCCTGGTCTAGTCCTGGTCTAGTCCTGGTCTAGTCCTGGTCTAGTCCTGGTCTAGTCCTGGTCTAGTCCTGGTTTAGACCTTGTCAGCTCTGCTGTCAGCTCCGCGCAGGAACCAGGAAATAGACCCACGCGCGGCGCTTTAATCCACCTGGTTTAGTCCTGGTTTAGTCCTGGTTTAGTCCTGGTTTAGTCCTGGTTTAGACCTGGTTTAGACCTGGTTTAGACCTGGTTTAGACCTTGGTCTAGACCTGGTCTAGACCTTGGTCTGGACCTGCTGTCAGCTCCGCGCCGGGACACGTGTCAGAGCGTACTCTTCTCCCCCCTCCTCCTTCCCCCCACACGCTTCACTATTAATAATTTTGTTGAAAATCTATGAAAATTTGAGTGTTTAAACGAGAGGTAAATGTGAGAAAAGTTTAAATCCAGTCTGAGAAAAGCGTATAATGTGTGACTGAGCGCGCATTATTTGAATTTTTGAGATTTCGCGTTTCGTAACTTGAAATTTCATTCGTATCTAGAGACAAAAATTTACCGTGAAGGCGTTTCGTAACTTGAAATTTTCGTTTGTTGGGTCATTCGTAAGGTGAGGTACCACTGTAATTCAAATATTTCAATAGAAAATCAGCCGAGGGCCAGATTAAAGGTCTTGGAGGGCCGGATCTGGCCCACGGGCCGCATGTTTGACACCCCTGGTTTAGATCGTATAATTTAACCAGCACACACAAGCACAGAAGGTCATAAGGAAGTGTTACAGTGTAGAATGTGTGTATAAGATAACTGCCACACATAACTGTATAACTTCCCAAACATGGCAGCTCTTTGTACACATCTTATTCACTGCAATGGTCTCATGAGATCTGAACTCTTCTATTGTGGCTGAGTGACTAGCACTCATGGTTCACTGCAAGAAGGTTCCGCGTTCATTCCCTGGGTCGCCTGGGCCTTTCCGGGCAAGAAGGTTCTGGATTCGATCCCCAGGTCGCCCAGGTCTTTCTGTGTGGAGTTTGCATGTTCTCCCCATGTCTGGGAGGGTTTCCTCTGGGCACTCCGGTTTCCCCCATCAAACCTAAAAAACATGCACCAGGGACTACAGGTGGCTCTAGTCCTAGTACAGGTGGCTCCTTTTAAGGTTATGTATGTTGTGCACTGTCCCTGTCTCATAAATAAAAACTAAATAAATGAAAAAATGCTCTTAGTGTTATATGAGTATTTCTGAAGTTAGTGACAGTGTCATAACTCCAGTTGTGTTAAATTGTGAGAAGAATGCTCCTCTTTCCTGGCAGAGGCCCCTGCTGAGTTTGAACGATATAAACTGTTTGTTAAACCAGTGTGTGGTAGAACATGTAGCTGAGATCTGGAGGAGAGCATTTCTCTATCCACAGCGACTCATCCCAGCCACTGATCTCATACACACTAACTGGGCTTCCATGCTTTTAGGGGACATTACATTGGCATAAATTCAGTTCCAGGACACAGCTACTACCACTACTTGTCTAACATTAACCTAAACCCTAATCTTAACTTAAATTAACCACTATCTTAACTTTAAAACCATTGATCTAACATTAAAGCATTTACACTGGGTCCTAGTTTTTGTCCTAATAAGACAGGCAGTAGCCAAATTTTAATGTTACGACTAGGGATGTCAACAATTAATCGATTAACGATTAAATGTCGATTAAGAAGTTGGTCGAACAAAATGCATTAATTGTAATTAATCACTAATCGCGGTCACGAAACAAGGCAACCGTGCTGCGCCAAGCTCGACTCACAGCCGGCCGCAGGCGCCAACGGCACTGCCCCAAGCCCCGTGCGGCTGGTCCGCGGCTCGGGCCCCGAGCCACAAACCAGCCGCACGAAACCAGCAGCGGCACATGGTGGTTTAATCCTGGTCTAGTCTAGGTCCAGACCCGGTCGAGTCCCGGTCTAGTCCAGGTCCAGTCCAGGTCCAGACCTGGTCCAGACCCGGCCTAGTTCTGATCCAGACCTGGTCCAGTACACGTTTAGTCCTGGTCTAGTCTCTTAGCCAATCAGGACAGAACACAATGTTACACTATAAAAAAAAAAAGTTACACTATAAAAAAAAAAAATTGAAAAAAAAAATAAAAAAAAAATCTGCGAACCGTGATAGAGCGAGGGATTACAGTATTTTGTTATTCAGCATAAATACATTTGTCTGCTTTTTACTAAGGAATAATTCATTGAGGAATAGTATAATATATAATAATACTATGATATATTTATGACTCAGTGTTATGTTACTATAGCTTATATTCTTAAAGAAACACTTCTTGAAACACTAAAATTCAGGTGAAAAACACCGCTTATCAGTTAATCGTTGATCGATAAGGTCAATCAACTATCAATTAATGAATTAATCGATAATTTGCATCCCTAGTTACGACTCTTCACGATAACTGAAACCACTGCCCAACAGTGAAACCCTTAATTCACCTTGATTGACACTGTCCAACCAAGCACCATTCTGTGACAAGTTAAAGGAAAAGTAACGTTTTTTTTACAATCTGAGCCTTCTTTCGGCAATAAAACAAGTAGTTTTACTCACCCATAGCAGTTTGGTGTCATTTTGAGCAGTTTCGTAGAAGTTATGTTGTAGCATATCCGTTAACTTGAGTGCTCGGGGCATTACTTTGCGGTCTCCAAATAACACAAACTTTAGTAATTTTCAAATCATAGAAGCCCGATATCTTAATCTACGATTTCGTTTGAAGCAAAAGTGTCCTGTAATCCGAGATTTAGCCATAGTTTCGAGTAGATGAGGAGGCCAGTGCGCATGCGCGGACTGTGCTCTCAGCTCCCGGGACCCAAACATGAAACGCAAAGCTGTAAACTATGGATAAATCTCGGATTACAGGCCACTTTTGCTTCAAACGAAATCGTAGACTAAGATATCGGGCTTCTATGATTTGAAAAGTGCTCAAGTTTGTGCTATTTGGAGCCCGCACGGGGCATATTACATGCTTGGGGAATATATTATATGCCCCGAGCTATGGCTAGAAGTTGTGCTAGGCTAACCGCAAATCTAAAACATCTCTGGAAGTACTCCATATGACACCAAAGTGCTATGGGTGAGTAAAACAACTTGTTTTATTACCGAAAGAAGGCTCAGATTGTAAAAAAAACATTACTTTTCCTTTAAGTAAAGGTGACATAAACAGCATGACAAAAAGCGCTTAGCATTTAGCTTTACTTTTTATTATTTTAGCTTCTAAAATTGGCACCAGAACCCGAGTGTTCTGCATCCCTAGTGCATATCCACATTTTTACCATATATTTTGAGTGGTTAAAAATGTCCTAAATGCTGCAACAGGAAGCTGTAAACTACGAATACAGATGTGAGTCCCCATAACGTAACAGATCCACACACGAGGTGTGCCTAAGTGCAGTGCACACTCAGTACATCATATTAGAGCGCTCAACCTCAGCACAGACACAGAGAGAGACTGAGAGACAGACGCCGCCTGTCTCTACTCTGCATCCAACAAAAGCCTGTGTCAATAATTTACAACAGAGCAGGATTTGGCGGCACGGTAGCAGAGTGGTTAGCGCTCTTGCTTCACAGCAAGAAGGTTCCGGGTTCGATCCCCGGGTCGCCCAGACCTTTCCGTGTGTGTTCTGTGTGGAGTTTGCATGCATGGTCTGGGTTCGATCCCCGGGTCGCCCGAGCCTTTCTGTGTGGAGTTTGCATGTTCTCCCTGTGTCTGGGTGGGTTTCCTCCGGGCACTCCGGTTTCCCCCACCAACCCAAAACATGCACCATAGGTACCTCCAGCTTAGGTCCTGTCCAAACCGAAGCAAGAAGATCATGGAGATGGTCCCCGGGCGCCCTAATGTGTGCTGCCCACTGCTCCTAATATATGTATATATATATAGGATGGGTTAAAATGCAGAGAAGAATTTCTCCAGTGTGAGATCAATAAAGTTCACTTGTTATTGATTCTTCTAGACTGTTCTGCACTGAGGAGGAGGCCACAGTGAGACTTAGCAGAGAAGCCACAGAGCAGGTCAAACTATCTGCTCACTGTAAGAGTGAGCAGGTGTCAGTGTGCAACAACAATGTGGGAAATACACAGATCAGATTATGTGTGAGCTCTTTAGGAAATGTTAATTCTGTCTTCAGTTTTAAACTTTTAAACAGTTGTTTTAGTCAGACAGGAGAAGTAGCAGAAACATGTAACACAGGATGTCCACCATGTTCACTATTGCCGGGGTTCAGATGATATCACAACGTTCTATAGGCCCATTATTTAATGCACATGGGGGCAGGTAAACGGAATATAGTTCAACTACAGATTTTTGTAGTAATATAGCATGGTCTTGGGCCAAGTCAATAGAAATAATCAGGTTTCATATATGGGAATTTACCTTTCTGATAGTTCATGCAAAAGTACAACGTAATTATTAAAGCCGCTCAGGGTAATGATGGCCCTCGCCCCGGCGTGCATGCCTCTCCCACGCGACCTCTCCGGCATGCTATTGTCCCTTCCTGAAAGCTGTCCAAGCCAACAGATCCTCCATCAGAAAAATTACACAGTACACATTTAAATGTTTTTAAATGTTTGACACATGACATATTTTCAAATTTGGTACCAATCCGATAATGTTGACATTTCATGTCTATGGTAGGGGGCGCTATAGTGTTCAGTTGTATTAGTCTCCACTAACCTATAACCACACAATTATGATTTGAATTTAAGCTCTCTAGACCAATGCCTCTGGCCGTGAGAAGTCATCAAAGAAACAGAAAATGAAGATGTTTTTTGCCAGCGTGCTACGGGCAAATGTGTTCAGATGTGACGTGCCAAATGTGAGCTCATTTGGACCAAAAACCTGGGACTAGGTGCATTTTACAAACTCACAGTCAAAGCAGCGGCACATTTTTGACCCAATAGAGCTGACTTCCTGTTCCATCAAAAATGACCATCAAAAGAATCATATCCATAAGCAAACTTCACCAATGTCCATGTTCTTAAGGAGCAGCTTTATCTGGGCCTAATGTACTATTATATTCACTTGTGCCCTCTAACGACTCATTGATTAATAAAAAATATTGATTAGCAAACTAATGCATTGCAGCCCTTATGTATATAGATTTCCAGCTTTCAGCCGAACAAACAAGATTCTCTAAAGACTTAGAGAGATTGCTGTAAAGACTAAACCCATAAGCTGATGACAAAACTGTTGGCTGACACTGATGTCCTCTCTCGCCTCCAGTGGGCTTGTCCTGTCAGCAGATGCACCCCTCCTCCTCCTCTCTTTCTCTCCTCACACACTTTTTCCTCACTCCCTCCTGCTCACTGCAGTTGTAATTCAGTCCGTGAGTAGAATGAGCAGTGAGTGACACACACCTCTGTCCCTTTCACTGCAGAGTCACTACAGACACGGTGAAGCAGCAGCCGTCCACGCTTGGTCTTATCTGACCTCCTGTGACACTTATTTCTCCAGTGTTTCTCCCTATTCCTGGATTATCTACTAAATATACTTTATTACTACATTACATACTGCAGTGAAAACATCTTTGATAGTTTAGCATCATCATTATATTAATAGGGACAGACTAGGGCTGTGCAGTTCATTTAAATTAAATGGAGTTTGAGATTCAGTCATTACATTTGTTTTTCTTTTTAATTGAGAAGTCTACAACTAATCCTCTTTCAGACTTTGGAAGAATGTAGATTTTATGTTAAATGGCAATGGTTAAAAAGTCTGTTATGTCTATGTACTGTGAAACTAATATTGACTTAAAATAGGCTTTAGAAATTATTACTTTAGATAAAATGAAATATAGTGAAAATCGTCATTGTTCAGCTTTAGGAAAAAATGTTAATTAATCCCCAGTTCTATATGTCAGACTATAGAAATTTTGCAGCTGATGTCATCAACATTCCCTGGGGGTGTGAGCGTGATGCTAACTGTGGGCACTGTCAAGTTAGACTTCAATCTGAGCTTTGTTTTAACACAATCTGACCGTAAAGAACTGACTTAGTTGTAACTATAGCAGGTGAGCTGATTTGTGCTGTTAAATAAAAGTCTCACACATAAAATTACATTTGCAAGCTAGCAAGCATGAGCCAACAGTTTTTCAGTTACAGGTAGGGGTGCCAACCGTCCCTTGAAAAACAGAATCGTCCCGTATTCAGAAACAAAAGTACGCGTCCCGTATTAAGCTGAAAAGGGACGCACTTTGTCCCGTATTACCGTGTGAATCAAAAATAGTGTCTAAAACAGGGGTGCCCAATACGTCGATCACCATCTACCAGTCGATTGGTGTTGAGTACTACAACACTGGTCTTGGTCTCGAGATGAGTGCGATCATATTTCATTACAGCCCCTGCCGTTAGCAATAAACTTTAACCGGTGTGCGGGCCTGTGCGCTCGACTGGAGCAGCGGACACCACGAGCGTCGCCAGCATGCACAGCTTGTTCGCAACAGCGTGTACCTTTGCGTATCAGCGTGTATCACAGAGCAGGTTAAACTTTATAAAACACCTACCTGTCTGTCCGCCTCACGTCAGTGCGCCGCTGCTCGACTTTTCAGGAGTCCTGCTCATAGCGCACACACAGGCTCCCTCCTCATTGCGCCTGATTAGAAGTGCAAGACGAAATGCAAAGCAAAAACTAATCTAAATTTATGTTACACTCTCCGCACAGAGCAGGCCTTGGCTTAATTTAAATGTCCCATGGCATGAAATTTTTACTTTCTGAGGTTTTTGAACGTTAATGTGTGCTCCCCTACCCTGTTTAGGGTCCCCCCATGACTAAAAGTTGTGAAATGTGTAAACTGAGCATTTGCGATCCTTTTCTGCGTTTGAAAAAAAGACAGCCCAAACGGGCGATTCTGAACAAGGGAACTTTCTGACGTCTCACTCAGGGAAAGGTTTCCACCCACAGTCTGGATGTCTACCCACTGTCTCTGGAAATCACGCCCAGAGAACTTGGACCGCAAACGAGCTACGCAATGCGAGATGTGTTTTTTTATTTGCCTGGAGACACGTGAGAATGTTTCCAGGCTCGGATGTCCTTTATCCGAGCCTCCGAACCTCTGAAACAGCAGTGGTTTAATTTTATTTTCTGTGGAAATTGTGTTTTTTTAAATGGAAATCGTCTCATATCTTCCTCCGCGCTTAAACGCGGAAGTGGGGCCAGCACACCGCTAATCCAGGAAACAGCGGAGTATTTGGCCACACCCCCACCCGCTGCACTGGCCTGTCTCTGTTCTCCTCATTTGCATTCAAGCAACAACGCCCAGAATAAATTGTTTCAGAGACATATTTAGCCTCATGAAGACAGTCAGAGTTATATCTCATGCACTGAGGCTTGATTTTGAAGAAGGATTCATTTACAATATTAGGGAACCATTAAGGCGCCATATAAAAGCATCAAGAAGTACCATGTCATGTGATCTTTAAGATTAAAATGAACATTTATCAGATGAAATGGAGAGAGATTTATGAAAACTTATTTATGTGAGTCAGCCTTTTCCCACATGAAGATCATTAAGCCCTAAATTTTAAGCCTAAATTAAGCCCTCATCAAGAGGGAAAGGGAATTTTCCCCCCAAAATGGGTGGTTGACATCTTAGTTTTTATTGGCTGGAATGACCCCAGATTGCATCTCAGAGCATCTAGAGTTCAAACATTTTTCGGGGGTGGGGGGGACCCCCTAGCTTTTCGGTGAGTTTCAGCTTTTTTCATTACTGGTCACTTTCATCCCTGTTTATATTAATTTATACAGTTTTAAGTTAAGCAGGACAGATATTTATTTTATTCTGTTAATTTTGTTATTTTGTATTAAAAACAAATTGCTGATAATTATTTATTTTCCATGTGTTCATATTACATATTACTAATGCATCTAATTCAATTCAGGTTTGAGTCAAAGAGTTTAAAAAAAAATCGCTTCACACATACAAAAAATGGCTAAAAAGATTCACTACACCAGGAAGGATGAAGGCAATCGGGCAGGCCGGTCCTGCCAATGAGGTGTCCCTTATTTATTTTTCAGGGAGTTGGCAACCCTAGTTACAGTCAATCTCACCTTTTTGTTGAAAATAGAACCATGTCCGCTTGTATTGATCACACCTCCTTAAAATGTTGTTGTTTAAATCCTATTTGGGTTTTTTTTGGTTTTCTTGAGACTGTCCTAAAACCTGATCTGGCTATGTTTATATGTGCATTGTGTCATCATGGTAACTTCTGAACATTCTGTCACAGGCATACAGGCAGAACCCCCCTCATGATGTCACTGCAAAGTATCATACTGAAACTGACCGTGAAAACATTCCAACATCTATCTCAAAGACATTTCCCAGAGCAGACAGTCTGTGGGGAATCGTCCTCACACAATCTCTTTTGCCAAATGCCGTCCCTATTCGAACTTTCTCTGAATCAATGGAGCCAAAAAGGGAAACACAAACAATAAAAGCTACACTGTGAAATGGCTGAGGGCCTCCAGCTCCGATATGCCTTAGGTGAGTCATTCCTCTCACACAAAGGGACCCTTAGAAGAGAAGGTGGCTTTTCTGCTCAGGGCACAGTTTACATCGACATATTCTCAAACAAGAAACAGAGAAATATATGACAAACTATTTTTAGACAAATGTTTTTCACCTGCAGTGAATTGTGTGTGGAAGCTAGGGCAGCTCTCAGACATACTATAAAGAATAATACATAACACTGACCACTTGAGTCCGTTCCCATTATATTGCAATCAAACAAGAAATTGCAATTTAAGTTGGCGCAATTATCAAATCAGAAAGGTTGCAATATTTAGATAACAGAATGTCCTCTGCAAAGTAATGTTGTCATGATAGCAACATTTTAAATTTGATTTTGATACTAAGGAATAGACTCAATAATGATTGTGATAATTAAAAAAAAACAACACTCTTTCTTCAGACAACAGAATGTGACTTTCAACATTAAATTGTAGTACTTTCTTGTATATTACCATGTGATCCTGTCTTTGGAATCCTTCAGTGGTCCAGGTAGGTTCCATAGTGGTGGAGTGGTTTACAGAGCGCACTCTGAACAGAATCCTACTTTTAAAAAATTATTGCTAATCTAATCACAGTATTTGTGTGAAAAACTGCAATTCAATTTTTCCTCAAAAATGTTCCTCCCTTGCAAAACAGCACAGCGAAGGTGCCCAAAATGGTTGACAAAGCTTGAATAATAGGATAATAGGAGCGCTGAGTGTGGCCTGATGGTGGGAGCAAGGCAAAGTTAGTCTTAGAGAAAGTGCTGATGCCCAGATTTCAACCACAGATGTGTCTTAGGTTTACAGAGATGGTGAGGAAGGAAGCCAGAGGTCAGAGGAAGACCACCAGACTCATTTGAGATGATACGGTCTAGAAACAACTTCTCTTAAAAGGTGCATAGTGTAGCTTTTCTCCATGGAGATGTCATTACTTTGAGATTTTTAACAGTATGGCATTAAACCTTTCTATCATCAAAGAGAGCAAACCAGGCCCAGTTACTAGTCAGATCAGTCAGAATGTTTATTTTTCTAGGTATTTTTGGAGCAATAAAACCACCTGTAATTGAGTATATGTAAGATAGAGCCATTCAGTGTCACACTGTGGAAGAAGTCAGTCTAGTAAGAGCAATGGCATATCCACAGAAACAAGCAGGTGATGGAACCTCAACCAAAAATTTACATAGTGCACCTTTAAAGAAGATTTTAGTGTTAGACTTGACTTTATACTATCTATTTATCCACAAGTATCAGTCCTTTAAGTGAGAGACATGCCCGGAAGAAGAAACAGGGTATTCAATATGAGATCAATACAGTTCTATCTATTTGATCTTACAGAATACATTCATGCCATGAGAGCAACATGATGTAGGTAATAATCAGGGTTGAAATGTGTTCGGGTACAGTTACTAGTTACCCCTTAAAATATGTATTCAGTAACGTAATCCAAGAACCATAATATTAAAGTAATGTAACATCATTACTTTCAATGACTTTTAGATGACTTTATCACCAAATATCCGATAACAATAAGAAAACAATAAAACTTTGTGCATTATAAAAGAAACTGAGGAAAGCCAATTTGAACAGCCTCTTATAATCCTGCAATGAAAGTCCACAAGTCTTAACCACACAGTACAGTTTATTAAGAAAAATCTTCTTTAAAAATAAAATAATGTCAAAATTTCCACCCGCTAAGTGCGTTCTTCTCGGTCGAAGCCATGCCAGTTGCAAGTTTGTTCCATAGTACCTTTTACTTAACGCCGTTCCATGTATTCCGGTACTCCCCAAGCCTGCTAATAATATGGCAAATGCTGATTTTATTTTATACTTCAGTTATCCAGGAGTGGTCCATGGTATCAAAGGTTTCAAAATGAGTTAGCTGAACTACTGTCTGTCTTTAACTCCCTTCCTAATCCAAACATCCTTTTGAATTCTCTGTAGCTACAGGAGGAGCTACATTATCAACATATTGTGTTTCTTATCTTAAAGGGTGGGTACCTCACTTTTTTTCTTCTCGATTAGAGGTACACAGTATATCAAAATATGAATAATATTCATATGATACTGATACTAAAGCCCCAGTGTGTAGGATTTGTGGCGCATAGGTGGGTGGTGCTATTGCACTTTCTGTTTTAGCTACGGCAGACCTCGAGGGACCCGCGCACGAGCCGCACGCCGCTACTGTATAAATAAAACGCGGTCCCGTTTTTTTTTTTTCCTTTTCTTTTCTCATGAAAACACACATTCCTGATCATGTACCATGACACTCTAAACATCAAATGAAACCTTACAGTCTCCTCTTTTTGAATATGCAATTCATTTCCCTGCACAACAATCACTCCCTGAGCACATGGGGCTTTTATACGGAAAAGCACAAAACGAGATTAGCTTACCTTAGAATGCTTTGCACAGGTCAAACACTGTATTTCACCATAAACTTGCTTTCAATTTGTCCGTAAGGATCCAGCGAATAAAATCCAGTAAAACAATTTAGTCCAAAACACGTGTTAGATCCATTACGACGTCTGATCCGGCAGCATGCTTATATTGTTTACCCAAAACCACGAGTCTTGCCGAAGGCGGAGCCCAAATGTCCTTCTGCGGCTCTCGTATTCAAAATGGCTGCCTCTGCATGGGGAAGATCCCCCTTTTATGTGACTATATCCAAGTCCAAAAGAATACTTTGATTTCATGATGGAAGTGAAAAGGCTTGGAAAACAATGTATTTTTGAATGGGTATCTTCAATTTCAGTAATTAACGGGTAAAAATCTTACACACTGTCCCTTTAGACCTCAACTAATACATTTAGACGTCATTTTGCACGTTTCTGTTGGATTGCTCTAATAGTTGGAATATACTCCCAAAATAGTGAGATATTAATTTCTCTATTCATTTTCATTCAGTTTCGCTCACTACTACTACTTTCAAATGGTATTTTAAAATGTAAAAGGTATTTTAAAATGTAGGAAGTATTTTAAAAGGTATTTTGTTAGATGTGACCCACACAGAGGCATCTCACGGTTAGAAACAGACAGTTCAATCTTCCTTCACTCTCATGGTTACTAATCAGGCACAAGCCCTTTAAAGCTTTTCTCTCTGGGTCCCGACTGCAAATCACCTGGCTCCAAGCTCTTAGTGCCAGTCATAATGGGTGTTTAGGCTTGACGCTCAAAGGATACACTACACAACTGTGACATTAGACTCAACACTCCTGTCTCCCTTTCCCTTGGGACCTATTGAAATGTCAGACACTAATTATATAACAGAAGTGAGCGTATTCCAGTTCATTTTCTCTGTCACAATTGAATAAGTCCTTTAATGAGTGAAAATGGGCTTGGTAAAGTGAGATTATGGGATGTCATTAAGGGACCTCACTGTTGGAGCAGCTAAAATTGTTAACATGAAAGCAGAATTGTCCTTTTTCATGTTTTTGGAGGGAAATACAAAAACGATATGTGTCTTTAACATGTAACACAGCTTAAAAATCAAGAAGAAGAAAGTACATAGAATTAAAGTATTAAATAAATAATAACAATTGATCAGACAAGAAAGAAGAAATGTATCTATAAATCTGAAGACTTCCATTTGATAGTGAGATGAAGTATGACCTTGTAATCTCCCACCCCTGTAAAACTTACTAAAAACTATAACAGAAAGTATAAGAGTATATAAAGTTAATGTCAATAAGATGAGGTTTCTGTTTTTTAAGGGCTGTAAAAACTTTATGATTGGCTGAGAACAGAGCCAATGACACTTAAAGATGTCCCAAGGTCTGGAGAGCAGAAGGAGACTCAGTTGGGCTCAATATGACTTGGGCAGTTATGCTATGAGACTGGTGAAATGTAAGTTAAAAAGGAGCTGGTCGCATCGTACTATCACAGCTTGTCTCCAGAGAGGCACAGATCTAAATGGCCTCATCAAAATAAAGTTGTATCGCACAAAGGCCATTTGCTCAAAGTCACACAAGGAGAGAGAATCTAAAGCGCTTATTAAAAGAGGCTGTAGTGAAGCAGAACACTAGGCACAGGGACACTTGTTTATGCTCGTCTCAATGGTTATAGGTCAGTGGAAGATTAGAGTGGAACATTACAGTGAACTTTTAGCCATATTCTTCAAACAGATGGACTGAAGAGGAATGAAATACACACTTAAAACTGTATTCATGTTACTCAATATATCTTTTTTTATTATTACTAGAACTACACTACAATAATAAAACCTTCTACTCAAGATTTATACAATAAAAAAAAAAGTGGTAGACAGGTTGAGGCCATTGGTGCAGATTGGCAGCCATCAGTGAACTCATGTCTTTAATGTTTCTAAGGTTGTTTTCACACCAGGAAAGCCCAATAGTTCACTTGCTTTGGTCCGGACCAAATTTTTAAACTTTTTTTTTTTTAATTTTGGTGCTGTTCGCTTTCACACTGCATTTTTTTCCAAAGTGGACCAACATCTATAAACAAAACCACGTGTGCTGAGGTCGCTCAGCCATTGGACAGAAATGAGCCCTGTCCAAACGCCGTGTCCAAACACGGAAGGAGGAGAATAATGGTGTTACGTGCTGTTTTCAATCTAGCCTTAGCGATATGGTTTGCTCAGTTTTTACAGTTCGAAAAAATGTTTGAGCAGCATTGTGAGGTTTACACTATTTTACAATCAATTTCCAAACGATGAAGACACAGGGCAAGACGGCTACGGAGGACAGCGCTCGTGTGTGCACATTCGACTTCTGACTCTTGCTCTTCACACAAAACGTAAGTAAGCCTCGTAAGTTTCGTTTCGTTTCGTCAGCCTAGATTTCCCATAATGCTCGACATACGACGGGAGCTTGTTAAAGGAAAAGTAACGTTTTTTACAATTTGAGCCTTATTTCGGTAATAAAACAAGTTGTTTTACTCACCCATATCACTTTGGTGTCATATGGAGCATTTCCGGAGATGTTTTAGATTAGCGTTAGGCTAACGCCATTAGCCATAGTTTCGAGTAGATGAGGATGCCAGTGCGCATGCGCGGAGTGTGCTCTCAGCTCCCGGGACCCAAACATGGAACGCATAGCTATAAACTATGGATAAATCTCGGGTTACAGGCCACTTTTGATTCAAACGAAATCGTAGACTAAAGACATCGAGCTTCTATGATTTGAAAAGTGCTAAAGTTTGTGTTATTTGGAGCCCGCACGGGGCATATTACATGCTCGGGGAATGCCCCGAGCTATGGCTATAAGTTGCGCTAGGCTAACGGCGCTAGGCTAACGGCGTTAGCCTAACGCTAATCTAAAACATCTCCGGAAATGCTCCATATGACACCAAAGTGATATGGGTGAGTAAAACAACTTGTTTTATTACCGAAATAAGGCTCAAATTGTAAAAAACGTTACTTTTCCTTTAAGTACAAAAAGCCAACTTGTGTCGGATCGAGTCCGGTCTGCATTCTCACCTCAAACGAACAGCACCAGGATTCAAATGGAACCGTGCCGAGACCCAGCTTTTTAGGTGGTCTCGGCTCGCTTGTTTGCTCCGGATCGAGATTTTTGGTTTTTATTCACACCAGCCCAAAAGGTCCGAATCAAAGGAGCAAACGAACCAAACAAGGCAGGTGTGAAAACGACCTAAAGCTCTTCAAGAGTAGGGGTGTAAAAATATGCAGCTCATTCATATTTTGAATAGTTTACAGTTTGTAGATATACAAATTTTGCTTTTAAAATACCTTGACAAGACCTTGTTGCAAATCATTACCATCATAACTCCAAGAATTCAGATATAAAAGATATTTCTTTGAAAAATATTTCTTTGTGTTGTCTCCACTGAAATGAATTATGCCCTATGTAGTTATTTCATATTTTAACTGTTACGATTATAAAACAACGCACTTGAGCAAAGGAGCTTGTAATTCGATTTACTCCTACGATATTATTGTGAGCTTTTTAACGATGCGATATCAGAATATTTCTATTATCGTTACATCTTTATTCACCAGTGCTGTGTCTACTGGGGACTAGTGCCATATCTGAGCACAGTGAGAAGAACTGGACTGATAACATGTGCTCAGCTAATTTTGTAATGGTGGAAGAAGCCCAGTCTTCCTACACTGCAAATGTGGAAGGAGGAAGATGGAGTGTGCTGCATGAGATGTTGGGGAGGGACAATGGAAAGGCCGGAGTCGAGACTGAGCCTGTGGACTGACCTCTCCAAAATTCCCATATAATAATTTGGTACTTCAATTATTGATTCTCTAAAGATCAGCACTGCTTCACAGTCTTAAATGTTGTTTTCCCCCTTTTCTACGTGTAAACTGCCATGTTTGTTGACAAGAATGGACCATGCATCTCTGATTGGTTAATCTGCCCGTCAGTCACGCCCTCTGAAATCAGGAAACAGGATATGCCTCAGATGCAGATCTTGTCTTTTTTAATCAATATAGGCGCATATGCCTTCAACTGTCTAAATGTTACCCCTTACGGTTTTTTGTTCTTTGGTCTTTAAACTGTGAAAAAAAACTTGCATTCTTTCTTAATAATAAGTAGTAATTAGCAGTATAAATCAAATGTACTTAAATAATATACAAGATTGGGTTTAAAGGTCCCATGGCATGAAATTCTCACTTTCTGAGGTTTTTGAACGTTAATGTGAGGTCCCCTACCCTGTTTAGCCCCCCCCCATGGTTAAAAGTTGTGAAATGTCTAAACTGAGCATTTGCGATCCTTTTCTGCGTTACAAAAAATCGGAGCTCAAACGGGTGATTTTGAACAAGGCACCTTGTTGACGTCAGATCGAAAAAAGAAATGCAAATGCAGTTCCACCCCCGTCTGTCTGAACTCAGCGTCTCTGTAAATCACGCCCAGAGAGTTTGGACTATGAATGCGCTAGGCAATGCGAAATGCGTTTTTTTATTTGCCTGGAGGCACGTCCGAGTGTTTCTAGGCTCGGAAGTCCTTTATCTGAGCCTCTGGACCTTTGAACAGCAGTGGTTTAATTTTATTTTATGTGGAAATGTGTTTATTTTTCAATGGAACGCTTCAAATCTCTCCCCCATGCAAAAACAAGGAAATGGATCAGCTGAGAGCTAGAGCGGAGACCGGAGCGTTTGGCCACGCCCCCACCCTCTACTATTGGCCAGCTTTTTTCCTCCTCATTTGCATTCAAGCAACAACGCCCATTATGACCTGTTCTGAGGGAGAAAAAATACTCTCTCATCTTATCTCTGTTTCTCATGCACTGAGTGTTGATTTTGAAGGAGGATTCATTTACAGTATTAGGGAACCATTAAGGAGCCATATGAAAGCATCAAGAAGCACCATGTCATGGGATCTTTAAAGTGGAGTTCTTAGCATATGACTGTGCTGCTGGCCCTTTTCTCTAGCAATATTGTAAAGTTGAAGGTTGCGCGCACAATCCTCAGTCATTCCGTATTTGTTTGGAAAGTCATATTGCGGGGCCCTGATCTATTTTTCAGACTGTTTCTTATTAATATGTGCTGTCAGGCCCAGGGGAAAAGAAAGAAAAATGTCCCAGCCTGAGCATCTATCTCTCGATTCACGCGTTTGTTCACCTGCACCTGTGTATTTGCGCTAACAGCTCTTTGTATCATAACAGGAAATGTGAGTCTTTCTTCACGGTTGCTTATAAGACTCGGATGACTAGGTGTGCCTCGAGTGTCTATAATTAGTACTGGGAGCATGTGGGAGGCAAATGAAGTGAGAGAAGTGAAGTGAAGGCCCCTAACACATGGAAAAAACTCACTGTAGACGCCATTCATTCGCTATGGCAGGTATCTATTAGCCCTGTCACCACAATTATCCGGTTGAGTTTTTTTCAGCATTTGGAGCGGGAAAAGCCTCGGTAAACATTTACGTGGTTGAATTTGTGTTTACTCAACGGCAAAATTAAGGCTGTCGCGAATTAACGCCTTACGAAGCCATTTTACGCCGGTGTAAAGTGTTGCCGGTCTGTTTTTGGAAAGACTGGAATCAGCAAATTGAAATCGACACCGGCCTCGTGGGACAGAAGATACTGAAATCACCCAGATATGAGTGTGTAGCCTACATATTGGAGAAAAGGGTCATGGAGAGAGGGGCATAAGGAAGCGTGATTGGGAGTGAGAAGGAAAGTAGGAAAAAATGAAAGGATGAGAGGGAAATATGGGGGCAAAGGCAGCAGCCTGGGTTCATTGAATTATGAATTACACTATACCAGACATTTAACACCACAATTAGCCCATGTGATGAACGGCTTTGCAAAGTGATGGAAATTAGTATTAGTTTGAGAATGTAGTTTTATAAAAGTTGAAGTACATAAACATTAGCCAGCCCATTGTGTAAATAAATGTCTTTATTTAGACTACAGAGTCATTTTAAACATTAAATTGTAGTATTTTCTTTTATATTGCCATGTGGCCTTATTCGTCATAGTGGTCCATGGCGTATACTAGTCTATGTGGTTTTATATTTGTTCTGATGCAGCTCAAGCTCATTCTAAAGCCATTCAGGAAAGCTTAATTTCTGTCCTGCGAATGTGACTTTTTCAGCATCAAATAAGTTCCGATACCAGGTTTAGTACATTTGAGTATCTGATTTTTTGATACTTTTGACAGCCCTAACGCAGATAACTGAATGAATTACATCAGGGAGGGCATCCGAATAACTTCAATGACATTTGAATAAATAGAATCAAACATTTTACTAAAAAGACCAAGCACCACTATAGTATTTTGAAGGTAGGGTAGGCTATATGACTAGAACAAGAAACAACATAGGTCCTAAGCAAGGATGAAAAGATCAATTCAATATGAGGATTTGCTGTGTCAGAGTGGGCACAACTTGCACAAAGAACATGAGATATTTGTTGTATTTGTTGTATTTTTTTAACAGGCAATGGACTACATATTGAACTGGTTATTTTGGTATATTTAATGCACACACATGCGCTGACAGCAAGGGTATACTCCTGGGATGGAGGGCAAATCATGTTAATGGTGCAATTATGAATGGCTGTGTGGAGCTGGAAAGGCAAACCCACATCCTGAGTTAACCATGGTTACTTTCTGCTTCCTACTAGTCTCATGATGCCATCTTTGGCAATAGAAATCTCAATATTATTCAGCAGTGACTCGAGTTTTTCTCATTATAAATAAGTGATGGCGCCAGTCACATGCTAAAGGTGCATGACAACCATTAAATAAAATCCCTTTCAATTAAGATATTAAGATAACCTCGAAGAATTAAGTAGCATAACACACCACATGTGTTTGGGGGGGATGCTGGTTAAAAAATAGATAATAAAATTCATCATAAAACATTAGACTTCCATGTCGTATCCGGTCTGGAACACTCCGGTCTCCGGTAAATTGGCCAAAGTCCGGAGTGTCCTTGCACGCTGAAAACACGACTGAAAACGTGACTATGTTTTGACAGCCCCGAACCGAGCAGACGAAGCACTTTACTGCGTTTAGGGACCTGCACAGAGGTTAGATACTGTAGACAGCGTCGTGAAAACATATACACAAATATAAGTATACAATCCTACTGCACTTGAGAGGATCCGTGAAACACCTGAGGGTAATTAGTGGATAAAATGTCCTTCGTACCTGCTCTCGTCCTGACCCTTCCTCCAAAATGGGCTCTTGTGCGGCGGCCGTGTCCTCTTCCGTCTGCATCTTTCCGCTGCCTCTGCTTCCCTTCCGAGCAGCGGGCTGAGGCAGCTCCCTCCCCGGTACTGTCCGAAGGCAGGGACCTCCCCGGCGGAGCAGCGGGCTCGGTCACCCCATCCGCCGCAAGTTGCTATCCGGTTTCACCATGGCGGGGCCTGCGGCAAACAAGCCTCGTCCTCTCTCGGTTCAGCGCGTGTGTTACGTCTCCGCGGGCTCCGTGCGCTCACTGTTCACCGCGCGTCTCCATCGCGCCTTTGACTCGGTCTAAAAACCCAAAGAGCCTCCGCGGTCGAAGCGCGTCTGCTCCGCTTCACGCCGCGTCCACCGCCGCTGCTCCGGTGCTGCGCGTGTGCAGGTGCACGTGCGCTCGCGTGCCCCACCGCGCGAAGGAAACCCAGCGCTGACGTAAAGACTCCGCGTTTACCCGCGTTTACCTGCGACACCCTCAATCCTCCGGGTTATAGCAGGAACAGAAACACGAGAATCTGCCCGTGTCTCTTCTATTTCTCATTCCACTGATGCCCGCATCTAGTCCTGCTGACGTCACAACATGCCGCGAGCACGCGCACAGGAAGAATCGTGCTCCCTTCATGTTCTACAGGAGACATGATGTGGTGACAGGAGTGAGACAGTAGGCCTACGCTTCAACGAGCGTGAGCTGCATGTTTTCAACATTTTCATACTTTATTGCAGGGGTTTAAAACTCATTTTGGTCCGGGGGCTGTATCCAACCTAGTTTGATCCCAAAGGCGTACACCGGATCAGAAAACTCATGGCATATATTTCCCAAAAAATCAGATAAGATCAGGTAAGACTTTATTGATCTCACGCAGGAGAAATTTACTTGTCACAGTAGCTCCAGGTAGGGACAGTTCGAACAAGAAAGAAAAGTGCATGCAGGCAAGAATGGCATAAAAATAAGTAATAATAAAATATGTAATAATCGAATGAGTAATAATAATAAAACAGTGACAGGGAAAGTATTGAAAAAACGATATTGCACGTTGGAAAAACGATATTGCACGTTAGGACCATACAGTGGAGTTATACAAGTAATAATACAGTGGTACCTCACCTTACGAAATTAATTCGTTCCAGAAGTGGTTTCGTAACGTGAATTTTTCGTAAGTTGAGTAGCTATTTCAATGGAAAAGGCCTGATTCCTTCCAAGGTTTTTTTTTATAGTGTAACTTTTTTTTTTTATAGTGTAACATTGTGTTCTGCTTCCTGATTGGCTAAGAGACTGTAGAGCCATGACTAAACGTGGAATAAACCAGGTCTAGACCTGGACTGGACCTGGACTAAACCAGGACCGGACCAGGTCCAGACCCGGACCAAACCGGGACCAGACCAGGATTAAATCACCCCGTGCAGCTTTCCACTGGCCTCGCCTGGCTCGTGTGCTCGGCCCGCACGTGCTCGGCCCTGAGGGGGAGGCACAGCCCGGGCGCTGCGGCGTCGACGTCGCTTTTTGATCCTTCGATGTCGGCTCTTCCTATCATTGTGAAGCAGAATTCACCAAGCGTTGGATTGTTCACTCACTAAGGGAAAACGTTTCGCCGCTCATCCGAGAGGCTTCGTCAGCTCTGAGCTTCGTCAGCTCAGGCTTCGTCAGCTCTGAGCTGACGAAGCCTCTCGGATGAGCGGCGAAACGTTTTCAACCAAACAAACTTTGTCCAGTTGACAAATTGAACTTCTGTTATCATGGATTCTACCTGGACGACTGAGGGACTTTTCACTCACTAAGGGAACGTTTTAGACCGTCGTGAGACAGGTTAGTTTTACCCTACTGATGATGTGTTGTGTCTCCGCTCCCCTCGCGCGTTCGGCGAGCCGTGTCCCCCCCACGCTTCACTATCAACACATTCCGTTGAAAATCTATGAAAGTTCGAGTGTTCAAACAAGAGAGAAATGCGAGGAAAGCCCAACTCCAGTCTGAGAAAAGCGTAGAATGTGTGTGGTGAGGCATTTTCAGCCCTAAAACATGTAGAACAATTGCAAAATACAAAGTTGTCCTACCTCGTGGACCTCTCCCACCCCGGGCCACCTCTGGAACCTAACCCCATGTGTGCTGATAAAGTGTATTTACGTTTCGGGGTGTGCATCTGAGTGCGCATTAATTGAATTTTTGAGATTTCACGTTTCGTAACTTGAATTTTCTTTCGTATCTAGAGACCAAAATTTAACGTGAAGGCGTTTCGTAACTTGGATTTTCGTTTGTAGAGTCTTTCGTAAGGTGAGGTACCACTGTAATAAGAAACAGTGACAGGGAGAGTATTGAAAAACAATATTGCACTTTGGACTATACAGTGGAGTTATACAGTCTGATGGCGGTGGGGATAAAGGATCTGCGGTAGCGCTCCTTCTTGCACTGGGGGTGCCTCAGTCGGCTGCTGAAGGAGCTGCTCAGCTCTTCTACAGTCCGGTGCAGAGGGTGAGAGGTGTCGTCCATGATGGACGTGAATTTGGCCAGTACCCTCCTCTCAGCCACCTCCTCTACAGAGTCCAGAGGACAGCCCAGGACAGAGCTGGCCCTCCTGACCAGCTTGTTGAGTCTTTTTCTGTCCCATTCTGTGCTGCTCGGGGCCCAGCAGACGACAGCGTAGAGGAGAGCAGAGGCCACCACAGAGTCATAAAAAGTCTTGAGCAGAGGCCTGCACACTCCAAAGGACCTCAGTCTCCTCAGGAGGTGGAGGCGACTCTGGCCCTTCTTGTACAGGGCGTCGGTGTTGTGGGACCAGTCCAGTTTATTGTTGAGGTGAACACCCAGGTACTTGAAACTGTCCACAGTCTCTAGCAATAAGTCCAAATATGTGCAGAGAAACACAAATCTATTACAGAAGTCTTTTTTATTTGATTAACTTTCTTTTACAAAACAATATTATGAACAACCTGAAACGTTAAGAAAAATGCTATTTCAACAAAAGCATACAGGTTTCCCATTCACCTCTGTGAACAAATAGGAAGTATTCAATTTTTCTTGGAAAATCCTGCACTCGGCGTCCACTTTTCTAATTTTTGACATTTTGCTGATGAGGGTGTCACGATCAACAGTCAAAAAGATGGTCCTTTAAGAGCGTTTGGAAAGAACACATGTGACAACATTCAGTGAAAAAATAATTCTTAAAACACATTTCTACATGATTTTGCAAAAAAATAAAATAAAAAATAATAATAATGCAAAAAAATAAGGCGTTTTCTCACTTCCAATATTTTCATCTTTACCTCTTTGGCAATCAACTTTTCCCCCAAGTTATGACATCAGTCAATGCCATTCTTTTCACCAAACCGTATACTCATTCCACAGAAAAAAATGATAAAAATCCAACCAAAATCAATGGATCTGTGATGATTTCGCTACTAGACAGGCCCAGAACCTCAACAGAATTTTAGGCTACTCTCCGAAAGGCACACTGGATATTTAGCATGGTTGTTAATATCCACAATATTAAACTTCATGGCCTAAGCATCTTTTTACTTTCAACATAACTCTGTTCTTCAAATGGAAATGTGTCACAAGAAATATAATACAACAAAATAACTTTATTATGTCATTATTTAAAATCGTCACATATCCATTGATTTTGGTTGGATATTTATACTGTATACTGTTTGGTGAAAAGAATGGCATAATTTGGGGGAATAGTTGATTGCCAATGAGGTAAAGATGAAAATATTGGAAAATAGCGAGGAAAACGCTTTTCTTTTTTTTCTCGCATTAAATTGAGCCAAAATCATGTAGAAATGTGTTTTAAGAATTATTTTTTCACTGAATGTTGTCAGCACATGTGTTCTTTGCATCTGGAATGCATTTATTGAAAGCTTACCCAATCCACTGAGGATTTCAGGAAATTTTTCATTTTTCAAAGGGTTCATACACTAAAATGGCCACAATTTTTTTTCCGCAATATTTCTGGCAGAGCAGACCCTCCAATTATTGGTCCTTAGGGTAAAAGTTAACAAAAAACAAAAAAAACAAATAAAAAGTATGGCAGACCCATTTCTGAGACTTTGGCTCCCCGATTAATTATTGTAGTTCCTTTGGCAAACAATGACTCCTCAAAGACTGAATCTGGAATTAAAATCTAAAAAGAACAAAAACACTCATGTACAAACATGCTCAGAATAACAATGACAATTAGAATAAAAAAGTGCTCAAAAAGTTACCTTGTGGTGTAGCGGGCTGTAGTGTGGCACTGGTTGAGAGTTTGGATGTCCTGGAGGCTCTTCTGTTGCGAGCTCTGGACTGCTCCTGCCTCCACATCTCATACAGCCTCTCTGACAGAATGGGTGAATATCATTAAGGGACATACATTAGTAAGTTTTAAGCTCTGGCATTAGTACCATCAATCATTTTCACGTATTGTAATTAGGATTTTCACTTAATGACAAAAAATATATGGACATTTGTGAGTGGCTTAATATTAGAATACATATTCCATCAGTCTGCCCAAGGACAGCTGTGGCTACTAATAGTAGCTTGTCACCACTGAGTGTGGAGTGAATGAACAATGAACTGTAAAGTGGTTCAAATCCCGCTCTTGACATAAACATCAGTGGTTGAGCGGTCAGATCCACTGACCCACGGTACGATTCCAGCTCCCACAGATGAATGCTGCCGTTGTGTCCTTGGGCAAGACACTTAACCCACCTCGCCCCCAGTGTCTGTGTGTGAATGGGTGAGTGGTTCCCTGTTGTAAAGCGCTTTGCGTGCCTTGAAGGTGGAAAAGCGCTATATAAAGATGTGACCATTACCATAAAGCGCTTTGGGTGTCTTGAAAGGCGCTATATAAATGCACTGATTAAATAAAAAATTAAATGAAATAATTAATAATAATTAATATAAATGAATGTAATAATAATTAATATTATTTAGTTGCTACTGTTAGACAACCCTTAGGTTACAGAAAGGATATTAGCAACGACAGGGAGGTAGATTATATCTGTCTCAGTGTGGATGGTGATGTCTTGAGAGAGCGATTTCCTCTTCTCAGTTTCTCCAGGTTGGGCTGAATACAAGGCAAACAAATGAACTTGTATCTCAACATGTAAACCAGCGGCCACCTAGGGACAAAAATAAGGATTAAAGAGCAGAAATATGTACAGACAAAAAAAAAAAACATAATTAGTGAAGGCTTACAGGCCCAGGAGTGTAGACAACACGAAGACCTGTAGACGGAGGAGGCTGTTTGATGCTGAATCTTAGAAAAGAACAAGGAAATAAAATGTTAGGTTAGTTCTCCATTGAACTGCATGTCACAAAGTACAGTCTTTAACTTTTACACAATCCAATCTCCATGGAGATTTTTTTTTACTGCAGATTTCCACAGTTTGGCATTAAATGTATCTATCTCCATGGTGATAAGCAGATGATGCTACCAGGCCAAGTTATAGGTCAGATCTGTAAAGAGACAGTTCTGCTCACTTTAAAAATCAGGGATGAAAGTGGCCAATCATGAAAAAATGATGGCCCCCCCCCCCCCCCCCCCCCCCCCCCCGGGGGAAAAAAAAAAAAAAAATTCCGGACTTTAATAAATAGCGATAAAACACATTTTTAAACAATTGTAGTGTTTTTTTATTTGAAAGTTGATATCAAAACACGGCACTGACCCCGATTTTGCGACATCAAAGTCTGATAACGAGCCGAGAGAGCGCACTCGCGGCGCAGCTCAGGACGTGCGGTGTCCGCAGCACCAGAAGAGCACACAAGCTCGCGCGGCCCCGCACACACGTAGAAGCTTAATACGAGACATGTACTTTTGTTTCTGAATACGGGACGATTACATTTTTCAACGGACGGTTGGCAACCCTAAACACAACTATACATATATAATACACACCCAAAATTTCCAACGTATTTGGAAAAAAAAATAAAAATAAAAAATAAAAATTACCACGCGGCTAAAAAAAAAGCAGAGATCCGCTAAAAAGCGGAACTCTTTCATCCCTGAAAAATGTATTTTTCAAGGTGCATTTTCAGTAATGAAACAACTGTAATTTAATAAATGGAAGATGGATACAATGATAGATTCATCCAGATAGATAAATTTATTGTCATACTGTGGAACATTCCAGGCAAAGCTGTACCATCTCCATGGACACACGCAGACCCAGCAGAGAAGTAAAACAGTGTAGCTTTAGATCTAGTTGTATAAACTCACCTGCATGTGTCCACACCCACATTCTTCATGAGCACTGTGACAGAGGAGGTAGTTCCCTCCAGCACTGGTCCAAAGTCCACACAGGGTGGGTGGAGGTGGAAGCCCCTGACAACACAGTCTGGATTTATCAGAGAAACAGTGCGGCACTTTCTCCTCACTGGTTCCTCCACAGACAGAAACTACAAGCATACATTTGTTATGAGCAAGGAAGTTTTAATACATTTTAATGATGTATAGGTTTAATGAGTGCTCTACCTGGTGATTGGGGACACTACTGGGTTTAGCAGTCTTGACACAAGTTGGCAATCTGACCTTAGATTTTCTGGGTTGGCCGGTCACATCTAGACTGACAGATTTGTATTGTGCAGATGTCTTCAGATTGCTCTCAGCTAAAGAAAACATAGCAGGTGGTGTTCATGGCATGATAGTTTTGAGCAAATTGAGATGCAAATGCTTTGGTCTGGTAAATAGTACAGCAGTTACTAGTCCTATATTTTACATCCTGAGAGTTTGAAATGATTTATTTCATGTTACATCTCAAGCCCCTTGAGATGTAACATCTAAATACGTTCACAGAAAGAGCATTTACAGAAAAGAAAGAACAATCAAAACAAAACAAAAGACAAACACAACACACAGACAACATTCAGACTATACAATACAGGATCCTCAGATATGCATTCATCTCTCTGTATTTATCATCCCCATACCTACAATATATTTGAAAATGATTGAAGGAAAAAGCAACTCTATGTACATCAGAAAGTACATAAAACAAACAAAAATGTTTTGATCGAAAACAGGAGACAGATGTTTGTAAGTATCTTAAGACTGAAGCCTTAAACAGGTGGATCGGATTGAGGAGGAGAAGTTGGTTCATTCATTTGGGGCTTTGAAGTTAAATCCTCTGCAGCCAGTTTCTTTCTTTTTTTTATAGTAGGAGCACTAAAAAATAGTTGTTCAGTGTGACGTAAATAATCGAATTACAAAACGTGAACGTAACCTACACTACCAGTCAAAAATTGGACGCACCCTTTAATTTTTTCTTCCTACATTTATAAATATATGATTACAAATATATGATTAGAAATATGTGATTATGTGATGCAAGATATATGGAACTATGTAGCAAAGAAAATAAATACTTGAATAAAATAATATTTTATCGGCAAAGCAAAGGGTGGCTACTATGAGGATGTGAATATATATATATACATATATATATATATGCAGGGCTCTCAAGTTTTGAGCGGGGTCGTGAGGACTGAGGACGGGGGGGAGTGAACAATTTTTCCCGAGGAGCGGGGGGGGAGGGGGAGGGGGAGAGGCTTGAATTGCGTGAGGAATGCCGTGTGAGCGTGTGAACACGTCGAATTGCGTGTTGAGAGCCCTGTTTGTCTAAAGAGCAAACTTAAACTACAAAGCAACTAATGAGAGTTATATAAATGAAGTTATTACCTGATGGTTCTCAGTTTGTTTTATCATCACCGCACTTTGTCAGTGTGCGCTGAGAGGGCCGGGGAGGAGGGACCGGGGCCGGGGGGAGCGGGACATTTTTAACGGATTCATGTAAGAGTCTGGTTAATGCACCGGGCCCGCTTCTCACCGCGTCTCACCACGGGCAGTTCGGCTCTGCGCCGCGCGTATGCCGTCGGGGGGGACACGTTACGCACAGACGGAGACACGGGGACCGGAGTCGGTGCGTCTCAGAGGAGACGTGGCACCGGGACTGAGGCTCAGGACGTGCCCGGGGGACGGCGCGTCTGCTCCGGCCTCCGCTCGGACCGCACGGTCGGGAGCAGACGCGCCGTTCCCCCCTCCTCCTGCTCCCCCGGAGGGGGAGGGGGATGGGGGACGGGAAGGGGGGGACGGCGCTGAAAACGCGCGGAGCCTGCATAAACTAAGCCACACAGACTGATTTTCTGGGCACAAAAAAAAAAAAAAAAAAAAAAAGAAATCAGCGTGAGAAATGCCATGTGTGGCGTGTGTGCGTGTGAACACGTCGAATTGCGTGTGTCACACTCTCAATGTGTGAGACTTAAGAGCCCTGTGTATATATATATATATATATATATATATATATATACACACACACATACATACAGTGGTACCTCACCTTACGAAAGACCCTACATACGAAAAATCCAAGTTACGAAACGGACCGGGTCTGGACCTGATCCGGTCCTGGTTTAGACCTGGTCTAGACCTGGTTTAGTTCTGGTCTAGACCTGGAAGTCACATAGAACCAGACCCCGCCCCGCCCCGCTCTTATTCCCGCTGAAAGAGCGTCTTTCTCAGCCTCTTAGCTCTAGCGCGGAACGCGCAAGGAGCACGGAGACACGAGCAACGCGCTCCTCCAACGGCACTGCCATGTCCCGGGATAATCCTGGTTTAGTCCAGGTCCAGTCCAGGTTTAGACCTGGTTTAGTTCTGGTCTAGACCTGGTTTATTCCAATCAGGACGCAGACCACAAATGTTACACTATAAAAAAAAGTTACACTATTAAAAAAAACAACCTTGGAACGGATCAGGCCTTTTCCACTGAAATAGCTACTCAACTTACGAAAAATTCACATTACGAAACCACTTATGGAACGAATTAATTTCATAAGGTGAGGTACCACTGTATATCTTATATCTTACTTCATATATCTGATGGCTTCTGTAGCTAAAATGCAGAAAGTAGTGAAAATTTAAAAAAGAGATGGTGTTTTGACTGCTATGCCAAGAGTACCTCTGGAAGCTCATAGGCTGCTGTTCATTGGTTTCAGCAGTACCTGATTTGAAGGTTTTTATGTGCAAAATACATCATGTTTTCATTGATTCGGCTAATTGCTTGTGGAGAATCATTGCCAAAGCTTGAAACCCAGGAATACACAACAAGGCATTGAAGTTAGTGTAGCCAATTCACCCACGTACATGCATGTAATTGGCTGGTATATGCACTGGATTGTTTGTCCTAAAAATAGGATTTAGAGCGTGTCCTTCAGTGTTTTCAGATGGATTATAAGGAGTGGACTGAGTTTAATTATCTCCTTACAATGAGAGCAACTGTTCAGTCCAGAACTAACCTGCAGCCTGATGAGGAGAGTCAATAGGGGTTTTGGCTGAGATGTTCAACATTGTAGGGCTAAAAAAAAGAATTTTTGCAACAGTTTAACAAGACATAAATGTAGGATTGTATATTGAGTATTCACAGAAACCTAGTATGTACCTTGGTGACAAAGAGGCTCTTGCCTTAACGGGTTTTGGGGCTGCATTTAAAAACATACAACAAATATTAGATTGATTTGGACTGGAGATGTGCACAAATGTATATAAACTCATATAATATAAACTCACAAGGTCTTTTCTTGGTCTTTTCTTTTCTCTCTACATTAAGTTTTGGGAGCAATGGAGAAACCTGAATCCTCATGTTGGATAAATCTTGATGGAGTAGACTCTAAATAACATAAAAAGACAAGCAATTTTCAAAACCTGTTACTATAAAAGCCTTTATTGTTGGTGCTTATTTGTTGTTTTCAGTGTGTCATCTTTTTAAATAAATGTCACCTCATAAAGTGGAAGGTTCTCTAAATGGAAATAAGGAACAATAGTTTTCTTTCTCAAAGCATCTCTGCATGCTTTCTCCTCAAATACCTCCTGTCTGAAAAATACATATTGTACTGAATACATATTGTACTGAACACTATCTATCTATTAATCTTGAATAGCATATTGATAACAGACAAAAATAGCATATTAAGTTTTACCTATACATTTCAAGCCTCCTTGTCCATTGTGACTCACGTCCAGTGGCAAAACTAGAATCAACACTAACAAAAAATATTATAATTATTCTCTAAAACTAAAATATATGTTTGCTTTGTGATCGTTACCTGTCACATGCTGGTGTGCTTGTTTCTTCAGAAGGATCAGGTTCAAATGGTTCACTAATCCCTTGCATGTAAAGACTACATATATCTAAAAAACATAGTGAATTCTACATTATAAAACATATTTTGGTCAAGTAAAACCTATAAAAGCAAGTCATCGCTAACCTGAGATCTCTTTTTCATTGCTCTGTGATAAATCTTCCTCTTCTGGAAAAGACTAAACATTTCATTGCATTTAAGTACATTTCAGCATATTATCTGAGGACGCAGAAATGTTTTTGGTTGGTGCTCACCAGAACTAGATGAAGCAGATCACTGGAATGGACGCTCTCCTCCTCTGAGCGAGGGTCTTTAATCTTCATCTGTTCTGATCGCTGCTCCTTTTCCATTAAACTTTTAATGTATTCCTGTAGTCACACCACCCATGCATCATCAGTTTCTTTCGTACAGCCATTTTGCCATCTTTTTTATGAATATTATTTATTCTGAAACAAATCCTGCATCACATTATGACTCTAATATTGTGTAAACGTGTTGGTTTTAAAGAGGCTGTACCTGTATGTATTGATGTAGTCTTGCCCTAGTATAGATATTTGAGAAAAGCAGCTCTGTGTGCTCTCTTCATCTAATTATAAAAACTGTTTTCCTCCGCGAATCAGGAAATAACACACAGTATGTCAGCTGTCATTAGTATTACAGTAACAGTAAAACTCTGGTCCAGCCTCTGAAAATTGTGAAAAGCACTTAGAATCTCTCTGTAGTTAATAATTAGGAGGAAAGGGAGGAGTAACTATGGATCACTGCAAACTGTTTAAAATGAACTAGTTTGTTTTTAAGACAGTAAAAATGGTGTACAGCGCCTTTAAAATGCAGCAAGCTAAAAAGATGCCACAATTACCCTTAACCCTAGAGCACTATCGCCGGGTGAATTTCACCCAAACAAAAGTATTTACGGTACATGATTTTCAACATGTTGCATTTTTCTGAGTGTCATGGGTCCTTGGGGAGTTTCACCATTGCTTTTTTTCTTTTTTATTTTTTTCTTTGAAGGTGTAGGTGTTTCCCTACCCCAAAGCCCACTTTTTCCTACAGGCTTTCAGGTGATTTTCACCCGGCGATAGTGAAAGAGGAATGTAAGAATGTAATGAATTTAATGTAAGAGGATGTAAAATAATAGTTAAGTAAGAGTGGTCCTGGAATGTGTATCTATCCTTATTTAGTGCAGTGGTTATGAATAAATATCACAAAGTGGTGATTTCAAAGGGAATTCTTATGGTGAAAACAATATTTTTCAAACTGGTCATTTTTACCCACTGAAAAAATACTCTTTTTTGTTTGTTTCTCCTGCAACTGTTCGTGTGTCAAGAGCCTGTGCCTTCACCATAGAAGTGTCACATGTCCCAGGCACCAAAGACCAAGATTCTAGTATCATTATTTATTTATTTATTTATTTTTTAGGAATTTTTTGTTCTCAAATTCCTAATTTTTCATTAATTTTGGAGCATGTTTTTAGGGTCTTCCTACGTTTTCATTTTGATACACATAGTTGAAAGTTGAAAATAAAAGAAAACCACTCTAATTTATCATGTGTTGTCATATTTTGATCTATTTTTCATGACAAGTACTTTTTGTTGGGTACAGGGGGTCCTCGGGTTACGACGTTTCGTGGTTACGAACGCGCCCCCATTAAAAAAATATATATATATATTACGCGTCATTCCGTCTTACGCAGTTTAGCGTGGTAAGAGATGTAAACAAACGCGAACGGCGCGCGGCGCACGGCGGTAGAATACGCTCTGTTGTGGTTGTAGGGAGAAGAAGACAGTCTCGTGTGCGTGCCCAATGTGGGCGGAAGTACCTGATGTGGGCTCTGATCTGCTCCTATGAAAGCGGCAGTGATAACCAAGCAGCGTAGTGGTCTAATTATTGAGATGGAAAGGTTATTGGTGCTTTGGTTGGAAGATCAAAGGCAAAATCCGGCTCACGACGAAATTCGGGTTACGACGCGTCTTAAGAACGGATCAACGTCGTAACCCGAGGACCCCCTGTATATTATATCGGGTAAAAATTACCCGGCAAAAGTGATGCTGTTACCTTTTATAGCGAAAGTGCTCTAGGGTTAAGACATACGTACATATTATTCAGTGTCTAATATGCCGAGATGAATTAACCATGTTTATTCACTGACCCTGTTAAATAGTATTATTTCTAAAATATGTGTTGTAACCTTGAGTTGTGCGTCCAGATTGTTCCTCAGAGGAGATGTGAATGGTCGGTGCTGCTTCAGTTCCCTCATCTCCAAAACTTTGGGACAACTCCTGACTGGAACATTCTGTGTCACTGAACCACCACCACACCTGGGAGTGAAGGACAGACCCCTGCCCATGTCTGTGCCAAAGGGAGGACCGGCAGTCGGTTTCTACATTGGATAATAAATAGATGAATAAATCAAAATTGAAAGTGTAAATTTTGATTGTTTAACATGTATTTTGTGATCAGTACCTCTGCTCCGGGGAAGTCGTTCCAGCTGCGGTTTCTGAGGTTGGGAGGAGTAATGTCCAACTTTTGTTTGGTTAACCACTGTGACCACACGCTCTCATGACCAGGCCTCAGGATGGTAATACCAAACTCATCTGCACAGAAAGAAAAACAAGATTTATTATTGTTACTACCTGATTAAACTTATTTACTTATTATAACTTCAATCAAATTCCTTCATTTCACACTACTGGATGAGGGATTACATTAACATTTTGCAAAATTGGGTTCATGAATGAATAAATACATGAATTAATGAAAATAAACAAATAAATAAATGACATAAATGAACAAAAATAAGGCAATGCACATGTACACAAAATATAGAAACATATACAATACCGAAATAAATCAAATTAAATGACAATGAAAGGTGTTTGTAAATTGTAAATGAAGCTGTGCCCGTACCGTGGGTGTCGGGCAGTGGTTCCTTTACAACGGCCACAGTGGGATCAGAGAATGCGTGAGAAAGTAGATCCTCCACCTTCTGAGAGAGGAGAAGTTCAGTCCCCGAGCCGTTCTCATGTGCAATAAAAAGCCTGGAACATGAATTATGTTTATTATAAAGCTTCTAAAATACATTATTATAATATGGTTTCAGTACTTATTTACTTATTATTTACAGCCAATCATTGTAAGACTTTTTACAGTAAAAAGAGTATATGTGTGGGTAGTGTGTCTATAATCTGGCATATCTCTTTTGCTATCTATGCTACTTTAATTATTTTGAATTGTATTACCATTAATCTCTTGCTCTTTGTTATTATATTGCTATTCGTGAACTACTGTCTACAGGTAATTTCCCTTGTGGATCAATAACCTTTATCCACATCTATTTAACTTTACTAAAAAAACATATTGAAAGTATAAGTATAAACCTGAGCCCCAAAATCAGACTAGTTGAGCACAGATTGCAAAATTGTTTAAACAGTCTGTAAGCATCACCTCGGGCTGTGTTCATAGCGTTTTTCCAATCTAGCCATCTCTAAGTCTTCTTCATTGTCGTTCCCAAATTTGCCAGAAGCTGGACTGAGGTTAAAAACAGATATGGTCCCGTCTTCCATCACCTTAAGTGAGAAAACCAGAGGGAGGTTAGAAGCTGTGATCTGGGACGGTGTTTTGAAATTGCTGTTTTTGTTGGAGGCACAAACGAGCTGACACAAACCCACCCCGTCCCAGAGCTGCCTGTCTGAATCTTTAAATAGAAGCCCACTTTTATTACAGCTCTGACAAAGATGGGTCATCAGTATGCAAGTCTGCAGTCTACTTGAACTTTTGTGTTTTTAATGAATTCAGAGCAACTAAATAAATGAGAATATAGGCTGAGTATAAAGCCAAAGTCTTATAACGTAATACTGATTCTAGATTCATTTGACTGTCTCAGGAATCCGCTATTGTTTTTCTTTTTTTGTCTTTTTTTCCCCAAATTTGGTATCATGTATGAGAGTGGTACCCATTTGTCTTGAGTACCCCCTAAATCTTGTCTCTCTAAGGATGTAAAACGTACTACAAAGAACATTGTACTTTCAAATACGATTCAATTTTACAGTTGTTTCCTGGAAATTTAAAGTTGTACCCCCTCCCGAGAAACAGATGTAGGATATACTGGTAACCTCTAATCTCAAGATTTTTAATTGATGAATTGTTTTTCTTATAAGTATACTGTAGATATACGGCTCTGGAAAAAAATAAGAGACCACTGCATTTTTTTCTGAAATCAGCATCTCTACATGTATTACAGCCATTCCATTCCAGCGTCTGTTGAATTTCAACACAAACACAAAGCTGAGCTACTTCAGTTCTTGCACCAGGAGTGGAATAAAGTCACCCAAGAACAATGTGAAAGACTTGTGGAGAGCATGCCAAGACGCATGAAAGCTGTGATTAAAAATAAGGGTTATTGCACCAAATATTGATTTTTGAACTCTTCTTAAAGGCAAATTAACGTTTTTTTTACAATCTGAGCCTTCTTTCGGCAATAAAACAAGTAGTTTTACTCACCCATAGCAGTTTGCTGTCAATTGGAGCAGTATCGCAGAACTTATGTTGAGCCGTTCTGTTCTACCAATGATCCCGTATCCGTTAACATGGTGCTGTATCATTTGCTCGGGGCATTACTTTGCGGTGTCCAAATAACACAAACTTTAGCACTTTTCAAATCATAGAAGCCCGATGTCTTAATGTAAGATTTCGTTTGAAGCAAAAGTGGCCTGTAATCCGAGATTTAGCCATAGTTTCGAGTAGATGAGGACGCCAGTGCGCATGCGCGGACTGTGCTCTCAGCTCCCGGGACCCAAACATGAAACGCAAAGCTGAAAACTATGGATAAATCTCGGATTACAGGCCACTTTTGCTTCAAACGAAATCTTACATTAAGACATCGGGCTTCTATGATTTGAAAAGTGCTAAAGCTTGTGTTATTTGGAGACCGCAAAGTAATGCCCCGAATACAAATGCTAACGGATACGCTACAACATAACTTTCACCAAACAGCTCCAAATGACAAGAAAGTGCTATGGGTGAGTCAAACGACTTGTTTTATGACCGAAAGAAGGCTCAGATTGTAAAATAACATTACTTTTCCTTTAAGTGTAAACATTAGTATTATGTTGTTTTAAAATGAATTTGATCTTGTTTCTTTGCCTTGTTTGAGGTCTGAAAACATGCATCTTTTTTGTTATTTTGACCATTTGTCATTTTCTGCAAATAAATTCTCTAAAAGATAATATTTTTTATTTGGAATTTGGGGGAAATGTTGTCAGTAGTTTATAGACTCAAACAAATATGTTCTTTTTGCCCAAACACATACTTATAAGTAGTAAAATCAGAAAAACTGATCATTTTCTCTTACTTTTTTCCAGAGCTGTATGACAATTTATGGAAATAGTTTTTTTTTCTATTGCCTTTGAGATAAATAAAGTGCTTCTTCTGAAAGTACAGCTGTCACTCACTCAGAGCCTTAGTACAGAGGCTAACCAAAAAAAATGGGGGGAAAAAATCTGTATATAGGGAAATAATGACTCACAATATGACCAAATAAGCAGATCATCTCAGGGATGAGATCAGAACTCCAATTGTACCATTACACCAGTATAGTGCCCAGTCTTAACATTATTTATTTTTTTTAGTGTTAGACATTTTGAGTTGCCCCGACAGCATATAATCTTGATGGAGTCATTATAACAAGAAACCACTAAACTACAGTCATGATTATGTATACATTATTCTGTCTCCTCCTACTGACAGTTAGTTTTGTGTTTTATGGTGTCTTTACGATCTTATTACTCGTCTGAGCTAATGCTGAATCTGATCTCTCACCCCGAGCCACCCCAAGCTCAGACCTGAAAATGGTTCCCGTCCTGATCCGTGACCTCACAGGCCACGCCATCGCAGTGACTCATGGTGTACGTCCCACACTGGTTTATGGTGGCGCCTCCTTCTGGTTCGGGTGTGTCAAGCGGGTCAGAGGTGTACATGCATTTTCCATCGCTGTGGATCTGGAGTAAGCCCACACTTGAACAAACATTTGGAAAAACCTATAATGAACAGAAATGTTACTTAACACATAATTACTGTTGTCGAGAAAGCATAATATAAAGCATAATATTATGACCATGGAGTATTTTTTTAATGTTTAGACTGGATCACTTCTTGGTCAATCTATCAAGCAATTGTAATTGAAAGAAGAAAAAATATAAACTTTATTAGAGTCTAATAGTTTGTAGCTTCAGTATCTGTTTCTCCTGAGAGTTCATGCTTTATAGTGATTGGTTAAATCTGCCAGTCGCTCACATTTGTACAAGGAGACTGGCCAATGGGAGCACTGGGTGGAGAAAAGGGTTTCGAGAATAGAGCTGCATTAATCTGCAAGCACTGAATATAACTATCTCTCAAATTGTCACTTCTTCACAGGGTCAGATAAAAATTTATCTTAACATCAATATACAGCTCTGGAACAAAAATAAGAGATCACTGCAATTTTTTCTGAAATCAGCATCTCTACATGTATTACAGCCATTCTATTCCAGCGTCTGTTGAATTCCAACACAAACACAAAGCTGAGCTACTTCAGTTCTTGCACCAGGAGTGAAATAAAGTCACCCAAGAGCAATGTGAAAGACTTGTGGAGAGCATGTCAAGACGCATGAAAGCTGTGATTAAAAATAAGGGTTATTGCACCAAATATTGATTTCTGAACTCGTCTTAAGTGTAAACATTAATATTATGTTGTTTTAAAATGAATTTGATCTTGTTTCTTTGCATTGTGTGAGGTCTGAAAACATGTATCTTTTTTGTTATTTTGACCATTTGTTATTTTCTGCAAATAAATGCTCTAAACCAGGGGTCTTCAACGTTTTTCAGGCCAGGGACCCCCAAACAGATGGCGACCTGGGCCAGGGACCCCCTACTATATATACGGCATAGAATTGTGTTTTATATTCAATTGAGCTTAGTGTCATGTATAAACATTGCTACTCTGTTATGGTACATCCAATACAAGGAAATAATACACAGGTTAATACTGTATTTTACACTATAAAATATAAAATTATATTATTTTAAAGTTCCCATGACATGGTTGCCTGGAAGAATCCATGACTCATCGCTGTACCAGCGAGTGAGTCTGGTAACGCTTGATCCACAGAATGCGCTGCGGTTGCGCGTAGACAGACAGCTAAGTGAACCAATCAGATTGCGCCATCTTGATTCAAAACTGAGGCGGAACTTCCGCTGCCTAAGAGTGACTTTGCGGGCAAAGGCTGGTGCACTGACGTCACCATCTTTGAACGAATCAGAATCGCAGAGTCCGTTTGTAACCGGAGGAGCGAGAGTGGATGGAGGGTGTCCAAATGGTATCGCGCTGTATAGGAAATACAGAGAGATATCATTTGGCTGGCCAGGTAAATGACATGGTACTTCTTGATGCTTTTATATGGCTCCTTAATGGTTCCCTAATACTGTAAATGAATCCTTCTTCAAAATCAACACTCAGTGCATGAGAAACAGAGATAAGCTGAGAAAGAGTAATTTTTCTCACTCAGAACATTCTATAATGGGCGCTGTTGCTTGAATGCAAATGAGGAGAAAAAAGCTGGCCAATAGTAGAAGGTGGGGGCGTGGCTAAACGCTCCGCTGTCTGCTCTAAGCGCTCTCTGATCCATTTCCTTGTTTTTGCACGGGGGGAGAGAGTTGAAGCGTTCCATTGAAAAATAAACACATTTCCACATAAAATAAAATTAAACCACTGCTGTTCAAAGGTCCAGAGGCTCAGATAAAGGACTTCCGAGCCTAGAAACACTCGGACGTGCCTCCAGGCAAATAAAAAAACGCATTTCGCATTGCGTAGCGCATTCACAGTCCAAACTCTATGGGCGGGATATACAGGGACGCTGAGCGGAGACAGAGGGAGGGGCTGGAGCTGCATTTGCCGATCTGACGTCAACAAGGTGCCTTGTCCGAACTCGCCCGTTTCAACACTGGTTTTGTGTAACGCAGAAAAGGACCGCAAATGCTCAGTTTAGACATTTCGCAACTTTTAGCCATGGGGGGGTCCTAAACAGGGTAGGGGAGCTCACATTAACGTTCAAAAATTAACGTGAAAATTTCATGCCATGGGACCTTTAAAGTGAAATCAAAAGATTTCGCGACCCCCCTGTTGAAGACCTCTGCTCTAAACGATAATATTTTTTATTTGGAATTTGGTTTATAGACTCAAACTCTTTTGCCCAAACAGATACCTATAAGTAGTAAAATCAGAAAAACTGATAATTTTGCAGTGGTCTCTTATTTTTTTCCAGAGCTGTATCATACAGCTATATATACGCTTGTGAGAAAAAGATGCAAGCATACAGTGTATCAATTTTGTATTGGTTCTCATGTGTGATCATACCATCTTTTTATGCATTTAATACTTCCAAAGCCACACACCTGATATGCCCCTTTATTGTTCCCTGTGATGACAGTACCATCTGCCAGGAAAATGTGAGCCATGCGGCGGTCTGGATACATGACCACAGTGGCACAGCCCTCCTTCTCCACGAAAACCACTTTCTCCTTCATGGGCATGCACTCATTTTCACTTGTGCTGCTTTTGGAAGTGTCAGACAAACTCTCGTGGCTGTTTTCATAGATGGTGGTGTAAGCTCTTCTCTTATTCCCCAGCTCTAAATAAGCAGAGCCTGTGTTCTCTCTACTGCGATCGTTCAGGGTCACTTCAGACTCGGCAGGGGAGGACTTGAGTGTTGTACTTTCAGGCCTTTCTCCTACAAAGGTGACAAAGAGTTAGAATAGAAGAAGTTATTATATATATTTATTTGATTAGGTTATTTTTTCAGACCAAGACTTTATTTTCATACCTGACAGTTTCGACTTCTCACTAACGGTCTTCCGAGTGGTTATATGATGTTGCTGTGACATATCTGGTCAAAACCTGTTTGAATCAGATGACCAGACACATCACAGCACGTGACCACTTTGAGGAAGACAACCAGTGAGCAGTTGAAACTGTAAGGTGTGAAAAAATAATCTGGATGACCAAATGAATCTCAATGGACTATTAAGCTATTACTGTATATAATTGACTAAATATTGCTGGATCGGATATCAGTTCCAAGATATACAGCTCTGGAAAAAAATAAGAGATCGCTGCATTTTTTTCTGAAATCAGCATCTCTACATGTATTACAGCCATTCCATTCCAGCGTCTGTTGAATTCCAACACAAACACAAAGCTGAGCTACTTCAGTCCTTGCACCAGGAGTGGAATAAAGTCACCCAAGAACAATGTGAAAGACTTGTGGAGAGCATGCCAAGACACATGAAAGCTGTGATTAAAAATAAGGGTTACTGCACCAAATATTGATTTCTGAACTCTTCTTAAAGGGATATGCCACCCCCAGGTCAAATTTGGGCATCTCCCCACAGTCCAGAGACTAACATAAGTGATGAAAAGCGTTTTCCTGGTCACCCAGCCATTTTCCGCGCACTGACCCCCGCGCGCATCTGCTGCTCCTACGCGTTAGACTGGAGGCAACGGCGCCAGAGAAAGATTTCGGCCAAAAGGAATTAATTTGCTCGATGCTTTTCCCAATTACTTTCTGTGTAGTGCGCATTCATATCGAGTGCAAATAAATGTGCAAATCAACACGGAGAGCTTGCCTTGGTCATTTTGGGTGGGAACTATTTTTCAGTGCGGAAAAAGAAAGCCGAAGCACACAGCACGCAGCGTAACGGGGGAACTCCCTTCCTGGTGCGTAAACAGGGATTCCCCTGTCCGCACGCAGCACGCCTTTTGGCCAAAATCTTTCTCTGGCGCCGTTGCCTCCAGTCTAACGCGGAGGAGCAGCAGCTGCGCGCGGCGGTCAGTGCTGACAGACTCGGACAATGGCTGGGTGACCAGGAAAACGCTTTTCATCACTTATTTTAGTCTCTGGACTGTGGGGAGATGCCCAAATTTGACCTGGGGGTGGCATATCCCTTTAAGTGTAAACATTAGTATTATGTTGTTTTAAAATGAATTTGATCTTGTTTCTTTGCATTGTTTGAGGTCTGAAAACATGTATCTTTTTTGTTATTTTGACCATTTGTCATTTTCTGCAAATAAATGGTCTAAACGATAATATTTTTATTTGGAATTTGGGGGAAATGTTGTCAGTAGTTTATAGACTCAAACAAAAATGTTCCTTTTGCCCAAACACATACCTATAAGTAGTAAAATCAGATCCGTGGTCTCTTTTTTTTTTTTTTCCAGAGCTGTACATGCTGTTGCCAGGTATTGATATCGGCAGATACTTAAATTCAAAGTATCAATATCTTAACTGAAAAAGCTTGATCAGTGCATCCCTAGTTTGGCTGTAAGCTATTAAAATCTACTACTTCAACATGCCCATTTCATATTACATTATGTGGCTATTGTAAACTAACTAAACTGGTTGGTTGGTTAAACATTTAATGTGATTGTTTTACTACCTGCTTATTACAAATGTAAAATGTATGGTTAATGCATTATTATATGATATTATATGAATATTGTCAGTTTTGCGTTCACCTTTATGTATGGGCAGAGACTCTTCGTAGAGACTGGTGATCCTGGTCCCGTCTGCGTGCTCAACTATTATTGATCCATCGGGGTTTTGAACGGACACCACTCCATCCTCCCTCGTCAGCTTCACCTGAGGTTTGACAATCAAGGTTAACAGATCATTTCAACTTTGTGTGCTAAAGAAATGGTGACACTTTAGAGCAGGGGTGGGCAATTTTTTTTTTTTTTTTCCGTAGGGCTACATGAGAAACAGAAAATATTGTGGAGGGCTGGGCCAAAATGCTTAACTCAATTCTGCATAATATGAATTGTATTTCTGTATAATAAGCAGTAAATAGTATTGTTTTGATAAGCTGGTAAGAGTGGTAAGAGTATGTTATGACTAAGCAATGAAAAAGTGAGGTTGCCTTACAAAAAATGTAATTAAAACTCTAAAACAAAAGCAATGCAGCTTTAGTCCATGCATGAGGTAAAATTATAAAATATGTTTATTTTGAAATTGACAGGTTTAGCAAGTACTTAATTAAGGGTTAAGGTTAGGGTGTTAATTAATCTGAGTATGTTTATAATTTGCGATGTATTCACCTTTTTGGTCTTTGGGTCTGTAGCTTTAAAAAATAGAAGCGGTGGAGTGGGCAAACATTTGTGGCTAGTACCGACAGTGCTAATACGGGCTCCAGATGGCGTTGTTGTTGACCAAAATCCTCTTTCACTTTCTTCATTATGTTCCGGGCTTTGCTCTGTGTACACAATCAGAATGACATTGAGGTACAGCACTGAATGCAAATGAATCATCACTACTAAAGAATATCATTTTCAATCTTATTATCCTT